>CM037863.1:5061297-5588797 GCA_021292105.1 Anadara kagoshimensis
ACAATATAAATCAACAACTGGTTCATGAAACAAATAATGATAACATGTCAGGAATCCATATTGCAGCTTTATTTGGTAGGTCAAAGATATTTATGAAATTAGTTGAGTTTGGGGTTTCTGTTTCTGGCAATACATTTAGATCGGGGTATAGTGCTTTGTACTTTGCAATGGTCGGTTTGGCTAACCAGGGACGTTCTAATAGATTTTCATTTATGCACGACCCTGTGATTGATATGTATATAAAAAACGTGGATGATTATTTCATCTTGCCGTTAAAAAAACCTAAGTATGAGTGTATATTTACCTCGTTACTAGAACATAAAGATATATGTCTTACAGATTTAGACAGGGAGGTTGATGAGTTTGGTAGACCATTAATTTATTACCTTGTTGCGTTTGATTCTCTGTCTCTCATTAAGTTATTATACCAGAAATACCCACAGATATTATCTAGAGAGGTAGTAGATAAATATAAAGCAAAAGGTGGAGCAATTGACAGCAGTAATGAGGTCACAAAGGTGACACTTTTAGAATTATCTGTTGCGCTGGGTAGAAGTGCAATATTACAGTTCCTGTTGTCATGTCCTGATGTAGTGAATCATGAGGAAATACATAACTTAAATCAGTTAGTGTCTGAAGGAAAGATGTATGTACGCTATGACTTTGATTGGAGCTAGTATAACCAGATTTTTTATACTTTTTTAAATCTGATGATCTTCCTTCAAAAATTACATTTGGCTCTGAGGATAATTATAAATCAATATCTAAATCCCTTCAGGATCATGTTGATAAGACAGCTGTTAGTATGTAATTATTACAAATGATGTTTATAGATTGATATGACCATGATGACATTATTTTGCTGTCCAAAGCCCTTCAGGATCATGATGGGGCAGCTGTTAGGATGTAATTATTACAAATAATGTTTATAGATTGATATGACCATGATGACATTGTTTTGTTGTCTATAACTCTTCAGGATTGTATTGATAGAACAGCTGTTAGGATCTAGTTATTACTAATGATGTTGTTTATAGATTGATATGACCATGATGACATTGTTTTGTTGTCTATAACTCTTCAGGATTGTATTGATAGGACAGCTGTTATTTAATTATTACAAATGGTGTTGATAGATTGATATGACCATGATGACATTATTTTGTTGTCTAAAGCTCTTCAGGATCGTGTTTATAGGGCAGCTGTTAGGATCTAATTATTAACAAATGATGTTTATACATTGATATGACCATGATGGCATTGTTTTGCTGTCTAAAGCTCTTCAGGATCGTGTTTATAGGGCAGCTGTTAGAATCTAATTATTAACAAATGATGTTTATAGATTGATATGACCATCATGACATTGTTTTGCTGTCTAAAGCTCTTCAGGATCATGTTTATAGGGCAGCTGTTAGGATGTAATTATTAACAAATGATGGTTATATTGATATGACCATGATGATATACCCGATACTTAATATAACTGTGAACTGATTTATGTTTGTGGTACCGTGGGCTTGTAAATGGTTTGGTTATAAGTAAAGGTTGGACTTTAAAGTTTATAATATACATTATTTTGTTGAAAAGTATCATGGTTTAATTTTTCTATGAAAATGACGACATTTGAGACACCACGAAAATTTAAAGAGCTATTCCAAGAAAGTGACAATTGGGCTATATTTTAAAAAGTTATTGAAAAGTGAGATACATGGAAAGAGAAATGTAGCAAAGTAAATTACATGTATATGAAAAGAAGAAAGTGGGGCAATGTGAAATTTAGCAAGATGAGATGTATGAAAAAGAGAAAATGGGGCAATGTGAGATTTGGCAAGATGAGATGTATGACAAAGAGAAAATGGGGCAATGTGAGATTTGACAAGATGAGATGTATCAAAAAGAGTAACGGGACAGAGTAAGAAACATGTATATGAAAAAGAGAAAATGGGGCAATGTGAGATAATGCAAGGTATATGAGAACGAGATAAAAGTATGAAAAACAAAAATGGGACAATGAGATATATGAAAAAGAAATATGGGACAAAGTAAGAACCGACAAAGACTGAGAATGAGAATACTTATTTTAGATACAAAATAGGGCCCCATACCCTAAATTCAGGACCTGATGTTTTGCCAAATATTCTGAGTGGTTTTTTTCCTAATTAAAATTAATTGGGTACTTGCCTGTAACTTGTTCCTTTTGACTATGTATTGTGTCACTGAGTAATTCCAAAATAGTGCACAAAACGATGCTTGTTTTACCGATTACATAAGTCTCAGACCCAGAACCAAAATTGGGCGTGGCAGTTCTGGTGAACCAAAGTTAATAAAACTAAGTAGTGTTAAACAGTAACTATGGACATTGGATTTGGATAAAAAACTATAGAGCAAAGTGAGTTTGAAACAGTAAAGGCTAACAAACAGGACAATAAGAAATGTTCAGCCTCAGATAATAATTGTGTAAAATCAATGTCCCTGACCATAATCAAACTACTATAAGTGTTGTTTTATACGAGGTGTATCAATTTTTACTAATTTACCAGTCAAAAAGTTTTCGTGAACCACACGTTAAATAATATTTATTATGCATTTTAGAGTCAGTTTCTTTAATCCGCAAATGATAAACTTCGAGAGGTCAAAATTACACAACCGTAAAAATTGAACCTATGAAATTAAGTAATTTTACAGTATTTGGTAGTTTAGACATTATAGTATTTAGATATTGTTGAATCTGAGATATAAACAATTAAGCCATGCCAAGGTCTTAAGCTATAGACGTTCGTCACAATTATTTTGGTAAGTACATGCATGATGTCTCTGTATCCAAAGTATCTTTGATACATTTAAAATCTCGATTAATTTTGATTAGTTTTGAATTTACACATGGTTGGTGTAGCTAGGCAGACAGACAGGAGTTGCTTATAAAATAGTCCTCGGAAAGCTTCCAAGCTCAATGATTTTGGTATTTATTTACTTATATTTCTATTTTCTCAACCTCATAATCAAATCAAAGGTCACGTGGCAAGTTCAAACAGCCACAGTAAAATTTACGCAAAATGTTCATGCACCTTAATAGTTTTGAAAATTTTTGCAACATGTATTTTTTTCATAGTTGTCTTATCAAATCTGAGTCACAAATTGTGTATTGTTAATTGTATATTATTAAAATTTATATTGTTGTATTATCAATTGTTGTTGTATTATCAATATTTGTATTGTTGTATTATCAATTTATGTATTGTAGTATTATCAAGTTTTGTTTTCTTTTATTATCAATTTTTATATTTGTTGTATTATCAATTTTTGTATTGTTGTATTATCAATTTTTGTTTTGTCAATCTACAATTGACTTTGAAATAAGTAAAACAGAATATATTTTGCTCATTATATGCTCTGATTCACATAAAATGTCTGTTGAAAATTGTAAAATTTTAATTCATTTTTCAGGAGTTTTTAATTGCTTTAGGGAGATAACTGTTGATAAAAAGTCTGGAAAGCTCTTATTATTTACCATAAAAACTTTAAAAAAGTTCAACTCTGTGGCAATTTGCTTTTTTGCAATTCGATTTGTCAACAATATTTTCTTTATAAAAAAACTCTGTATTGTGAGCCTAAATTTTACACAAAAATTTTCAAAAACTACGTTTTTTGCTACTATATTAAGAACGGCTTAATAATCCGATGAAAATGTATACACAGACTTAAAATGAATAATTTAAGACAATTTTGAATGCAAAATGTTTATGGAATGTAAGATAAATAATTATTTTGTTGAATAACTTTATGCAAAACGGTATTAAGAGCTTGATGACAAGATATAAAAAGATTAAATAATCGATATGCACAAAAATGATAAACTCTCAGGACAAAAAACATTTTTTCTATACTTCACAAGTAATTACTCTGAGTATTCTTTCATTAATTCTATTAAATTTTGACAGACTAGAAATATAACGCAATTGATTTAAAATGGACTGATAATTTAACTTTAAATGAGCTCAGAAATGTAAAATTATATATGAAACCAATTATAATCGATTTATTCCAGTTGTTGTGTTAAGTTTTGCTCAATTCGCAAAAACATCATGTGACTGATATCCTACTTGTTTGACAAGAGTTATCATCCGTGTCTATAGAAAACCCCATAAGAAATTAAAACGCCTTAAAAACTGCTTTCCTGTTATTAGAATTTTTAAGTTTTTATGTATCTAAGGGCATATAATGAACAAAATATATTGTGTTTAAATTCGAGTTTAAACTGTAGAATGACTGGACTAATATATCGGAATATTCTGTATATACTTTCTGGACAGACCTGTATATATATATGATTATAACACTAGTTATATGTTCCTTTCATTCTTAACGTTGACGAGAGATCATCTAGGTACCCAGACTTCAAGGTATAAATATATTATTATAACATGTCTTCTCTGTTGTTTTTATTCCCAATGTCACCAAGAGATCTTCTGCCTCGAAGTATTGTGTACCATGTTTCTAGGTAGCCAAAACTATTACCAAGAGATTATCTGGATATCTGTAAATTTTAGCCCATTGAACCAATCCAAATCGATCGTATTACTACTGTTATGTCTCGAATTCATCCTGAATGTCACCGAGAGATGTTCTGTTTCGGAGTATTGTGTACCATGATTCTAGATAGTCACAGGTATTACCAAGATGTTATCTGGATATTTGTACATTTTACCCCATTAAATCAATCCAAATCGATCGTATCACTACTGTTATGTCTTGCATTCATTCTCAATGTCACCGAGAGATCTTGTGTCTCCGAGTATTGTGTACCATGATTCTTGATAGTCACAGGTATTTCCATGATGTTATCTGGATATTTGTATATTATACTCCCATTAAATCAGCCCAAATCGATCGTATGACTAGTGTCATTGTCTTGCTTTCCTTCTCGTGTTTTTAGAAAATTTGGTGTATAAACCAAAAACTTCAAACTTTCATCAAGAAGTCAATTACATTTTGTTGAAAATACCATTTCTCAAATACAAGCCTTTATTAAGTGTTTCACCTAGTACTGTAAAACAACTTTATTCTCTTACAAAAACCATTTCGGAACTATTAACTTTCCGGATATGGACTTCAGCTGAATATTTGATATAAATAAACCATATTCGGAAACGAATTTGCAACAACGAACATCGTCATTATTTTTCCTTACGAAACACACGAAAGTTGATCACATGCGAAATCACATGTGAATAAAGTATGTTTATAGTATACTAGTAGAGGGAGACTTATTACTTTTGTTCATTTTCCGGTTCTCCGCTTTTATTATTTTGAAAATAAATTTTGTGTGTCATGAATCAAGCTGGTTCTGTTTTATTTCACAGAATCTTCTAACAAATCGTTTAGAAAATACAATCACGTCCTCCAAGTTTCTATTATTGTTTTCCACTGGCTTTTTTGCAATCTCTCATATTCACAAACAATGTGACACAATTACAGCCAATGAGAATACTAATATACATTGACTTAATACTAAATAGTATAATCATTTTTGAATAACCTTTTTTTTATTAATTTCATGCTAATATAGTTTAAAATTTTTGATAGTTACATAGTTTTTATCAATTTTTCATGTCTATATAGTTTTATCAATTTTTCATGTCTATATAGTTTTATCAATTTTTTTATTACTATATTGTTTTATCAATTTTTCATGACTACATATATAGAGTTTTATCAATTTTTCATGGCTATACAGTTTTATCACTTTTTATGACTATATAGCTTCTTCAGTATTTCACGGCTATATAGTTTTATCAATTTTTATACAGTTTTATCAATTTTTCATGGTTATATAGTTTTATTAATTTTTCATGACTATACAGTTTTATTAATTTTTCCTAGTTATACAGTTTTATCAATTTTTCACGACTACACAGTTTTTTCAATTTTCATGTCTGTATAGTTTTATCAATTTTTCATGATTTAATAGTTTTATCAATTTTCATGCCTATATAGTTTTATTAATTTTTCATGCCTATATAGTTTTATCAATTTTTCATGGTTATACAGTTTTATCATTTTTTCATGACTATATAGTTTTAACAATATTTCATGACTATATAGTTTTATCAATTTTTCATGGTTATACAGTTTTAATCTTTTTATGACTATATATTATATTATTATTAGTTTTATCAAATTTTTATGGTTATACAGTTTTATCAATTTTTCCTAGTTATATAGTTTTTTCAGTATTTCATGACTATATAGTTTTATTAATTTTTCCTAGTTATACAGATTTATAAATTTTTCACGACTACACAGTTTTTTCAATTTTCATGTCAGTATAGTTTTATCAATTTTTCATTATTTAATAGTTTTATCAATTTTCGTGTCTATACAGTTTTATTCATATTTGATGTGCATATAGTTTTATCAATATTTCATGGTTATATAGTTTTTTCAATATTTCATGCCTATACAGTTTTATTAATATTTAATGCGTATATAGTTTTATCAATATTTCATGACTATATAGTTTTAACAATTTTTCATGGTTATACAGTTTTATCAATTTTACATGGTTATATAGTTTTATCAATTTTACATGGTTAAATACATTTATCAATTTTTGATGATTATCTAGTTTTATTAATTTTTCATAGTTATACAGTTTTATCAAATTTTTATGGTTATATAATTTTATCAATTTTTCATGGTTGTATAGTTTTATCAATTTTTCATGGTTATACAGTTTTTTCAATTTTTCATGGTTATACAGTTTTTTCAATTTTTCATGGTTATATAGTTTTATCAAATTTTTATGGTTATATAGTTTTAATAATTTTTTATATTTATATATTTTTTTTTATTGTTTCATGGCTGTATGTTTAATCAATGTTGTATTATCAATTTTGTAACAATAAATCCAAGATACTTTTTGTATAGCCCCATGCATTACATATAAAATAAATTTTGTAGCTAATAATTTATTTGTGGTATATCGTCGATTAGTACACGGACCAGAGTTTACAGATGGAAAATACATCATGAGTTGGCTAAATCACCAGAGGAAAATGTTGATTATTTCATTTTTAACATAGCTTTAATAAAAAAGATAGAAATATTTATTGTGAACTTTTTATTCATATCCCTTTGCTTAAAAGGTTTATTGAAACAATTCGTCTGTTTAAATTACCTCAACTGAAAAAAATAAATAAATGAAAAAAAATTACGTCATAACCATTGTTCACGACACATAACATGACGTCATGAGACAAAAATGTGAATATGTCAATTGAACGGGACAGCTATAGGTATTTTGTTCGTTATACTACCGCTGGCTTTCTTCATGATTAAATTTCCAGTCATGTAAGAATTGAAATTACACTAGCAAAGGTTCAAACGTATGTTTTGTAAAGAAAGTTCTAAATCATTTTGCCTTTTTTTTGACAAAAAATGTTTCGAATGTCCAATATTATCATCACTGAAAGGTCCAAGTACAAGTATCTTATAACATATAGAAAAAAGCAATGTTATCCTGGTAAAACAAATGGCAGTTCCATCAGACTTTTACAATTGAAATATCAAGGGTTCCAATTAGCCCCAGGGAATTATAAACCTGGACTATATGCAAAAATTTCCAAACCTTTTAAGTTAGTGTGTGTGTTTTTTTAACTACATGTCCTTTAAATATAGATTGTATTATTTCAATAAAGGTTAAACAAAACTTAAATGTAGTAATTAAGTTATAATCATACAACTCTAATTTAAATGTGTTACTATTTTCATGTATGACTCTGATCATATGTTATTTTCATGTATAACATTTTTTTCATGTTTAACTCTTACTTGAATGCATTATGCTTTTTATGCAACAAACTAAAGTAATGTATCTCTAATATATTATGATTAATAAATGTCCTGATGTACAGTAATACTATTTTAATTTAGTGTCTGAATTAAAATAAATTAATTTATAATTACTTTTTGATATATTGAATATGTTTTGTCTGTATTTACTTTTTTGTGGTGATTGGGATCCTCCAGTAGTTATGTGTTGATAAGTATGTCTTAGTATCCAGTATAACACTTGATATATTTGACCCCCCTTTTTTCACGTTCCTGCCATTTTCAAGTTATACACGTGGTGAGTGTGGCTAGCTAAACTGCCGGAGCACCAGATTTTTTTCTTTACGGAAGTTTGTATTTTAACCTAATTTGCCAGCTTCAAAGTTTCTACTTTGCTTTTGTTTTGTGTTTTAGAAATCGATTGGTATGTTTGTTTTAACTTTGCTTTCGTATTGTGATTTGGTCATGGATTACTTTGTTTGTTTTTACTTTGCTTTGTGATTGTGATATTGGCACTGATTGGTATGTTTGTTTTTACTTTGCTTTTGGATAGTGATTTGGACTTGGATAAGTATGTTTGGTTTTGACTTGATCTTTGCAAACACTTTTACAAACAGTTCATCTTGTTCTTTAAGAATACAGGTACATAGTACTTATCCCTGCTTAAGATCAAACCACACTTGGGACATATCATCATGATAAAGTTTGTAAATTCACTTACTGAGAGTTGGTTTTCTCTTGTTTCCTCCAAATATAATAATCTTGGCTGGCGTGTAAAACAATTGTTGCAAAAACAAAACATACCTACATGTCCAAGCCACAATCCGAAAACAAAGTAGAAACTTTGAAGCTGGCACATAAATAAATAATTCCACCTTGGAAGTGAGGCCGGATGCAATTTGTAACTATTTCTTTTATAAAACATAGTTGGTTTTAAGTAATTTCCCATTTTCGTAAGATTTTAAAACACATGTTTAATGATACAGGAAAATTATTTATCGTTAAATCATGAAAATGTTGATTCGTTATAAAATATGTTGCAATATTGTCGATCAAATTTATAATATTTTTGTAAATTATCACCTATTTGTTGCTAGTATATAACCCTGATAAGATGCAAAAAATTGTAGAATTAGAAATAATGTGAATTTGTTAGTTAGTATTTTAACCTAATTTGCTAGCTTCAAAGTTTCTACTTTGCTTTTGTTTTGTGACTTAGACATGGATTGGTATGTTTGTTTTGACTTTCTTTTGTATTGTGATTTGGTCATGGATTTCTTTGTTTGTTTTTACTTTGCTTTGGGATAGTGATTTGGACATAGGTAAGTATATTTGTTTTTGACATAATCTTTGCAAACACTTTTTCAAACAGTAACATTCCTTGAGTAGTTTTCATCTTAGTCTTTAAGAATACAGGTACATAGTACCTATCCCTGCTTAATATCAAACCACACTTGGGACACATCATCATGATAAAGTTTGTAAATTCACTTACTGAAGATAGTTGGTTTTCTCTTGTTTCCTCCAAATATAATAATCTTGGCTGGCGTGTAAAACAATTATTGCAAAAACAAAACATACCTACATGTCCAAGCCACAATCCGAAAACAAAGTAGAAACTAAGTGGCACATAAACAAATAATTCCACCTTGGAAGTGATGCCGGATGCATTTTGTACCTATTGCATATATAAAACACAGTTGATTTTAAGTAATTTCCCATTTTCGTAAGATTTCAAAACACATGTTTAATGATACAGAATATGTATTTATCGTTAAATCGTACAAGTGTTGATTCGTTATTAAATACGTAGCAATATTGTCAATCAAATTAGGAATATTTTTGGAAATTATCACCAATTTATTGCTAGTATATAACCCTGATAAGATGCAAAAAAATTGTAGAATTTGAAATGATGTGAAATTGTTAAAAATATTTATATTAAATTCATGATAAAATCAAAATTAAACCAAATGCATGTTTTACCTATAAAAACTCTTATAAAGCACCTGTTTATAAACGTATATCAAACGTTTTATCTGCATATAGGTGACGCATGCTGCTATAGCAGGCTATGAAATTTTAAAACCCAGGGTATGTCCCCACTGTGAGTTCGACTGCGCTCAAGGGCAACTGAGAAAGATTTTTTTGTTGTATACCTATAGTACTTAGCTCCGTCACATAATAATGGTCTGAGTGTTCTGTGATGTTAATCTACGAAATAGTTGGCGAGTGTTTTTCCACAAGCACACATTAGTACATGCTCGAATTTGTTGATATAGCATCTTCAACAACTAAAGATACGACAACATTCTTGCTAATGGATGTCTATATGTCATATTATGACATAGTAGAATAAAATAATATGTTTTATACAACAATCGAAATTAATTTCCTAATATCAAGGCGATCGTTTCCCAGTGGCCCAGTGGAAGAAACAGGATAACTAAAGAAAATCTCAGATCTTTTTCAAGCCAACTGACAAATTTTCTGAGACTAGAATATATTGGAACCTAAGCAATCGACGCTTGTGATCCTTAAGCACCTGCGATTAAATTCTAAGCCATCCAGGTTTCATATTATTATATTTTAGTCACGCAAGCTTTTTTGGAAAGCTAGTTCTTGTTAGATGCAACTTATTTAAAGCGAAAGTTTATGCTGTTTAATCAAATGCGACATCCGCGATAGGTTGTGTTTATTGCACATGCGCATGACCTTAAGTTCACAGTTCTAATAGGACGTTCAGAAGAAGCAGAAGTGTTTTTGAAGAACTTAAACTAACTTAACGGCAGTATTACCTACAATCCATCACAATATTCTGTGTTATGCTGTTTAATCGTTATCGAAGTATGATAATAGTTAAAGTTTTATTTACTTAATATCAACATGTGTACATGTAAGGTTAGAGTTATATTTTAAAATTAACTCCTCACATTTAAATTATGATAGCAAAATTAAAATAAAAATATTTTAAATAAAACTACCGACTTAACGAAATGAATAATTTACAAGATATCTTTTTGAAACCGTCTTGAGCACCGATTAAAAAGTGTCACCCACCCTGTGGCAAGACAGGCGTAGGCTCAGATGAGCTTTTGTCATTTATCGTCATCCGTCGATCGTTTCCCGTGTATAAACTTTTACATTTTAATCAAATTCTTAACCAACTATCCAAATTAGGTGATATTTAGCAGTAATAATGTCTAGGCAGAGGGCGTTCAGATTTACATGAAAGAAGTTGTTATGTCTCTTTGGGGTCCTATAAAGTGTAATTGTGAGAATCACCTCCTGTTAACATATAAGAGATATAGTTTAGATATTTCATTTAAACCATTCTTAGGATCCTTAGTGTCAGATTTGCACAAATCATAGCTGTAGGGGCTAAATGGGGAAAAACAAGGTACTTAATATGTAAATTAGTTTATTTGTAAATACATCTAGAAAACTATTTTCTAAAGGCATGTATATCAGAATATTGTAAGAATTGATCTTATTGTTATTTTATATGAATGAAGATCATGGGATTAAAGGTAAATGCCACAGATGCAAATAAATGCTGAAATGATAAATTATTTCAAAAACTTTAAACTTTTTGCTTAGGCATCTATACCAGACTATTGAAGGTTTTGGACTGACACTCATTTTGATACAGATACAAACAAATACCGAAAATGTAAATAATCTCAAAAACCACAAAAGTTTTTGTATAGGCATGCGTATTAGAATATTGTTACCATTGATGTAATTATCACTTTTATATTTGAATGAAGGTGGTGCATAGATGCAAACAAATTCTGAAATGGTTAATTATCTTAAAAACGATCAACTTTTTGTGTAGGCGTGAACATAAGAAAATTCTAGACATTGGCCTAACACACATTTTGATAAAGAGATCAAGGTAGTGGGTTCAAAGTCAAGGTCACAGATGCAAACGAATACTGAATTGGTTATTTATTTTAAAAACTATTTTTGGTATACGCACGCATAATAGGATATTGTAGGTATTAAACTAACGATCATTTTGATGTATAAATGAACAACATGGGTTTTAAGGTCAAGGTCACAGACGCTATTGAATGCTAAAAAACTATTAACTTTTTGTATAGACATGAACATTCGAATATCGTAAGTATTGACATAAAGATCATTTTGATTCGGAAATGGATCAATATGTTTGTTTATAATTGGATATATGAATGAAGGTCATGGTTGTAAAAAGCAGGATCTCAAATGAAAATAAATACTGAAACGACCTAGTTTTTTTTAGATTATACTTTTGCTTTTACTATTTTAGCTGTTTATAAATATACTTAAGTCCGACCTCAAATGTATTATATGGATTATTCTTAGAACAAATTGTAATTAATTTTCAAAAAACCTGACATATTGGCCCATACTGCTAAAAAAATTAAAATTAATTATTGAACTACAGCATAAGATATATACATATCCTCAGGTGAGCTTAAAGGGCCTTGGGTCTCCTGTCTTTAAATTGCTCTCTTTTGTACGAGTTGTCTCGGTTTGTGTTCGAGTTGACTTTTGGTATGCGATGTCTTGACATTGGTAGAAGTTGTCCCAGATAGGAATTGTGTTGGGTATGAATGTAATTTATTTGCTGACATTATGATTATGATGAGAAACGCAATGCTGGTTCCAAACATAGTACATACCAATACTCTCTAAGATAGATCCAATATGAAGAGTCCAGTTTATACGTTTATTGATGTTTCTTAATGCTTAATATATCTGTATAAATCTCTTTCAAAATATAATTTTGGATATAAACCAATTTAACCAGTATTTGAACAAAGCGATGCGCCGTTTGAGTTGGAAGGGAAAACATCCAAATTGCTTGTGTTCAATATATTTTGTAGTTTTTACATTGACACCAGAAACATGTTTGCAGTATTTAATATGTAAATGTTCTATATTGGAACAATAAATTCTAACTGGTTTTAAACAATCAAGCTTTTTTGAAAGCTAATGCTTGTTCATTTTAACCTATTTAAAGCTGAAGCTTGTCCGTTGTACTCGAGCTGTTAAATCAAATTCGACATGCATGATAGGGTGTGTTTTTTGCATATGCACAGACCTTAAGTGCGCAGTTGAGACAGGACGTTCACAATTCAAGAGGCAGAAGCGATTTCGGACAACTGTAATTAAGTTAACGGTAGTATTAGGTTTCATTTTAAATGTGACAAAGAATATTTTTAAATTCTTCTGTAGTAGGGGGTGTCTGGGGTAATACAGAATATGGTTAAAACAATTGACCCATTTTGTTGGGTAGAACAAAAACGGTATTATCTGACTTTGAGTATTATCGTACTAACTAGATTTTGTAAATCACCTTGTCTATTTATAAACGAATACGTCACTGAGTGTTTGTAGTGCGCAAGCTTACACACAATCTACAATAGCGAACACCGGAAATGCTGATTCATAACAATCTTACATCACTGCAAATATTTAAAACATTAATTTATTGCCTATTAAATTTATGCTTACTAATACATAAACCCCATACAGTATCCCCATATATATACATGTTATCTAACACATACTACACAATGCAAGGTGTGTATGACATCATACAAAGATCTTGGACCAAATTTAGCAACAACACAAGTACTAGCTTTCCAAAACCTTGCCTGACTAATCATTTCCTAATATGAGGCCTTGGTGGCTGAGGGGCCTAAAGCTGATCACAGATTTTTCACTGCTTAATGGTCCAATATATCTGTAGTGTATTAGTTATAATAAATTTTGTGTTAAAGTCGTACCAGTTGTTCCCCTTTAACTGTACTTTTTATAATACGAGTTGTTCCCTATTGACTGTACTCTTGTATAAAAACGCTTTGATGATCATGAGCAGTATATATATTACATGTGTTCATGTCGGACGTTCAGTTGTATGCCAGGGTTAATCGCTCTAGGTCCGATATATCTTTTTAAGATTACCTGAGCCATCGGCTCAGATGAGGTATTGCTATCTTTGTCCGTCGTCCGTCGTGTGTACATTTTTCACATTTTAATCAACTCCTCCAAAACTATAAAGCCAAATTCGATTATATTTGCCAGTAATGATGTCTAGGTAAGGGGCTTTCAGATTATCCCAAGCGAAAAGATTATGTCCGCTTGGTGCCCCATAAAGGGGAAAATTGTGAAATTCTTTAAAAATCATCTCATCTGAACTTACAAGAGATATAACTTAGATATTTCATCTAAAACATACTTAGGGCACCTAGTTTCATATTTGAACAAATCGTATTTGTATTGGCCAAAATGGCACGGTATTTGAAAGCGGATATATATACCAAAATTAATGTATTTTTCAATATATCTTGAACATTATAAACTTTTGTTCAAAGGTCAAGATCACAGATGCAAACAAATACTGAAATGGTTAATTATTCAAAAACTATAAACATTTTGTATAGGCATATATATTGCAATATTGTAACTATTAGTCTAACAATCAATTTGATATATGAATGAAGGTCATAGGTTCAAAGGGCAAGGTCATTGATGCAAACGAATACTGAAAAGAGCCATGTATATAAGAATATTGTAGTCATTGGCATAACTATCATTTTGATATACGAATTAAGGTCATAGCTTCAGAGATCAAGGTCATAGATGCGAACGAATACTGAAATGGGTTATCATCTCAAAAACTACACTTTTTGTAGATCAATTGTAACATAGAAACATTAATAATTTTTGTTTCATTTTGACTTTAATTTTTTGGAACAATTAAAACATAGTAATATTACTTAGTTGGTAGCCATAAACATTGTTCATTTGAATTTGTAAAATAAAATATAAAATGTAACAAACAAATTTGCAGGTTTGTTATGTTACATTTTAGAAATAACCTCCCCATGGGAATATTAAAAAATAGACAGTGTTCTATATAGCAGTTCCATTCTTTAAAGTATCTTTTTAGGTCACCTGAGCAAATGGCTGAAAGTGACCTATAGTGATCGTTGTCAGTTGTTGTGCTGCCTGCATCATTAATATTTGCAACTTCTTCTTCAGAACCAGTTAACCATTGTTAGTGAAAGTGGTTATGGCAGTTCCTTGAGCAAAGCCCTTTCAGGTTTGTGAAAACATTTAAACATTTTCTCGTGATGAATCAAAAGGGCTCTAAGCTTGAAACTTCATAATTATATTGCACCAGAACAAAAAATTCAACCAAGTTTGCAAAGTTGGTTGACCTTGACTTACATTACGGTCACAGTGACTTAAAGTAACAAAGCATTTAAAGTCTAGTTTATACGTTTATTGATGTTTCTCAATGCTTAATATATCTGTATAATTCTCTTTCAAAATACAATTTTGGATATAAACCAATTTTAACCAGTATTTGAACAAAGCGATGCCCCGTTTGAGTTGTAAGGGAAAACATCCAAGTTGCTTGTGTCCCATATAACTTGTAGTTTTTACATTCACACCAAGAACATTTTTGCAGTATTTAACGTGTAAATGTTCTATATTGGAACAATAATTTCCAAGTGTGTTTAAACAGGTTTAGTCTATTATTTACTAAACCATTTAAAGAAAGACACACACGCCAACCCTATAACGTCCGTAATAAATAATTACAACAAAAACAAGAAATATGTATATGCATGTCACCTATGGTGTTGGATAAGCGGTTATTTATTCCTTTGTAGTGTAAATATCCACATAAATCTATATTACATGTAACCATCAATAATGCCCAATGACATACATACACAAAGAATGCCACGACCCCCCGCCCTAATTTAAATATTAAAAAACTAAACAGACAATTTTTTTTCTATACTACGTAACGAAGAAAATTGTGAAGTCTATTATTATATTATTAACTTAACCATTTGAAGAAAGACACCCATGCCAACACTATACCATTCTTAATAAATAATTACAACAAAAACAAGAAATATATATATGCATGTAGCCTATGGTATTGGATAGAACAAAATAACGGGAAAAAAGGGAAACAATTTCAAATGTAATTCTCTAGTAACTTCTAATCGTTTCTCGATACTGTCATCTACGTAACCATCTTTACTTATATCACTACGCCACCTTCCATGTCGTCTCCAACAACGCCCATTAACCTGTGACCTAGCAACTATAGATGCACCGCTTGCTCTCATAGAATGAAGCCCTATATTTATATTGCAACAAACCTCTTTCAATATGCTAACCACTGTTTCCCTTGCCCTAGTATAACTTAGTGGTTTATTTTAATATATAAGAGAACACATTTGATTTCATTTAAATACACGTTTAAACAAAATATGATGAGAATCTAAAGAAACATTATTTTGCATGCAAAATATATTTTCGTAACATTTTAACTGGACATGCAACGGTTACTCCCTCACTAATTAAAATCTAATTTCCCTGCCTATACTGGTCTGTTTTACAAAGACAAATATGTATCATAAAAACAAATGTCCCTACTTAACAAAGAACTTACTTCCTGATATCGCAAAAACAGCAAAACAAAGCAATATCATACACAGATCACGTGATACCAAAATGGCTGTAGTGTCTTTATACTTATTACACAGTTCTCTGATTTTTGGCAGATGAAATTACACATTTTTTAGTCTTAGCAGATTCAACTAAATTATGCACATAATGATTGTCTGTTTGATCTGAAACACCACACAATTTGTGTGCCTACTTAATGCCATATACTTTATGTTGAATAACATTAAATGATTTACCTTTGTCCATCAAGTCTGTCAAATACAAAGCAATGTAAATCGGTTCTGCTGGTATTACTTTCAAATTTTCAGAACTAGCAAAAGTCTTCTATTTGTTAAATGCACTAAAATAGTTCTTATTAGTATAGTCACTTTTTGAGCCAACTAAATAATAAACCATGCTATGAGCCAAATCATATAATCTATCTGAAACTGTTCCATTACAACTGGCCACTGATACATCCTCTAAGATGGAATTGGTAAGACCTAAACCTAAGAACATAAATAAATCAATAATAAATAAACATACAAAATGTGATATGTAATGCAACTAAACTGAATTTACTTTTTCTGTCACCAAATATACCATTCTTACGTCTACCCTTGTGTACTCTTTTACATGACAATATTATGATTTATTTAATAAAGTGCATAAATACACTTTCATCATGAATTTAGGCCAATATGGAACAGATCTCCAAAATGGTATAACTAAAGTATCTATAGATTTTCTGCAACTAACGTATCAACAACCCTGCTTATAAGCCTTGGAGGTAGAACCAACCAATTTATTTCATTGGCCTAAGAATGCATGAAAGCATCAACACCACTTGTTCCGGGCACCAGCATTTTGAATTAAATTTAATGCAATTAGTATTATAATCACTAGCAAATCTATCAAAAGTATGAGGAACCCAGGCTATTAAGCATGTTAAATGTGTCATTATTAACACACCAGTTTCACTATCTGTGAACTAAGCATATCAGCTTTCTTATTGCTTGACCTAAAACCCCACACTGGGTTAATACTGACCATTTTTAGCTTCACACACATTGTGAATATCTTTTGCTTTTTCTTGAAGCTGAGGCTTCATGCTACCCTTCTCTATAATACTAACTACACTCTTATTATCAGTATACACTGAATATACTGTCCTTCCAGACAGTTTTCACATGAAAACAAAATTTTCCTAACCGTCTCAAGTTCTCTCCAAGTAGAACTTTCACTCATTCTAAGTGTGACCAACTACCAAAAATCTCATATTTCTCATTCTCTACAATAAAAAACCACCATAAACCTGTACTTGATGCATCAGAATAAAATCTGTAAATAGACTCTGTGAAACAATCAATACACTGACCATTTCTTGTTTTGATATTGTTCAACCAAAACCTCAGCTCTAATTGGGCTTCTTGGCTAACCATAATAGGTGCATTCCAACTTGCTCTATCTGCTTTTCAATAACACTAATTAGCCAACAGCTCTATGCTTAGAAATAATCTGACCAGTCACCCAAGCAACATCTCTCACATGAATGCAAGGATTTTCAGCAATTCTTTCAAACAACAAGGAAATACTACTCAAAAGCTTAATAACTCTTTGTTCAGTAATATACACTTTACATTCTATGAAATTCCAAAATAATCTTAGCCAAACTATGGCATTACTTGGTGTCGAGCAACATTTTTGATCTGCTGAGAGAAAACCACTTTTTTTTAAATCTGAATGAATTTTTAAACTGAATTTTAGGGCTTCATTGTAATTTGAATCTCCTCCGATTCCATCGTCTAAAAACATAACTAATTTGTGTCGTAATGACTTTCAGTAGGTTATTAAACTTCTGGTAACTTTAGTGAAAATATAACCTGCCACAAAAAAACCAAAAGTCAAGACATTGAAAACAAAATACCTATATCCAATCTGATCATGCCATGCAAAACCTCAAATAAGTTCTGTGTTCTTCAAAAATGTCTATATGGTGATCGACTGATTTTAAATCAAAACCAAGAACAAAAATACATGCACAAAATATATCCTTTGCTACCTTTGCATCTTTATATTTAAACTTATACTTATATAGTAATGGGTTTATATGCCTACAATCCAAAACCAATCTGCACTTAGATTTGTTAACTGCCACAGTAAGAGGATTTATAAACTTTGGGGGATGATAAACTTCTGAAATACATCCCCTATTCAACAAATTTTGGATTTCAAGAAATTCAATGTGATTTAAAGCAGATGTATGATTCGGCATAAAAACATGAGCCAGCAAAAAGTGGAATTGAATCCAAGACTACAATATTTGCTCCCATATCAATCTAATAATAAATGTGCTTTCGTAAACCTACCTGCAGGGGATATTGTTGTATCTTTGAAATTTTTCTCATCAGAGTCAAACGAACTCTTGACCCCATTAATTAAATCAAAATTAGAAATACTTATCTTATCACTGCCCTCAATCCTTTTCTGTATTTCTTTACAGTCCATGCCCTAATGGCCAGGATTGCCACATGCAAAACAAAGTCCAGGCCGTCTGAAACTGTCAATGTTGGAGTAATTTGTAGACATCGTGCTGCTGCTGGTCCTCGTCGTGGCACTTCCGCCGTCTAAACTCTAAGGTTGTGTTCGATTCCCTCTCCAGGTGAACTTCCGGGTCTTTGCCTTGAATTTTCTCATAGCTGCATTCTCTTTCCTGTGAATCTTCTTCTCATCGTCTAAATCATGAGCTAGAGCATTTAGTGAATATTCCTCTGCTGTTAAACCACCCTAATTGCAAACTATCTGCTAATTAATAAGTTCCTGACGTTGCTGTAACAAATTAATACTTTCTGATATCTTCTCCTGGACTTCAGTAGCTGCAAACACGTAAATCAGTGTCTTTTTAACAAAGCGTCCGCCTTTATTTTTTTCTTTTTTATTTTAGAATAAGATCTGAACTGGTCTTTGTTTCCTTTCTTATTAAACGTATATTTATCACTAGTAATTGCTTTATTTGGCAACCTGAGCGTCACTAAGTAAACGATTATTGTCATTCATATGTTGCTGGAAAGAACTCAACTTATTAGACATTAAACTGTCCAGCTTCTTCAACAAACTCGACTGAGAGGGTTTCGATACGATTATCGATAGAACTAGTAATAGCCGCCTCGTCCATACTGAAAAATGGTCTGACCAGGGTGAAGACCAAGGCTAGAATGACACGTAATTTAACTTGTAGTTTTTACATTCACACCAGAATCATTTTTGCAGTATTTAATGTGTAAATGATTTATATTGGAACAATAGTTTCAAAGTGGGTTTAAACAGGTGCATGACTAACGCAAGTTTTTTTGGAAAGCTAATACTTCTTTATTTTAACCTATTTAAAGCGAAAGTTTGTCCGTTGTACTCGAGCTGTTAAAGCAAATTTAACATGCATGATAGTGTGTGTTTTTTGCATTTGCACAGATCTTAAGTGCGCAGTTGAGACAGAACGTTTTACAATTCAAGAGGCAGAAGTTATTTTGGAGAACTTTAATTAAGTTAACGGCAGTAATAGCCTACAATCCATGGCAATATTCTATGGTTAGCTGTTTAAGTTGTTTATATCGAAGTGTTATAAAAGAACATATTTATTTACAGAGGTATTTTGTTCTGAGATATTTTTGCTACTTCGACATTGTACTTTCGGTTTCATTTTAAATGTGACAAAGATTATTTTAAATTCTTCTGCAGTAGGGGGTGTCCGGGTAATACAGAATATGGTTAAAACAATTGACCCATTTTATTGGGTAGAATAAAAACGGTATTATCTGACTTTGAGTATTATCGTAGAAACTGGATTTTGGAAATCACCTTGGCTATTTATTAACCAATACGTCACTGGGTGTGTGTAGCGCGCAAGCTTACACACAATCTACAATAGCGAACACCGGAAATGCTGATTCATAACAATCTTACATCACAGCAAACATTTAAAACATTAACTTATTGTCTATTAAATTTATGCTAATACATAAACCCCATACAGTATCCCCATACATATCTGTTATCTAAAATATACTACACAATGCAAGGTGTGTATGACATCATACAAAGATCTTGAACCAAATTTAGCAACAACACAAGTACTAGCTTTCCAAAAAGTTTGCCTGACTAAGCATTTCCTAATATGAGGCCTTGGTTACTGAGGGGCTTAATGCGGATCATAGGCTTTTCACTGCAAAATGGTCCTATATATCTGTAATGTATTAGTTATAATACATATTGTGTTAAAGTCGTACCAGTTGTTCCCCTTTAACTGTACCCTTGCGAGTTGTTCCTCATTAACTCTACTCTTGTATAAAATCCTTTGATGATCATGAGCAGTATTAAATATTTCATGTGTTCATGTCGGACGTTCAGTTGTATGCCATAGTTAACTGCTCTAGGTCCGATATATCTTTTTAGATCACCTGAGCCATCGGCTCAGATAAAGTATTTCTATCTATCTTCGTCCGTCGTCTGTCGTGTGTAAACTTTCCACATTTTAAGCAACTCCTCCAAAACTATAAAGCCAAATTGGATGATATTTGATATTTGCAAGTAATAATGTCTAGGTAAGGGGCTTTCAGATTTGCACAAACAAAAAGATTATCTCCCCTCGAGGACCCATGAAGGGGAAAATTGTTAAAATCTTTAAAAATCATCTCCTCTGAACTTGCAAGAGATATAACTAAGATTTTTCATGTAAAACATACTTAGGGCACCTCGTTTCATATTTGCACAAATCAAATCTGTAGGGGCCGAAATTATGAAATGGCAAGGTACTTAAGGGGGAACTTGTTTCTAGGCGCCACCATTTTGAATTAAATTTAATACAATTAGTATTATAATCACTAGCCAATCTATCAAAAGTATGAGAGCCCCAGGCTATAATAAGCATGTTAATTGTGGCATTATTAACACACCAGTCTTCACTATCTGTGAAATAAGCATATCAGCTTTCTTATTGCTTGACCTAAAACCCCACACTGGGTTAATACTGACCATTTTTAGCTTCACACACATTGTGAATATCTTTTGCTTTTTCTTGAAGCTGAGGCTTCATGCTACCCTTCTCTATAATACTAACTACACTCTTATTATCAGTATACCACTGAATATACTGTCCTTCCAGACAGTTCTCACATGAAAACAAAATTCTCCTAACCGTCTCAAGTTCTCTCCAAGTAGAACTTTCACTCATTTCTAAGTGTGACCAACTACCAAAAATCTCATATTTCTCATTCTCTACAATAAAAACCACCATAACCTGTACTTGATACATCAGAATAAACTCTGTAATCAAATTCTGTAAAACAATCATATACTGACCATTTCATGTTGTGTTATTTTTCAACCAAACCCTCAGCTCTAATTGGGCTTCTTGGCTAACCATAATAGGTGCATTCCAACTTGCTCTATTAATAATACATTTAAAAAGCTCTCTGCTTTTCAATAACACTAACTAGCCAACAGCTGTATGCATAGAAATAATCTGACCAGTCACACAAGCTACATCTCTTACAGGAATGCAAGGATTTTCATCAATTCTTTCTAACAACAAGGAAATACTACTCAAAAGCTTATTTACTCTTTGTTCTGTAATATACACTTTACTTCTATGAAATTCCAAAATAAACCTAGCCAAACTATGACATTACTTGGTGTCCAGCAACATTTTTCATCTGCTGAGAGAAAACCACTTTTCTTAAATCTGAATGACTTTTTAAACAGAATTTTAGGGCTTCATTGTAATTTGAATCTCCTCCAATTCCATCGTCTAAAAACATGACTATTTGTGTCGTAATGGCCTCCAGTATGTTATTAAACTTCTGATATCTTTTGTGAAAATATAACCTGCCACTGAAATACCAAAAGGCAAGACATTGAAAACAAAATACCTATATCCAGTCTGATAATGCCATGCAAAACACAAATAAGTTCTGTGTTCTTCAAAAATTTATATATGGTGATAAGCTGATTTTAAATCAAAACCAAAAACAAAATTACCTGCACAAAATATATCCTTTGCTACCTTTGCATCTTCATATTTAAACTTATACTTATATAGTAATGGGTTAATATGCCTACAATCCAAAACCAACCTGCACTTAGATTTGTTAACTGCCACAGTAAGAGGATTAATAACCTTTGGGTCTGATAAACTTCTATAATACATCCCTTTTTCAACAAATTTTGAATTTCATCTTCAACAAATTCAATGCGATTTAAAGCAGATGTATTATTCGGCATAAAATCATGAGACGGCAAAAAGTGGAATAGAATCCAAGACTACAATATTTGCTCCCATATCAATGCAATAATAAATGTGCTTTCGTAACCTACCTACAGGGGATATGGTTGTATCTTTGAAATTTGTCTCATCCGAGTCAAACAAACTCTTGACCCCATTAATTAAATCCAAATTACAAATACTTTTCTTATCACTGCCCTCAATCTGCCCCTGTATTTCTTTACAATCCATGCCCCAATGGCAAGGCTTGCCACAAGCAAAACACGGTCCTGGCCGTCTGAAACTGTACTTGTTGGAATAATTTGCAGACATCGTGCTGCTGGTGGTCCTCGTCGTGGAACTTCTACCGTCTAAACTTTAAGGTTGCGTTCGATTCCCTCGCCAGGTGAACTTCCGGGTCTTTGCCTTGAATTTTCTCATAGCTGCATTCTCTTTCCTGTGAATCTTCTTCTCATCGTCTGAATCATCAGCTAGAGCATTTAATGAATATTCCTCTGCTGTTAACCACCCTAATTGCGAACTATCTACTAATTAATAAGTTCCTGACGTTGCTGTAACAAATTAATACTTTCTGATATCTTCTCCTGGACTTCAGTAGCTGCAAACACGTAAATCAGTGTTTTTTTAACAAAGCGTCCGCCTTTATTTTTTTCTTTTTTATTGTAGAATAAGAACTGAACTGGTCTTTGTTTCCTTTCTTATTAAACGTATATTTATCACTAGTAATTTGCTTTATTTTGGCAACCTGAGCGTCACTAAGTAAACGATTATTGTCATTTATATGTTGCTGGAAAGAACTCAACTTATTAGACATTAAACTGTCCAGCTTCTTCAACAAACTCGACTGAGAGGTTTCGATACGATTATCGATAGAACTAGTAATAGCCGCCTCGTCCATACTGAAAAATGGTCTGACCAGGGTGAAGACCAAGGCTAGAACGACACGTAATTTAACTTGTAGTTTTTACATTCACACCAGAATCATTTTTGCAGTATTTAATGTGTAAATGATTTATATTGGAACAATAGTTTCAAAGTGGGTTTAAACAGGTGCATGACTAACGCAAGCTTTTTTGGAAAGCTAATACTTCTTTATTTTAACCTATTTAAAGCGAAAGTTTGTCCGTTGTACTCGAGCTGTTAAAGCAAATTTAACATGCATGATAGTGTGTGTTTTTTGCATTTGCACAGATCTTAAGTGCGCAGTTGAGACAGAACGTTTACAATTCAAGAGGCAGAAGTTATTTTGGAGAACTTTAATTAAGTTAACGGCAGTAATAGCCTACAATCCATGGCAATATTCTATGGTTAGCTGTTTAAGTTGTTTATATCGAAGTGTTATAAAAGTAACATATTTATTTACAGAGGTATTTTGTTCTGAGATATTTTTGCTACTTCGACATTGTACTTTCGGTTTCATTTTAAATGTGACAAAGATTATTTTTAAATTCTTCTGCAGTAGGGGGTGTCCGGGGTAATACAGAATATGGTTAAAACAATTGACCCATTTTATTGGGTAGAATAAAAACGGTATTATCTGACTTTGAGTATTATCGTAGAAACTGGATTTTGGAAATCACCTTGGCTATTTATAAACGAATACGTCACTGGGTGTGTGTAGCGCGCAAGCTTACACACAATCTACAATAGCGACACCGGAAATGCTGATTCATAACAATCTTACATCACTGCAAACATTTAAAACATTAATTTATTGTCTATTAAATTTATGCTAATACATAAACCCCATACAGTATCCCCATACATATCTGTTATCTAAAATATACTACACAATGCAAGGTGTGTATGACATCATACAAAGATCTTGAACCAAATTTAGCAACAACACAAGTACTAGCTTTCCAAAAAGTTTGCCTGACTAAGCATTTCCTAATATGAGGCCTTGGTTACTGAGGGGCTTAATGCGGATCATAGGCTTTTCACTGCAAAATGGTCCTATATATCTGTAATGTATTAGTTATAATACATATTGTGTTAAAGTCGTACCAGTTGTTCCCCTTTAACTGTACCCTTGCGAGTTGTTCCTCATTAACTCTACTCTTGTATAAAAACCCTTTGATGATCATGAGCAGTATTAAATATTTCATGTGTTCATGTCGGACGTTCAGTTGTATGCCATAGTTAACCGCTCTAGGTCCGATATATCTTTTTAGATCACCTGAGCCATCGGCTCAGATAAAGTATTTCTATCTATCTTCGTCCGTCGTCTGTCGTGTGTAAACTTTTCACATTTTAAGCAACTCCTCCAAAACTATAAAGCCAAATTGGATGATATTTGATATTTGCAAGTAATAATGTCTAGGTAAGGGGCTTTCAGATTTGCACAAACAAAAAGATTATCTCCCCTCAAGGACCCATGAAGGGGAAATTGTTAAAATCTTTAAAAATCATCTCCTCTGAACTTGCGAGAGATATAACTAAGATTTTTCATGTAAAACATACTTAGGGCACCTCGTTTCATATTTGCACAAATCAAATCTGTAGGGGCCGAAATTATGAAATGGCAAGGTACTTGAGGGGGAACTTGTTTCTAGGCGCCACCATTTTGAATTAAATTTAATACAATTAGTATTATAATCACTAGCCAATCTATCAAAAGTATGAGAGCCCCAGGCTATAATAAGCATGTTAAATGTGTCATTATTAACACACCAGTCTTCACTATCTGTGAAATAAGCATAGCAGCTTTCTTATTGCTTGACCTAAAACCCCACACTGGGTTAATACTGACCATTTTTAGCTTCACACACATTGTGAATATCTTTTGCTTTTTCTTGAAGCTGAGGCTTCATGCTACCCTTCTCTATAATACTAACTACACTCTTATTATCAGTATACCACTGAATATACTGTCCTTCCAGACAGTTCTCACATGAAAACAAAATTCTCCTAACCGTCTCAAGTTCTCTCCAAGTAGAACTTTCACTCATTTCTAAGTGTGACCAACTACCAAAATCTCATATTTCTCATTCTCTACAATAAAAACCACCATAACCTGTACTTGATACATCAGAATAAACTCTGTAATCAAATTCTGTAAAACAATCATTATACTGACCATTTCATGTTGTGTTATTTTTCAACCAAACCCTCAGCTCTAATTGGGCTTCTTGGCTAACCATAATAGGTGCATTCCAACTTGCTCTATTAATAATACATTTAAAAAGCTCTCTGCTTTTCAATAACACTAACTAGCCAACAGCTGTATGCATAGAAATAATCTGACCAGTCACACAAGCTACATCTCTTACAGGAATGCAAGGATTTTCATCAATTCTTTCTAACAACAAGGAAATACTACTCAAAAGCTTATTTACTCTTTGTTCTGTAATATACACTTTACCTTCTATGAAATTCCAAAATAAACCTAGCCAAACTATGACATTACTTGGTGTCCAGCAACATTTTTCATCTGCTGAGAGAAAACCACTTTTTCTTAAATCTGAATGACTTTTTAAACAGAATTTTAGGGCTTCATTATAATTTGAATCTCCTCCAATTCCATCGTCTAAAAACATGACTATTTGTGTCGTAATGGCCTCCAGTATGTTATTAAACTTCTGATATCTTTTGTGAAAATATAACCTGCCACTGAAATACCAAAAGGCAAGACATTGAAAACAAAATACCTATATCCAGTCTGATAATGCCATGCAAAACACAAATAAGTTCTGTGTTCTTCAAAAATTTATATATGGTGATAAGCTGATTTTAAATCAAAACCAAAACAAAATTACCTGCACAAAATATATCCTTTGCTACCTTTGCATCTTCATATTTAAACTTATACTTATATAGTAATGGGTTAATATGCCTACAATCCAAAACCAACCTGCACTTAGATTTGTTAACTGCCACAGTAAGAGGATTAATAACCTTTGGGTCTGATAAACTTCTATAATACATCCCTTTTTCAACAAATTTTGAATTTCATCTTCAACAAATTCAATGCGATTTAAAGCAGATGTATTATTCGGCATAAAATCATGAGACGGCAAAAAGTGGAATAGAATCCAAGACTACAATATTTGCTCCCATATCAATGCAATAAAAATGTGCTTTCGTAACCTACCTACAGGGGATATGGTTGTATCTTTGAAATTTGTCTCATCCGAGTCAAACAAACTCTTGACCCCATTAATTAAATCCAAATTACAAATACTTTTCTTATCACTGCCCTCAATCTGCCCCTGTATTTCTTTACAATCCATGCCCCAATGGCAAGGCTTGCCACAAGCAAAACACGGTCCTGGCCGTCTGAAACTGTACTTGTTGGAATAATTTGTAGACATCGTGCTGGTGGTCCTCGTCGTGGAACTTCTACCGTCTAAACTTTAAGGTTGCGTTCGATTCCCTCGCCAGGTGAACTTCCGGGTCTTTGCCTTGAATTTTCTCATAGCTGCATTCTCTTTCCTGTGAATCTTCTTCTCATCGTCTGAATCATCAGCTAGAGCATTTAATGAATATTCCTCTGCTGTTAACCACCCTAATTGCGAACTATCTACTAATTAATAAGTTCCTGACGTTGCTGTAACAAATTAATACTTTCTGATATCTTCTCCTGGACTTCAGTAGCTGCAAACACGTAAATCAGTGTTTTTTAACAAAGCGTCCGCCTTATTTTTTTCTTTTTTATTGTAGAATAAGAACTAAACTGGTCTTTGTTTCCTTTCTTATTAAACGTATATTTATCACTAGTAATTTGCTTTATTTTGGCAACCTGAGCGTCACTAAGTAAACGATTATTGTCATTTATATGTTGCTGGAAAGAACTCAACTTATTAGACATTAAACTGTCCAGCTTCTTCAACAAACTCGACTGAGAGGTTTCGATACGATTATCGATAGAACTAGTAATAGCCGCCTCGTCCATACTGAAAAATGGTCTGACCAGGGTGAAGACCAAGGCTAGAATGACACGTAATTTAACTTGTACTTTTTACATTCACACCAGAATCATTTTTGCAGTATTTAATGTGTAAATGATTTATATTGGAACATTAGTTTCAAAGTGGGTTTAAACAGGTGCATGACTAACGCAAGCTTTTTTGGAAAGCTAATACTTCTTTATTTTAACCTATTTAAAACGAAAGTTTGTCCGTTGTACTCGAGCTGTTAAAGCAAATTTAACATGCATGATAGTGTGTGTTTTTTGCATTTGCACAGATCTTAAGTGCGCAGTTGAGACAGAACGTTTACAATTCAAGAGGCAGAAGTTATTTTGGAGAACTTTAATTAAGTTAACGGCAGTAATAGCCTACAATCCATGGCAATATTCTATGGTTAGCTGTTTAAGTTGTTTATATCGAAGTGTTATAAAAGTAACATATTTATTTACAGAGGTATTTTGTTCTGAGATATTTTTGCTACTTCGACATTGTACTTTCGGTTTCATTTTAAATGTGACAAAGATTATTTTTAAATTCTTCTGCAGTAGGGGGTGTCCGGGGTAATACAAAATATGGTTAAAACAATTGACCCATTTTATTGGGTAGAATAAAAACGGTATTATCTGACTTTGAGTATTATCGTAGAAACTGGATTTTGGAAATCACCTTGGCTATTTATAAACGAATACGTCACTGGGTGTGTGTAGCGCGCAAGCTTACACACAATCTACAATAGCGAGCACCGGAAATGCTGATTCATAACAATCTTACATCACTGCAAACATTTAAAACATTAATTTATTGTCTATTAAATTTATGCTAATACATAAACCCCATACAGTATCCCCATACATATCTGTTATCTAAAATATACTACACAATGCAAGGTGTGTATGACATCATACAAAGATCTTGAACCAAATTTAGCAACAACACAAGTACTAGCTTTCCAAAAAGTTTGCCTGACTAAGCATTTCCTAATATGAGGCCTTGGTTACTGAGGGGCTTAATGCGGATCATAGGCTTTTCACTGCAAAATGGTCCTATATATCTGTAATGTATTAGTTATAATACATATTGTGTTAAAGTCGTACCAGTTGTTCCCCTTTAACTGTACCCTTGCGAGTTGTTCCTCATTAACTCTACTCTTGTATAAAAACCCTTTGATGATCATGAGCAGTATTAAATATTTCATGTGTTCATGTCGGACGTTCAGTTGTATGCCATAGTTAACCGCTCTAGGTCCGATATATCTTTTTAGATCACCTGAGCCATCGGCTCAGATAAAGTATTTCTATCTATCTTCGTCCGTCGTCTGTCGTGTGTAAACTTTTCACATTTTAAGCAACTCCTCCAAAACTATAAAGCCAAATTGGATGATATTTGATATTTGCAAGTAATAATGTCTAGGTAAGGGGCTTTCAGATTTGCACAAACAAAAAGATTATCTCCCCTCGAGGACCCATGAAGGGGAAAATTGTTAAAATCTTTAAAAATCATCTCCTCTGAACTTTCAAGAGATATAACTAAGATTTTTCATGTAAAACATACTTAGGGCACCTCGTTTCATATTTGCACAAATCAAATCTGTAGGGCCGAAATTATGAAATGGCAAGGTACTTAAGGGGGAACTTGTTTCTAGGCGCCACCATTTTGAATTAAATTTAATACAATTAGTATTATAATCACTAGCCAATCTATCAAAAGTATGAGAGCCCCAGGCTATAATAAGCATGTTAAATGTGTCATTATTAACACACCAGTCTTCACTATCTGTGAAATAAGCATATCAGCTTTCTTATTGCTTGACCTAAAACCCCACACTGGGTTAATACTGACCATTTTTAGCTTCACACACATTGTGAATATCTTTTGCTTTTTCTTGAAGCTGAGGCTTCATGCTACCCTTCTCTATAATACTAACTACACTCTTATTATCAGTATACCACTGAATATACTGTCCTTCCAGACAGTTCTCACATAAAAACAAAATTCTCCTAACCGTCTCAAGTTCTCTCCAAGTAGAACTTTCACTCATTTCTAAGTGTGACCAACTACCAAAAATCTCATATTTCTCATTCTCTACAATAAAAACCACCATAACCTGTACTTGATACATCAGAATAAACTCTGTAATCAAATTCTGTAAAACAATCATTATACTGACCATTTCATGTTGTGTTATTTTTCAACCAAACCCTCAGCTCTAATTGGGCTTCTTGGCTAACCATAATAGGTGCATTCCAATTTGCTCTATTAATAATACATTTAAAAAGCTCTCTGCTTTTCAATAACACTAACTAGCCAACAGCTGTATGCATAGAAATAATCTGACCAGTCACACAAGCTACATCTCTTACAGGAATGCAAGGATTTTCATCAATTCTTTCTAACAACAAGGAAATACTACTCAAAAGCTTATTTACTCTTTGTTCTGTAATATACACTTTACCTTCTATGAAATTCCAAAATAAACCTAGCCAAACTATGACATTACTTGGTGTCCAGCAACATTTTTCATCTGCTGAGAGAAAACCACTTTTTCTTAAATCTGAATGACTTTTTAAACAGAATTTTAGGGCTTCATTTAATTTGAATCTCCTCCAATTCCATCGTCTAAAAACATGACTATTTGTGTCGTAATGGCCTCCAGTATGTTATTAAACTTCTGATATCTTTTGTGAAAATATAACCTGCCACTGAAATACCAAAAGGCAAGACATTGAAAACAAAATACCTATATCCAGTCTGATAATGCCATGCAAAACACAAATAAGTTCTGTGTTCTTCAAAAATTTATATATGGTGATAAGCTGATTTTAAATCAAAACCAAAAACAAAATTACCTGCACAAAATATATCCTTTGCTATATTTAAACTTATACTTATATAGTAATGGGTTAATATGCCTACAATCCAAAACCAACCTGCACTTAGATTTGTTAACTGCCACAGTAAGAGGATTAATAACCTTTGGGTCTGATAAACTTCTATAATACATCCCTTTTTCAACAAATTTTGAATTTCATCTTCAACAAATTCAATGCGATTTAAAGCAGATGTATTATTCGGCATAAAATCATGAGACGGCAAAAAGTGGAATAGAATCCAAGACTACAATATTTGCTCCCATATCAATGCAATAATAAATGTGCTTTCGTAACCTACCTACAGGGGATATGGTTGTATCTTTGAAATTTGTCTCATCCGAGTCAAACAAACTCTTGACCCCATTAATTAAATCCAAATTACAAATACTTTTCTTATCACTGCCCTCAATCTGTCCCTGTATTTCTTTATAATCCATGCCCCAATGGCAAGGCTTGCCACAAGCAAAACACGGTCCTGGCCGTCTGAAACTGTACTTGTTGGAGTAATTTGTAGACATCGTGCTGCTGGTGGTCCTCGTCGTGGAACTTCTACCGTCTAAACTTTAAGGTTGCGTTCGATTCTCGCCAGGTGAACTTCCGGGTCTTTGCCTTGAATTTTCTCATAGCTGCATTCTCTTTCCTGTGAATCTTCTTCTCATCGTCTGAATCATCAGCTAGAGCATTTAATGAATATTCCTCTGCTGTTAACCACCCTAATTGCGAACTATCTACTAATTAATAAGTTCCTGACGTTGCTGTAACAAATTAATACCTTCTGATATCTTATCCTGGACTTCAGTAGTTGCATCACGTAAATTAGGGTCTTCCTTTAACAAAGCGTTCACCTCCATTTTTCTTTTGTATCAAAAACAAACATACTTATCCATTTCCGAATCACAATCCAGAAGCAAAGTAAAAACTTTGGAACTGACAAGTTAGGTTAGACACGTGAACTTCAACCAGGAAAGTGAGGCCGGGTGCTCCGGAAGGGTAAGCACCTCCTGTTTAGCTAGCTACACCCGTCACGTGTGTAATTAAAATTGTGTGAAAGGAACATGGAACTATGAGACGTCAAATATATCCAAGGCAATCCTGGACACAGAGACATCAAACTTATCAACAATACTGTGATGACGGCCATAAAACTTTTTGAGGGCCTTGATAAGCCTAGGCTTGCAATATCCCTGAGTCAACAATTTATTTGCAAGCAGCCTACTTCGTTGTACAAAGTCCCCGTAGTGGGAACAAGCTCTACCATAGCGTATTGATTGGGAAACAAATACACCATAAGCAGGAGAAGCAGGTATATTGCTGCATAAAAAAGGAAAGTTGACAATAGAAAAATTGAAGTCATCAATTGAAGTCATCATTGTTTGTCATAAAGTTTCAAATGTAGCCTTTCTTGTGCGTCATAATTCAGGTATAAGTCTAAATATGAAGCATAACTTGAGGAATCAGTCGTGTCTTTTATTTCAAGCTCACTAGGATAGATGACATTTACATAGTCTCCAAATTTAGGATTGTTAAGAGACAGAACGTCATCTATGTATCTGTATGTTGAGTTGAATGATTTGGCGACAGTTTTCTCCAGATTTAACAAGGTTCTGCATAAATTCTGCTTCGTAAGAATAAAGAAACAAATCAGCAAGCAATGGTGCACAGTTTGTACCCATTGGTATACCGATTGTTTGCTGAAATACTATATTACCAAACACAACAAATATGTTATCTATCAAAAACTCCAACATTTTGTTGATGGTATCTTCAGTATATTTTTGTTTGGAATCCGTATGATGCTTGACAAAATAACCAGAATCCCTGTTCAGCACCAGATATTTGTATCTTGTCTTACCGTTTTTGTAGAAGAAAGACAAGTGAATAATTTCTTTAAGACGTTCTTTCAATTTAGAATGAGGGATTGTGGTGTATAGTGTAGAAAAATCAAATGTTTTTATACTTTTTACATGAGATAAAGTATTAGAAGCAAGATGTTCAAGTAATTCTTTAGAATTTTTTAGAATCCACATTTGGTTGATTCCAGATGTAGAATATACTTTTTCTGAATAAGACTGAAGACCATCTTTGACGATTGTCAAAATTTGTGTTAGAGTTACCGATAATGATTTAGTAGTACATTTAGATGAGCCTGCTATATATCTTTCCTTGTATGGATTTTTATGAAGTTTAGGAATCCAATACAAGTAAGGAAGATCAAGATCTTCCTCTTTAAAATTGATACCAAAAGACTCGAGAACTCCCCTATGGTTGGAAAGAACTTCATCTTTGGTAAAATTAGTTCTAGAATATGCAAGGTTATTTGATATACTATCTAAACCAAGCTCCTTAATAAGACATTCAAGGTAGAATCTCTTACAAACGAGAATAATGTTGTTGGAAGCCTTATCAGCTGGGACAACAACATATTTGTTGTGTATGTCTGTAAGAATTGCCTTGATTTCTGTCTCCTTGAGTACTGAAGACGGTTTAGTACTCATAGACCCTTTAAGTTTGACAATCCTAGTTTTAACGAAAGATCTAACAACCTTTATCCAGTCGGATAAGGTATCAAGCTCAACATCTTCTAATTTAGCCCAACGTCTGGCGTACTCTTCAACGGAATCCATGACAAGTCGGAAATTCTGTCCCCAAGTAAAAGGTTGAGCTTCTCTATATTTAGGACCTTTTGAAAGTAAAAATCTTAATTTGGTGTTCTCAATTATTTGAGATCACCAGTTATTACATGTCCAGCCGGTCCATAAATATAGGGAGAAGACGAGCAAGAGCAAGTAGGTGGAGTAAAATTGTGAAAGTTTAAACACTGCAATGTTTGTTTATAATTAAATATTTTGGATGCAATAGGTTTATTGTAGGAGTAGGAAACTAGAGGTGGAGAATTAATTTTGAAATAAGCAGGAATTTTAGATTGGACTTGTTTATTTTGAAGAATATTGGAAATGTTTATAGCATCTATGCCTTTGTTAGTATTTTAGAATTAGCTCTGAACTGCACTTCGTTCCCTTTCTTATTAAACTTATATTTATCACTAGTAATTTACTCTCTTTTGGAAACCTGAGCGTCACTAAGTAAACGAATAATGTCATTTATATGTTGCTGGAAAGAACTCTACTTATTAGACATTAAACTGCCCAGCTTCTTCAACAATCTCGACTGAGAGGTTTCGATACGTTTATCAATGAAACTAGTAATAGCCGCCTCGTCGATACTAAAATAATGGTCTGACCAGGGTGAAGATCAAGGCGAGAATGACACGTAAGTTAACTTGTATTTTCTACATTCACTCTAGAACATTTTTGCAGTATTTATTGTGTAAATGTTCTATATTGGAACAATAATTTCCAAGTGGGTTTAAACAGGTGTATTACTAAGCAAGTTTTTTTGGAAAGCTAATACTTGTTCATTTTAACCTATTTAAAGCGGAATTTCTCCGTTGTATTGAGCTGTTAAATCAAATTCGACACGCATGATAGGGTGTGTTTTTTGCATTTGCACAGACCTTAAGTGCGCAGTTGAAATAGGACGTTTACAATTCAAGAGGCAGAAGTGATTTCGGAAAACTTTAATTAATTTAACGGCAGTAAAAGCCTACAATCCATGACAGTAGTCTCTGGTAAGCTGTTTAATTTGTTTATATCGAAGTGTTATAAAAGTGAAATATTTATTTACAGATGTATTTTGTTCTGAGATATTTTTGTTACATGGACTTTGTACTTTCGGATTCATTTTAAATGTGACAAAGATTATTTTTAAATTCTTCTGTAGTAGGGGGTGTCTGGGGTAATACAGAATATGGTTAAAAAATTGACCCATTTTGTTGGGTAGAATAAAAAAAAACGGTATTATCTGATTTTGAGTATTATCGTAGAAACTAGATTTTGGAAATAACCTTGGCTATTTATATACGAATACGTCACTGGGTGTGTGTAGTGCTCAAGCTTACACACAATCTAGAATAGCGGGCACCGGAAATGCTGATTCATAACAATCTTACATCACTGCAAATATTTAAAACATTATTTTATTGTCTATCAAATGTATGTTAATACATAAACCCCATACAGTAATCCCATATATTTTGTTATCTAACACATACTACACAATGCAAGGTGTGTATGACACCATACAAAGATCTTGGACCAAATTTAGCACCAACACAAGTACTAGCTTTCTAAAAGCTTGCCTGACTAATCATTTTCTAATATGAGACCTTGGTGGCTGAGAGCCTAATGCAGATCACAGGCTTTTCACTGCTTAATGGTCTAATATATCTGCAATGTATTAGTTAAAACACATATTAAAGTGTTAAAGTGTTAAAGTCGTACCATTTGTTCTCCTTTAATTGTACTTTTGTATAATACGAGTTGTTCCCCATTGTCTGTAATCTTATATAAAAACGCTTTGATGATCATGAGCAGTAATAAATATTACATTTGTTCATGTCGGACGTTCAGTAGTATCCACGGTTAATCGCTCTAGGTCCGATATTTCTTTTTAGATAAACTGAGCAACCGGCTCAGATGAGGTATTGCTATCTATCTTTGTCCGTCTTCCATTGTGTGTAAACTTTTCACATTTTAATCAACTCCTCCAAAACTAAAAAGCCAAATTGAATAATATTTGCCAGTAATGATGTCTAGGTAAGGGACTATCAGATTTGCACCAACGAAAAGATTATTTCCCTTTGGGGCGTCATTAAGGGGAAAATTGTGAATATCTTTAAAAATCATTCCCGGAACTTACAAGAGATATAACTTAGATATTTCATGTAAACATCTTAGGGCACCTAGTTTCATATTTGCACAAATCTTATCTGTAGGGGCCAAAATGGGGAAATGGCAAGGTAGTTGATGGAAAAAATTGTCAAAATTAATGTATTTTTAATATATCTTGAATATATAAACTTTTTCTATAGGCATGTATATTCGAATATTGTAGGCATTTCCACAACGGCCATCTTTTTATATATAAACAAAGGTCATATGTTTAAAGGTCAAGGTCTTAGAACTAATACTGAAATTGTCCATTATCTCAAAAAACTATAAATATTTTGTATAGACATGTATGTTGTATGTATTGGCCAAACGATCATTTCGATATATAAATGAAGGTCATAGGTTCAAAGGGCAAGGTCATAGATGCAAACGAATACTGAAATGATTCATCATCTCCAAAACTATACACTTTTTGTAACAGGCATGAATATTAGAATATTGTAGGCATTGGCATAACTATCATTTTGATGTACGAAATAAGGTCATAGCTTCAAAGATCAAGGTCATAGATGCAAAGGAATACTGAAATGGTTTATTATATCAAAAACTACATTTTTTGTAGACCAATTGTAACATAGAAACATTAATAATTTTTGTTTTAAATTGATTTAAATTTTTTGGAACAATTAAAACATAGATAATATTACTTAGTTGTTAACCATAAACATAGTTCATTTGAAATTGTAATAAAAATATAAAATGTTACAAAAACATTTGCAGGTTTGTTATTTTACATTTCAAAAATAACCTCCCCATGGGAATATTAAAACATAGACAGTGTTCTTTATAGCAGTTCCATGCTTTAAAGTGTCTTTTTAGGTCACCTGACAAATGGCTGAAAGTGACCTATAGTGATCGTTGTTTGTCAGTTGTTGTGCTGCATGCATCATAAACATTTGCAACTTCTTCTCCAGAGCCAGTTAACCATTGTTAGTGAAAGTGGATATGGCAATTCCTTGAGCAAAGCCATTCCATTGTTTGTGAAAACATTTAAACATCTTCCCGTGATGAACCAAAAGGGCTCTTAGCTTGAAACTCCATATATTGCACCAGGAACAAAAGTTCTACCAAGTTTCTAAAGTTGATTGACCTTGACTTACATTTACGGTCACAGTGACCTAAAGTAACCAAGCATTTAAAGTCCAGTTTATACGTTTATTGATGTTTCTCAATGCTTAATACATCTGTAAAATATCTTTCAAAATACAATTTTGGATATAAACCAATTTTGACCAGTATGAACAAAGCGATGCGCCGTTTGAGTTGTAAGGAAAACATCCAAGTTGCTTGTGTACCATATAACTTGTAGATTTTACATTCACACCAGGAACATTTTTCCAGTATTTAATATGTAAATGTTCTATATTGGAACAAAAAATTCCAAGTGGGTTTAAACAGGTTTATTACTTACGCAAGCTTTTTTGGAAAGCTAATACTTGTTCAATTTAACCTATTTAAAGCGGAAGTCGAGCTGTTAAATCAAATTTGACATGGTTGATAGGGTGTGTTTTTTGCATTTGCACAGACCTTAAGTGCGCAGTTGAAATAGGACGTATACAATTTAAGAGGCAGAAGTTATTTTGAAGTTCTTTAATTAAGTTAACGGCAGTATTAGCTTACAATCTATGACAATATTCTGTGGAAGCTGTTTAATTTGTTTATAAAAGCTAAATATTTATTTACAGAGGTATTTTGTTCTGAGATATTTTTGTTACTTGGACTTTGTACTTTCGGTTTCATTTTAAATGTGACAAAGATTATTTTAAATTTTTCTGTAGTAGGGGTTGTCTGGAGTAATACAGAATATGGTAAAAAAATTGACCCATTTTGTTAGGTAGAATAAAAACGGTATTATCTGACTTTGAGTATTATTGTAGAAACTAGATTTTGGAAATCACCTGACTTATCATTTTCTAATATGAGGCCTTGGTTGCTGAGGGGCCTAATGCGGATCACAAGCTTTTCACTGCTTAATGGGCCAATATATCTGTATTGTATTAGTTATAATACATATTGTGTTAAAGTCGTACCAGTTGTTCCCCTTTAACTGTACTTTTGTATGAAACGAGTTGTTCCCCATTACTGTATACTTGTATAAAAACGATTTGATGATCATGAGCAGTATTAAATATTACATGTGTTCATGTCGGATGTTCAGTTGTATGCCAGGTTTAATCGCTCTAGGTCCGATATATCTTTTAAGATCACCTGAGCAATCGGCTCAGATGAGGTATTGCTATCTATTTTGTCCGTCTTCCGTTGTGTGTAAACTTTTTACATTTTAATCAACTCCTCCAAAATGTAAAGCTAAATTGGATGATATTTGCCATCTATGATGTCTAGGTAAGGGGCTTTTAGATTTGCACAAACAAAAAGATTATGCCCCATCATAAAGGGGAAAATTGTGAAAATCTTTAAAAAATAAATCTAAACTTACAAAAGATATAACTTAGATATTTCATGTAAAACATACTTAGGGCACCTATTTTCATATTTGCACAAATCGTATATGTAGGGGCCAAAATGGGATAATAGCAAGGTACTTGAGGGGGAAATTGCCAAAATTAATTTTTTAACTGCATGTTCATTGACTACTTGACCACTAAATTTCCTCTGGTTGAGTATACCATTTCTTGACCTCTTATATCGTGTTTGTCATCTCTATCATTCCTATATTATCACTTGATTATGGTAAGACATTTTTTAAAATTTTAATTTCTAAATGCTTGAAATTAATCCGATCCTGACACTAAATTAAACAAATATTCTTCATCTATAATATTTAGAGAAGTCGTTTTCATTGATAACTTTTATACCTTTTCCCACATCTAGAATATTTTTATTTTTATTTTTACTTTTTTCCGTTATTCTCCTACATAGAGAAAATTTTACATTTCTGACTAAAAACCAGCTGTACTATGTTCCCTTGGTGACCCATATGCATATATTAAAATGTTTACTAAGGTCAACAATTACAATGTAAGTCACTTATATCACACTAGTTTTTGGGGATTGGTTCAGACAAAAATATGGAGATAAAATATCCATTCCAGATGACGTGAACTATGTAATTTTAAAGTATTTCAAAGTTGACAAATTGATTAAGTCTGTGACACAGGCGTGAATATTAATGGTTTAGAACATGGGGTCCATAACGGCTGCTTTAGTTCTTAGTCTCCTCACGATATTTGTAAATTATTGTAACCATTTCAATTTTTCCTTATTTCCTTATTACTATTTTGGTTTTCAAACACATATATTGTGGTTATTTTGTGACAAATCAAATGATACTATAGCAATTATAGTAAAGGACTGTCTTTTAGTTATAAAAAACGAATAATATATATTCATACGCAAAACCATACATATGTGGTTATCTGACATAGCTGATCGCACGAGTTTATTGTGCGGACGGATACATTACACGATTGCGCTCTGAGCACGAGTGTAATGTATGCGTTCGCACAATAAACGAGTGCGATTAAGGTCCGATATTTCCTTTCTTGTCTTCCATTTTTAAAGTCTATATAACACACTATGTTCTACATAAATGACAATAAACTTTACAAATACAAACTGAACAATTCAATAGCGTTACCGCCTAAAATAGATGTTAACCTGGTCAGCTGTTGTTACCCATACCATCAGGACATAAATTATTCTTACTGTTTTTACAAAGTGATTTTCACCTTGGGAAATGAATTCATAAAACATTACAATTGGTATGAAAATAACAGTTGGAATGAAAATAAATGTCATTTTTTATTCTTTTATTTGTTATTACCAACAGATTGAAATGACCCATCTGTTTCTGAATAGTGAATACAGTGAAAATGTAGGGTAGTATCCATGAAAAAATAAAAATATAACTAGTAATACTCTGGTATGAAGGAAATATATTCTGGTAAACCATGTTTTTGAAAATGATTCTAGAAAATATGTTTAATATCAAGTTGAAATTCAAAAAGTGACATCTTCTGATAATAAACCTTATTCTTGAACTAATAAAAAATAAAAAATAGGACTTTCATGCAAAGTATTTTTTAGTTTTATTTATTAATTTTATTTCATTTGTTTAAAAAGTCAATGTATACAATTCACTGCTTGTTGCCAAAAGTCTTGGTAACCTGTATTAATTATTTTCTGGATATAAATTACTTCAATTAGTGCAATTAAAATAAATTGAATTTGAAAACTTATTTATATGTTGCTTCAAAAATTTTGATTTAACTGTTTTGTTTACCATACCATATAAAAAGCACACTTACAGTGCCTTCTCTGTATCTGAATACCTCTTTATACCTGTATGTATCCATGTGCTTAATGTTTACAAACACAATATGTTGCTATTAGTAGCTTCACCTGCTTGTCATCAGAAAAAAAGATATTTATCGTTCAGCTCGGTAGGAACTACCACGGATTCCCCTGTAATAGTAAAACATCTTTTTTTCATTTTCTACAAGCCTTTAAGGCTTGAAACTTGGTATATAGAATGGGATACGTTTGGCGGGAAACAGTTTCAGGACCGCATCGTGTAGGCAGGACAGTGAATTACCACACATTGTTCACATTTCTATGTTGATTACGTCACTGATAACACCATTTACGTCACAATGTCTTCGGTTTTCCGGGAAGCATATTTCTTAAAAATTCATCCGTAAACAGTAAAAATTTATTTAGATCTTATAATTTAAGATTAAAATTATAAGATCTAGATACATCTTTTGATTGGTGTTATCAGTAACGTAATCAACAATAAAATGTGAACAGTCTGTGGCAATTCACTGCCCCGCAGACACGAAGCGGTCTTGATACTGTTTCCCGCCATATGTATCTCATTATGACATGAAGTTCTAGTAAGTTAGCAAAGCTCATTGACTTTGATCTACCTTCAAGCTCTACTCGTTTTGCAAATCTGGTTGACCTTAATCTCAGGTGACCGTTGTTAAAATAGCACCCTACTATTTTGAAATCCTGACTGGAACACTGGTCTGACTCAGCATTGACAGTTTTTATCATTTTATAAAAATGAATGACTTTAATGGAAAATGTCTTACTTTGGACTTCCAGAAGTACTTGGACAAGAAATTAGAACAACATCTTGGACTGATGTTAGAATTAAATTGCCTTTCTTTGACTGAACACTTTTAAATTGCAGACAATGCAGTTCACTTATAATAAGATCAAGATCCAATTTCCCTGTTCAGTCAACACCATCGGTCCTTTGATTCATATATGGAATGAAAAATATGCGACATTTTATGTTTGTATGACCGCAATTGCAGTGTCATTTTAACTTAACTGTAAACCTAGTGCAATATATAATAACAAATCACAAACATATAGTTTATAAGATAATTTAAAATAACTGGTTTTAAATTTTAGCATAAAATATTTATTATGAATAGCATATCAAATTAAGTTATTCATTGAAGGTACATCCATACTACAGAACTTATCTTCATCATGGTAACATATATTGACATCAACAGCATTAACAGTAGAACTCTTCATTTCATCATTAGCTTCGTTGTCATCATCATCACCATCAGCAGCAATAGCAGAAACCACAATAATTATCAGCAGAACGTGTCATGTCACATTATTATCAACATCTTTATTATCAACATTCGCAACAGCAATAGCAGCAGGACTTCTCATATCAAAATCCCCATTATCATTATAAGGAACAAATAAATATTTTGTTAATCTAATAAACATCTTACATTTTGATCAAATAAATTTCAAACTAACTTGCACTTAAACTTTAGTTCTGCATGACACAAAGAACAAATACAAAATGTCATAACATAATATTATAGAAAACATCTTTCATATCAAAATAACAAGGGTTTGATTATTAATTAAGTTTGTGTTCTGATTTTACCTTCCTACCTATCAGAGTTTGACATTAACCTTTTTCAACAGTAGCCAATGGGGCTAGTAGTTCTTAGGAATCACTATCCCTTGTTGAAGTTACCAGCTCTTCGTGCTTTCGTGCTAGTGGCATGCCTTGCAAAGTCCCAGCAATTAGGGTGCTCCTTCTCTATATCTTCTCTGATCATCATGATGATAATAGATTCAAACTTGTGTAAAGATGAACACTGGATTGTTTTTAATTTTCTGTATTGAGTATATGATTATTTAAGATACGCTACTCGCCCGTCAGGCTACTGGTAATACTAGATTCATTAGCCCTGGCCAATTTTTGTTAGCCCCGGGTAAGTGGGCTAGTATTAGTGTCGATCCCTGCCTATCTTATTGCCCCTAGTGCAACATAAGGCGATGCACAGATTTCTACACTTCGTCCTATACAAAGCATGGATCTCTGCAGTCCTCCAACTTGACCATCTCATATTATTTCTTACATTCTCTATTGTTCCCCAAAATCTCTTTTGGTCTTTTCTTTCTTTTACCTTCTTGAGCCCAGGTCAATGCATTTCTTTCATTTTCGAAGTTTTTTTTTCTTAAAATATGTCATATTTATTACCATCACCTTGATTTTATTGTATTTTCTACAAATGCTGTTTTTGTGATTTTCTTAGACCTTCGTTTGTTATTTTGCTCGCCTAAAAGATTTTCATTCTTCTTCTTTAGCGTCTGCTCTGGAATGAATCTAGCTTCTTTATTCTAGTTTAGTTAATTTCCAACATTCAAATCTATAAATTAAGACAGAGATGACATTGTTGTTGAAGATTCGTACGTTAGTTGTTTTACTGTATATTTTGGATTTCCAAACTTAGAGCTAAGAATGCCTGCTTTGCCATTTGAAAAGGTTTTTTAATATCTTTGTTCTCTGATTTTAACTTACCTTAACACTGAGGCATAGCTGACATATTATTATATGATTTTTAATAATTGCAGGTGACATATAAGCAACCAAATGGAGATGAAGATTCAAATATTATTTATAAATTGCCAACATCAGAATTTAAAGATAATATAAAAGAAAGAAACTTGTTTTTAGAGGTAAATAATTTTGATACATATATTCATATATGATTAAATTATACATGTTTCAGTAAAAACTTCATTCTTATACCAAACTATTAAATTAACTATGGTCTGTTAATTAATTTTAAATACAGTTTGTAATACTCTCTACTTATAACCATGTATATGTAAGGACAATAAATAATCTATAGAGTTTTGAAAAATCTCATTTAATTTTCATTATATTACATATATTAACTGTTGTTGTCAGTGAAAACAAATATAGCCGGGACCTTGATAAACATTGTTCCAACTTAATGAGGTACATGGCATTCCCTGTGTCAAATTTAGGCACATGTACAGTACAGACCTGTCAAAAGTGTACCACTAAGGTAACCTAAAGAAGTCAAGGCTAGTCTGCCAAGTGGCTAAGGTGTGGCGACTAAAAAGTTGTCGAGATAAATGATAACAGCTGTCAATATATATACACCAAATAGGGACAGATATGAGCTGTCGAGATAGATGATAACTGCTGTCAATATATACACCAAAATAGGGACAGATATGAGCTGTCGAGAAGATGATAACTGCTGTCATATATATACACCAAAATAGGGACAGATATGAGCTGTCGAGATAGATGATAACTGCTGTCATATATATACACCAAAATAGGACAGATATGAGCTGTCGAGATAGATGATAACTGCTGTCATATATATACACCAAAATAGGGACAGATATGAGCTGTCGAGATAGATGATAACTGCTGTCATATATATACACCAAAATAGGGACAGATATGAGCTGTCGAGATAGATGATAACTGCTGTCAATATATATATATACCAAAATAGGGACAGATATGAGCTGTCGAGATAGACGATAACTGCTGTCAATATATATACACCAAAATAGGGACAGATATGAGCTGTCGAGATAGATGATAACTGCTGTCAATATATATACACCAAAATAGGGACAGATATGAGCTGTCGAGATAGATGATAACTGCTGTCATATATATACACCAAAAGGGACAGATATAGCTGTCGAGATAGATGATAACTGCTGTCAATATATATACACCAAAATAGGGACAGATATAGCTATCGAGATAGATGATAACTGCTGTCAATATATATACACCAAATAGGGACAGATATAGCTGTCGAGATAGACGATAACTGCTGTCAATATATATACACCAAAATAGGGACAGATATGAGCTGTCGAGATAGATGATAACTGCTGTCAATATATATACACCAAAATAGGGAAAGATAAGAGCTGTCGAGATAGACGATAACTGCTGTCAATATTATATACACATAAATAGGGACAGATATAAGCTTATCGAGATAGACGATAACTGCTGTCAATATATCAACACCAAATAGGGACGATATGAGATGTCGAGACGAGATGATAACTGCTGTAAATATATACACACCAAAATAGGGGACAGATATGAGCTGTCGAGATAGATGATAACTGCTGTCAATATATATACACCAAAATAGGGACAGATATGAGCTGTCGAGATAGATGATAATGCTGTCAATATATATACACCAAATAGGGACGATATGAGCTGTCGAGATAGATGATAACTGCTGTCAATATATATACACCAAAATAGGGACAGATATAAGCTATCGAGATAGATGATAACTGCTGTCAATATATATACACCAAAATAGGGACAGATATGAGCTGTCGAGATAGACGATAACTGCTGTCAATATATATACACCAAAATAGGGAAAGATATGAGCTGTCGAGATAGATGATAACTGCTGTCAATATATATACACCAAAATAGGACAGATATAAGCTATCGAGATAGATGATAACTGCTGTCAATGTATATACACCAAATTGGGACAGATATGAGCTGTCGAATAGATGATAACTGCTCTCAATATATATACACCAAAATAGGGACAGATATGAGCTGTCGAGATAGAGCTAAACTGCTGTCAATATATATACACCAAAATAGGGACAGATATAAGCTGTCGAGATAGATGATAACTGCTGTCAATATATATAACCAAAATAGGGGACAGATATGAGCTGTCGAGATAGAGATAACTGCTGTCAATATATATACACCAAAATTGGGACAGATATGAGATGTCGAGATAGATGATAACTGCTGTCAATATATATAAACCAAAATAGGGACAGATATGAGCTGTCGAGATAGACGATAACTGCTGTCATATATATACACCAAAATGGGACAGATATGAGTGTCGAGATAGATGATACTGCTGTCAATATATATACACCAAAATAGGGACAGATATGAGCTGTCGAGATAGATGATAACTGCTGTCAATATATATACACCAAAATAGGGACAGATATAACCTGTCGAGATAGAGATAACGGCTGTCAATATATATATACACCGAAATAGGGACAGATATGAGCTGTCGAAATAGATGATAACTGCTGTCAATATATATACACCAAAATAGGGACAGATATGAGCTGTCGAGATAGATGATAACTGCTGTCAATATATATACACCAAAATAGGGACAGATATGAGCTGTCGAGATAGATGATAACTGCTGTCAATATATATACACCAAAATAGGGACCGATATGAGCTGTCGAGATAGATGATAACTGCTGTCAATATATATACACCGAAATAGGGACAGATATAAGTTATCGAGATAGACGATAACTGCTGTCAATATATATACACCAAAATAGGGACAGATATGAGCTGTCAAGATAGATGATAACTGCTGTCAATATATATACACCAAAATAGGGACAAATATGAGCTGTCGAGATAGATGATAACTGCTGTCAATATATATACACCAAAATAGGGACCGATATGAGCTGTCGAGATAGATGATAACTGCTGTCAATATATATAAACCGAAATAGGGACAGATATGAGCTGTCGAGATAGACGATAACTGCTGTCAATATATATACACCAAAATTGGGACAGATATGAGATGTCGAGATAGATGATAACTGCTGTCAATATATATACACCAAAATAGGGACAGATATGAGCTGTCGAGATAGATGATAACTGCTGTGAATATATATACACCAAAATAGGGACAGATATGAGCTGTCGAGATAAATGATAACTGCTGTCAATATATATATACACCAAAACAGGGACAGATATAAGCTGTCGAGATAGACGATAACAGCTGTCAATATATATACACCAATATAGGGACAGATATGAGCTGTCGAGATAGATGATAACTGCTGTCAATATATATACACCAATATAGGGACAGATATGAGCTGTCGAGATAGATGATAACTGCTGTCAATATATATACACCAATATAGGGACAGATATAAGCTGTCGAGATAGACGATAACAGCTGTCAATATATATACACCAAAATAGGGACAGATATGAGCTGTCGAGATAAATGATAACAGCTGTCAATATATATACACCAATATAGGGACAGATATGAGCTGTCGAGATAGATGATAACTGCTGTCAATATATATACACCAAAACAGGGACAGATATAAGCTGTCGAGATAGACGATCACTGCTGTCATATATATACACCGAAATAGGGACAGATATAAGCTATCAAGATAGATGATAACTGCTGTCAATATATATACACCAAAATAGGGACAGATATGAGCTGTCGAGATAGATGATAACTGCTGTCAATATATATACACCAAAATAGGGACAGATATGAGCTGTCGAGATAGATGATAACGGCTGTCAATATATATACACCAAAATAGGGACCGATATGAGCTGTCGAGATAGATGATAACTGCTGTCAATATATATACACCAAAATAGGGACCGATATGAGCTGTCGAGATAGATGATAACTGCTGTCAATATATATACAAAATAGGGACAGATATGAGCTGTCGAGATAGACGATCACTGCTGTCAATATATATACACCGAAATAGGGACAGATATAAGCTATCAAGATAGATGATAACTGCTGTCAATATATATACACCAAAATAGGGACAGATATGAGCTGTCGAGATAGATGATAACTGCTGTCAATATATATACACCAAAATAGGGACAGATATGAGCTGTCGAGATAGATGATAACGGCTGTCAATATATATACACCAAAATAGGGACCGATATGAGCTGTCGAGATAGATGATAACCGATGTCAATATATATACACCAAAATAGGGACAGATATGAGCTGTCGAGATAGATGATAACGGCTGTCAATATATATACACCAAAATAGGGACCGATATGAGCTGTCGAGATAGATGATAACTGCTGTCAATATATATACACCAAAACAGGGACAGATATGAGCTGTCGAGATAGATGATAACTGCTGTCAATATATATACACCAAATAGGGACAGATATGAGCTGTCGAGATAGACGGTAACTGCTGTTAATATATATACACCAAAATAGGGGACAGATAAGCTGTCGAGATAGATGATAACTGCTGTCAATATATATACACCAAAATAGGGACCGATATGAGATGTCGAGATAGATGATAACTGCTGTCAATATATATACACCAAAATAGGGACAGATATGAGATGTCGAGATAGACGATAACTGCTGTCAATATATATACACCAAAATAGGGACAGATATGAGCTGTCGAGATAGACGATAACTGCTGTCAATATATATACACCAAAATTGAGACAGATATGAGCTGTCGAGATAGATGATAACGGCTGTCAATATATATACACAAAAATAGGGACCGATATGAGCTGTCGAGATAGACGATAACTGCTGTCAATATATATACACCAAAATTGGGACAGATATGAGCTGTCGAGATAGACGATAACTGCTGTCAATATATATACACCAATATAGGGACAGATATGAGCTGTCGAGATAGACGATAACTGCTGTCAATATATATACACCAAAATAGGGACAGATATGAGCTGTCGAGATAGATGATAACTGTTGTCAATATATATACACCAAAATAGGGACAGATATAAGCTGTCGAGATAGATGATAACTGCTGTCAATATATATACACCAAAATAGGGACAGATATGAGCTGTAGAGATAGATTATAACTGCTGTCAATATATATACACCAAAATAGGGACAGATATGAGCTGTAGAGATAGATTATAACTGCTGTCAATATATATACACCAAAATAGGGACAGATATGAGCTGTAGAAATAGATGATAACTGCTGTCAATATATATACACCAAAATAGGGACAGATATGAGCTGTAGAGATAGATGATAACTGCTGTCAATATATATACACCAAAATAGGGACAGATATGAGCTGTCGAGATAGATGATAACTGCTGTCAATATATATATACACCAAAATAGGAACAGATATGAGCTGTCGAGATAGATGATAACTGGTATAGTGCCACATACTACACAACAGTGGTGACATAGTGTGTATCTGTCATCTGCATTCTGTTACAGTGCCATATACTACAGCACAGTGGATACATAGTGTGTATCTGTCATCTACCTTTAGGTATGGTGCCACACACTACAGTACAACGGTGCCAGTGTATCTGTCTTGTACCTTTAGGTATGGTGCCACATACTACAGTACAAAGGTGTCATAATGTGTATCTGTCATGTAACTTTAGGTATGGTGCCACATACTACAGTACACTGGCAACATAGTGTGTATCTGACATCTACCTATAGGTATGTTGCACATACTACAATGCACTGGTGACAAAGTGTATATCTACCTTTAGGTATGGTGCCACACACTACAGAACAATGGTGACATAGTGTGTATTTGTCATGTACCTTTAGGTATGGTGCCACACACTACAGTACAAAGATGCCATAGTGTGTATCTGCCATGTTCCTTTAGGCATAGTGCCACACAGTACAGTACAAAGGTACCATAGTGTGTATCTGTCATGTACCTTTAGATATGGTGCCACATAATACAGTACAGTGGTGACAGTTTGTATCTGTCATGTTCCTTTAGGTATGGTACCACACACTACAGTACAATGGCAACATAGTTTTATCTGCCATCTACCTATAGGTATGGTTGGTTGGTTGAATGTTGCTTAACATCGCATCAGCAATTTTTTAGCTATTCGCGACGAGAACTATTTAATTAATCTCTGGATTAATCTATGAACAATTTTTGTGTATGCATGTGAAGTGCGAGTGTGTTGTATGGTCTTCCTTGTACTAGCGCGCACTCGGGGCGACTTTAAAATGCAAGATCACCGAGTCACTACACTGCAGACAAGCATACTACTCCCCCAGTCCATTATACTGATACCAGGTGAATCAGTAAAGGCCAACGGTAAGGAAAATTCACTTTCCCACATGTGGTCCAAGTGGGACTCGAACTCACAGCTGTGAGAGACCCTGGATTTGAAGACTAATGTCTTATCCATTAGGCCACTGCGCCCTCTCCTATAGGTATGGTGCCACACATTACAGTGCACTGGTGGTATGGTGCCACACACTACAGAACAATGGCAACATAATGTGTATCTGTCATGTACCTTTAGGTATGGTGCCACACACTATAAAGATGCCATAGTGTGTATCTGCCATGTTCCTTTAGGCATAGTGGCACACACTACAGTACAAAGGTACCATAGTGTGTATCTGTCATGTACCTTTAGATATGGTGCCACATAATACAGTACAGTGGTGACAGTTTGTATCTGTCATGTTCCTTTAGGTATGGTGCCACACACTACAGAACAATGGCAACATAGTGTGTATCTGCCATCCATCTATAGGTATGGTGCCACATACTACAGTGCACCGGTGACAAAGCGTATATCTACCATCTACCTTTAGGTATGGTGCCACACACTACAGTACAATGGCGACATAGTGTGTATCTGTCGTGTACCTTTAGGCATGGTGCCACACACTACAGTACAAAGATGCCATAGTGTGTATCTGCCATGTTCCTTTAGGCATAGTGCCACACACTACAGTACAAAGGTACCATAGTGTGTATCTGTCATGTACCTTTAGATATGGTGCCACATAATACAGTACAGTGGTGACAGTTTGTATCTGTCATGTTCCTTTAGGTATGGTGCCACACACTACAGTACAATGGCAACATAGTGTTATCTTTCATGTACCGTTAGGTATGGTGCCACACACTACAGTACAATGGCAACATAGTTTGTATCTGCTATATTCCTTTAGTTATGGTGCCACATAAACAGTACAGTGGCAATATAGTGTGTATCTGGTTTCTACCTTAATGTATAGTGCAATATATTACAGTACAGTGGCAACATAGAGTGTATATGCTATATTCCTTTAGGTATGGTGCCACATACTACATAATACATAGTGTGTATCTGCCATGTCATCTACCTTCAGGCATGGTTTCAAATTCTACACTACAGTAGGGACATAGTGTGTATCAGTCATGTTCCTTTAGGTATGGTGTCACACTACAGTACAAAGATGCCATAGTGTATATCTGCCATGTACCTTTAGATATGGTGCCTCATAATACAGTACAGTGGTGACAGTTTGTATCCCTCATGTTCCTTTTGGTATGGTGCCAAACACTACAGTACAATGGCAACATAGTGTGTATCTGCTATATTCCTTGAGGTATAGTGCCACATACTACAGTACAGTGGCAATGCAGTGTGTATCTGCTATATTCCTTTTGGTATGGTGCCACATACTACATAACAGTGGCAACATAGTGTGTATCTGTCATGTCATCTACCTTCAGGCATGGTGCCAAACACTACAGAACAGTGGTGGCAAAGTGTGTATCTGATATCTTCCTTTAGGTATGGTGCCACATGATATAGTACAATTGTGACAAAGTGTGTATCTGACATCTTCCTTTAGGTATGGTGCCACATAATGGGGTACAGTGGTTACAAAGTGTATCTGACATCTTCCTTTAGGTATGGTGCCACATAATGGGGTACAGTGGTTACAAAGTGTGTAACTGACATCTTTCTTTAGGTATAGTGCCACACAATGGGGTACAGTGGTGACCAAGTGTGTATCTGACATCTTCCTTTAGGTATGGTGCCACATAATGGGGTACAGTGGTGACCAAATGTGTATCTGACATCTTTTATGTATGGTACCACATTATTGAGTTTAGTGGTGACAAAGTGTGTATCTGCCATTACCTTTAGGTATGGTATGTACCGTTAGATATGGTGCCACACACTACAGTACAATGGCAACATAGTGTTATCTTTCATGTACCGTTAGGTATGGTGCCACACACTACAGTACAATGGCAACATAGTTTGTATCTGCTATATTCCTTTAGTTATGGTGCCACATACAACAGTACAGTGGCAATATAGTGTGTATCTGGTTTCTACCTTAATGTATAGTGCAATATATTACAGTACAGTGGCAACATAGAGTGTATATGCTATATTCCTTTAGGTATGGTGCCACATACTACATAATACATAGTGTGTATCTGCCATGTCATCTACCTTCAGGCATGGTGTCAAATTCTACACTACAGTAGGGACATAGTGTGTATCAGTCATGTTCCTTTAGGTATGGTGTCACACTACGGTACAAAGATGCCATAGTGTGTATCTGCCATGTACCTTTAGATATGGTGCCACATAATACAGTACAGTGGTGACAGTTTGTATCCCTCATGTTCCTTTTGGTATGGTGCCAAACACTACAGTACAATGGCAACATAGTGTGTATCTGCTATATTCCTTGAGGTATAGTGCCACATACTACAGTACAGTGGCAATGCAGTGTGTATCTGCTATATTCCTTTTGGTATGGTGCCACATACTACATAACAGTGGCAACATAGTGTGTATCTGTCATGTCATCTACCTTCAGGCATGGTGCCAAACACTACAGAACAGTGGTGACAAAGTGTGTATCTGATATCTTCCTTTAGGTATGGTGCCACATAATATAGTACAATTGTGACAAAGTGTGTATCTGACATCTTCCTTTAGGTATGGTGCCACATAATGGGGTACAGTGGTTACAAAGTGTATCTGACATCTTCCTTTAGGTATGGTGCCACATAATGGGGTAAAGTGGTATAAAGTGTGTATCTGACATCTTCCTTTAGGTATGGTGCCACATAATGGGGTACAGTGGTTACAAAGTGTGTATCTGACATCTTTCTTTAGATATGGTGCCACATAATGGGGTACAGTGGTGATCAAGTGTGTATCTGACATCTTCCTTTAGGTATGGTGCCACATTATGGGGTATAGTGGTGACAAAGTGTGTATCTGACATCTTTTATGTATGGTACCACATTATTGAGTTTAGTGGTGACAAAGTGTGTATCTGACATCATCCTTTAGGTATGGTGCCACATAATGGGGTACAGTGGTAACCAAGTGTGTATCTGACATCTTTTATGTATGGTACCATATTTTTTAGTATAGTGGTGACAAAGTGTGTATCTGACATCTTCCTTTAGATATGGTGCCAGATAATATAGTACAATTGTGACAAAGTGTGTATCTGACATCTTCCTTTAGGTATGGTGCCACATAATGGGGTACAGTGGTTACAAAGTGTGTATCTGGCATCTTCCTTTAGGTATGGTGCCACATAATGGGGTACAGTGGTTACAAAGTGTGTAACTGACATCTTTCTTTAGGTATAGTGCCACACAATGGGGTACAGTGGTGACCAAGTGTGTATCTGACATCTTCCTTTAGGTATGGTGCCACATAATGGGGTACAGTGGTGACAAAGTGTGTATCTGACATCTTTTATGTATGGTACCACATTATTGAGTTTAGTGGTGACAAAGTGTGTATCTGAATCATCCTTTAGGTATGGTGCCACATAATGGGGTACAGTGGTAACCAAGTGTGTATCTGACATCTTCCTTTATGTATGGTACCATATTTTTGAGTATAGTGGTGACAAAGTGTGTATCTGACATCTTCCTTTAGATATGGTGCCACATAATATAGTACAATTGTGACAGAGTGTGTATCTGACATCTTCCTTTAGGTATGGTGCCACATAATATAGTACAATTGTGACAAAGTGTGTATCTGACATCTTCCTTTAGGTATGGTGCCACATAATGGGGTAAAGTGGTATAAAGTGTGTATCTGACATCTTCCTTTAGGTATGGTGCCACATAATGGGGTACAGTGGTGACAAAGTGTGTATCTGACATCTTTTATGTATGGTACCACATTATTGAGTTTAGTGGTGACAAAGTGTGTATCTGACATCATCCTTTAGGTATGGTGCCACATAATGGGGTACAGTGGTAACCAAGTGTGTATCTGACATCTTTTATGTATGGTACCATATTTTTGAGTATAGTGGTGACAAAGTGTGTATCTGACATCTTCCTTTAGATATGGTGCCACATAATATAGTACAATTGTGACAAAGTGTGTATCTGACATCTTCCTTTAGGTATGGTGCCACATAATGGGGTACAGTGGTTACAAAGTGTGTATCTGACATCTTCCTTTAGGTATGGTGCCACATAATGGGGTAAAGTGGTATAAAGTGTGTATCTGACATCTTCCTTTAGGTATTGTGCCACATAATGGGGTACAGTGGTGACAAAGTGTGTATCTGACATCTTTTATGTATGGTACCACATTATTGAGTTTAGTGGTGACAAAGTGTGTATCTGACATCTTCCTTTAGGTATGGTGCCACATAATGGGGTACAGTGGTAACCAAGTGTGTATCTGACATCTTTTATGTATGGTACCATATTATTGAGTATAGTGGTGACAAAGTGTGTATCTGACATCTTCCTTTAGGTATGGTGCCACATAATGGGGTACAGTGGTGACAAAGTGTGTATCTCACATCTTTCTTTAGGTATGGTGCCACACAATAGGGTACAGTGGTGACCAAGTGTGTATCTGACATCTTCCTTTAGGTATGGTGCCACATAATGGGGTACAGTGGTGACAAAGTGTGTATCTGACATCTTTTATGTATGGTACCACATTATTGAGTTTAGTGGTGACAAAGTGTGTATCTGACATCTTCCTTTAGGTATGGTGTCACATAATGGGGTACAGTGGTAACCAAGTGTGTATCTGACATCTTTTATGTATGGTACCATATTATTGAGTATAGTGGTGACAAAGTGTGTATCTGACATCTTCCTTTAGATATGGTGCCACATAATATAGTACAGTTGTGACAAAGTGTGTGTCACAACTAGAGTTGTGTGTGTGTGGGTTTGGATAAATGACTTGTGCAATTCAAATTATGTAAACTAATTACATAATACAATTGATTTAAATAACAAAGATTTATTTAAAAAAAACATAAAAGAACATATATATAGATAAAAAAAATACATAAAAAGAAAATATATAACCCGCAGTAACTGCTCTAGTACAGTACTATACACCAACATGTTCATGTGTCAAAACACAGTCCATATATACATGTATACATCACATGTCTGACCATGTCATCCATTACAATTGAATTGTTTATACTGTTCAACACTGTCCAACATATGGCACAAACAGTCCACCGTATACTTGTAATCACAACTGTATAGGTATACACATCATTACGGCACAAAAACACAAACCGAACGTATCCATAGAAACACTGGAACCTTTAGAAAATACTTTAAAATACCCTCTGGCTTTTCATGGTATATAACCAGCACATGTTCAACAAATTCACACATAATGTTCATACATTGACACTTCTTAATGTATATTTCAAAATCCTGTACGATCCCTAGCTGGTCATCTACAATTACACAAATACAGGGACTTTGTAATGAATATTACAAAATTTGGAAAATGCTATTGAACCACTTAAAATTGTGTAACAAATATGAATTTGCATGAACTCATGCCAACACTTGAAGTACATGTGGAAACCTCATTTTACAAGCAGTTAACTCAAGGTTTTGACTTTAAATAATTATTATGATTATAATAATAAAATTGTTAAATAATAATAACCTTTAATTTTCACTTGTTCATTATAATTACTGGTAATTTACCCCCTTAGTATCAATTCTATTTATAAAATGATAAAAACAAAAATACCACCAAATTAAAAATAATAATAATAATAATAATAATAATAATAATAATAAAACTTACTGCTGTCAATGCAACTCTCCACCCCAAATTTCTCCACATACTACCACACAGGTACCACACAGGTATAAAATGATTGAACCACACAGGTATAAAATGGCTGAACCACACAGGTATAAAATGGCTGAACCACACAGGTATAATTGTTTTAACCACACAGGTTTAAGTCTTAACCACACAGGTTTAAATGTTTTAACCACACAGGTATAAATGTTTTAACCACACAGGTTTAACTATCTATATACTTTAGAGCCACACAGGCAAAATATTTAACTCAAATATCAGACCATTCTCTCTTGACCATCCACACAGGACCTTCTCAGCACATGGTCTGCTACCAACTCTCACCCCACAGCATGGACAGGTAAAAATTGACCATATAAGGTAACTAATTTGCATAAAGTCTTGCACAACAATGACCAGCTGGCAGTAGATCTACACCTGTTTCACTACTACCCTAACCTACATGTACCCAGATTAAATACAAAAACAACACAGTGTGACAGTGTGTATCTGACATCTTCCTTTAGGTATGGTGCCACATAATGGGGTACAGTGGTTACAAAGTGTGTATCTGACATCTTCCTTTAGGTATGGTGCCACATAATGGGGTACAGTGGTTACAAAGTGTGTAACTGACATCTTTCTTTAGGTATAGTGCCACACAATGGGGTACAGTGGTGACCAAGTGTGTATCTGACATCTTCCTTTAGGTATGGTGCCACATAATGGGGTACAGTGGTAACCAAGTGTGTATCTGACATCTTCCTTTAGGTATGGTACCACATAATGGGGTACAGTGGTGACAAAGTGTGTATCTGACATCTTCCTTTAGGTATGGTACCACATAATGGGGTACAGTGGTGACAAAGTGTGTATCTGACATCTTTTATGTATGGTACCACATTATTGAGTTTAGTGGTGACAAAGTGTGTATCTGACATCTTCTTTTAGATATGGTGCCACATAATATAGTAGAATTGTGACAAAGTGTGTATCTGACATCTTCCTTTAGGTATGGTGCCACATAATAGGGTACAGTGGTTACAAAGTGTGTATCTGACATCCTTTAGGTATGGTTCAACATGATGGGATACAGTGGTTACAAAGTGTGTATCTGACATCTTCCTTTAGGTATGGTGCCACATAATGGGGTACAGTGGTTACAAAGTGTGTAACTGACATCTTTCTTTAGGTATAGTGCCACACAATGGGGTACAGTGGTGACCAAGTGTGTATCTGACATTTCCCTTAGGTATGGTGCCACATAATGGGGTACAGTGGTAACCAAGTGTGTATCTGACATCTTTTAGGTATGGTACCACATAATGGGGTACAGTGGTGACAAAGTGTGTATCTGACATCTTTTATGTATGGTACCACATTATTGAGTTTAGTGGTGACAAAGTGTGTATCTGCTATATTCCTTTAGGTATGGTGCCACATAATGGGGTACAGTGGTTACAAAGTGTGTATCTGACATCTTCCTTTAGGTATGGTGCCACATAATGGGGTACAGTGGTAACCAAGTGTGTATCTGACATCTTCCTTTATGTATGGTACCATATTTTTGAGTATAGTGGTTACAAAGTGTGTATCTGACATCTTCCTTTAGATATGGTGCCACATAATATAGTACAATTGTGACAGAGTGTGTATCTGACATCTTCCTTTAGGTATGGTGCCACATAATATAGTACAATTGTGACAAAGTGTGTATCTGACATCTTCCTTTAGGCATGGTGCCACATAATGGGGTAAAGTGGTATAAAGTGTGTATCTGACATCTTCCTTTAGGTATGGTGCCACATAATGCGGTACAGTGGTGACAAAGTGTGTATCTGACATCTTTTATGTATGGTACCACATTATTGAGTTTAGTGGTGACAAAGTGTGTATCTGACATCATCCTTTAGGTATGGTGCCACATAATGGGGTACAGTGGTAACCAAGTGTGTATCTGACATTTTTTATGTATGGTACCATATTATTGAGTATAGTGGTGACAAAGTGTGTATCTGACATCTTCCTTTAGATATGGTGCCACATAATATAGTACAATTGTGACAGAGTGTGTATCTGACATCTTTTATGTATGGTACCATATTTTTGAGTATAGTGGTGACAAAGTGTGTATCTGACATCTTCCTTTAGATATTGTGCCACATAATATAGTACAATTGTGACAAAGTGTGTATCTGACATCTTCCTTTAGGTATGGTGCCACATAATGGGGTACAGTGGTTACAAAGTGTGTATCTGACATCTTCCTTTAGGTATGGTGCCACATAATGGGGTAAAGTGGTATAAAGTGTGTATCTGACATCTTCCTTTAGGTATGGTGCCACATAATGGGGTACAGTGGTGACAAAGTGTGTATCTGACATCTTTTATGTATGGTACCACATTATTGAGTTTAGTGGTGACAAAGTGTGTATCTGACATCATCCTTTAGGTATGGTGCCACATAATGGGGTACAGTGGTAACCAAGTGTGTATCTGACATCTTTTATGTATGGTACCATATTTTGAGTATAGTGGTGACAAAGTGTGTATCTGACATCTTCCTTTAGATATGGTGCCACATAATATAGTACAATTGTGACAAAGTGTGTATCTGACATCTTCCTTTAGGTATGGTGCCACATAATGGGGTACAGTGGTTACAAAGTGTGTATCTGACATCTTCCTTTAGGTATGGTGCCACATAATGGGGTAAAGTGGTATAAAGTGTGTATCTGACATCTTCCTTTAGGTATTGTGCCACATAATGGGGTACAGTGGTGACAAAGTGTGTATCTGACATCTTTTATGTATGGTACCACATTATTGAGTTTAGTGGTGACAAAGTGTGTATCTGACATCTTCCTTTAGGTATGGTGCCACATAATGGGGTACAGTGATAACCAAGTGTGTATCTGACATCTTTTATGTATGGTACCATATTATTGAGTATAGTGGTGACAAAGTGTGTATCTGACATCTTCCTTTAGGTATTTTGCCACATAATGGGGTACAGTGGTGACCAAGTGTGTATCTCACATCTTTCTTTGGGTATGGTGCTACACAATGGGGTACAGTGGTGACCAAGTGTGTATCTGACATCTTCCTTTAGGTATGGTGCCACATAATGGGGTACAGTGGTGACAAAGTGTGTATCTGACATCTTTTATGTATGGTACCACATTATTGAGTTTAGTGGTGACAAAGTGTGTATCTGACATCTTCCTTTAGGTATGGTGTCACATAATTGGGTACAGTGGTAACCAAGTGTGTATCTGACATCTTTTATGTATGGTACCATATTATTGAGTATAGTGGTAACAAAGTGTGTATCTGACATCTTCCTTTAGATATGGTGCCACATAATATAGTACAATTGTGACAAAGTGTGTATCTGACATCTTCCTTTAGGTATGGTGCCACATAATGGGGTACAGTGGTTACAAAGTGTGTATCTGACATCTTCCTTTAGGTATGGTGCCACATAATGGGGTAAAGTGGTATAAAGTGTGTATCTGACATCTTCCTTTAGGTATGGTGCCACATAATGGGGTATAGTGGTGACCAAGTGTGTATCTGACATCTTTTAGGTATGGTACCATATTATTGAGTATAGTTGTGACAAAGTGTGTATCTGACATCTTCCTTTAGGTATGGTTCAACATGATGGGATACAGTGGTTACAAAGTGTGTATCTGACATCTTCCTTTAGGTATGGTGCCAAATAATGGGGTACAGTGGTGACAAAGTGTGTATCTGACATCTTCCTTTAGGTATGGTGCCACATAATGGGGTATAGTGGTGACCAAGTGTGTATCTGACATCTTTTATGTATGGTACCATATTATTGAGTATAGTGGTGACAAAGTGTGTATCTGACATCTTTCTTTAGGTATGGTGCCACATAATGGGGTACAGTGGTGACCAAGTGTGTATCTGACATCTTACTTTAGGTATGGTGCCACATAATGGGGTACAGTGGTGACAAAGTGTGTATCTGACATCTTTTATGTATGGTACCATATTATTGAGTATAGTGGTGACAAAGTGTGTATCTGACATCTTCCTTTAGGTTTGGTGCCACATAATGGGGTACAGTGGTTACAAAGTGTGTATCTGACATCTTTCTTTAGGTATGGTGCCACACAATGGGGTACAGTTGTGACCAAGTGTGTATCTGACATCTTCCTTTAGGTATGGTGCCACATAATGGGGTACAGTGGTGACAAAGTGTGTATCTGACATCTTTTATGTATGGTACCACATTATTGAGTATAGTGGTGATAAAGTGTGTATCTGACATCTTTTAGGTATGGTGCCACATAATGGGGTACAGTGGTTACAAAGTGTGTATCTGACATCTTCCTTTAGGTATGGTGCCACATAATGGGGTACAGTGGTAAAAGTGTATATCTGACATCTTCCTTTAGGTAAAGTGCCACATAATGGGGTACAGTGGTGACAAAGTGTGTATCTGACATCTTCCTTTAGGAATGGTGCCACATAATGGTGTAAAGTGGTTACAAAGTGTGTATCTGACATTTTCCTTTAGGTATGGTGCCACATAATGGGGTACAGTGATTACAAAGTGTGTATCTGACATCTTTTAGGTATGGTGCCACATTATTGAGTATAGTGTGACAAAGTGTGAATCTGACATCCTTTAGGTATGGTGCCACATAATGGGGTACAGTGATTACAAAGTGTGTATCTGACATCTTTTAGGTATGGTGCCACATTATTGAGTATAGTTGTGACAAAGTGTGTATCTGACATCCTTTAGGTATGGTGCCACATTATTGAGTATAGTGGTGATAAAGTGTGTATCTGACATCTTCCTTTAGGTATGGTACCACATAACGGGATACAGTTGTAACAAAATGTGTATCTGACATTTTTTAGGCATTGTGCCGCCATAAAATAGGGTATAGTGGTTACACAGTGTGTATCGGACATCTTCCTTTATGTATGGTACCACATAATGGGGTACAATATTGTGACAAAGTGTGTATCTGACATCTTCCTTTAGATATTGTGCTACAAAATAGGGTACAGTGGTGACAAAGTGTGTATCTGACATCTTCTTTTAGATATGGTGCCACAAAATAGGGTACAGTGGTAACAAAGTGTGTATCTGACAACAGACATCTTCCTTTTGATAGAGTACCACATAATATAGTACAATTGTGACAAAGTGTGTATCTGACATCTTCTTTTAGATATGGTGCCACAAAATAGGGTACAGTGGTAACAAAGTGTGTATCTGACAACAGACATCTTCCTTTTAATAGAGTACCACATAATATAGTACAATTGTGACAAAGTGTGTATCTGACATCTTCCTTTAGGTATGGTGCCACATAATGGGGTACAGTGGTGACAAAGTGTGTATCTGATATCTTCCTTTAGGTATGGTGCCACATAATGGGGTACAGTAGTGACAAAGTGTGTATCTGACATCTTCCTTTAGGTATGGTTCAACATGATGGGATACAGTGGTTACAAAGTGTGTATCTGACATCTTCCTTTAGGTATGGTGCCAAATAATGGGGTACAGTGGTGACAAAGTGTGTATCTGACATCTTCCTTTAGGTATGGTGCCACATAATGGGGTATAGTGGTGACCAAGTGTGTATCTGACATCTTTTATGTATGGTACCATATTATTGAGTATAGTGGTGACAAAGTGTGTATCTGACATCTTCCTTTAGGTATGGTGCCACATAATGGGGTACAGTGGTGACCAAGTGTGTATCTGACATCTTACTTTAGGTATGGTGCCACATAATGGGGTACAGTGGTGACAAAGTGTGTATCTGACATCTTTTATGTATGGTACCATATTATTGAGTATAGTGGTGACAAAGTGTGTATCTGACATCTTCCTTTAGGTTTGGTGCCACATAATGGGGTACAGTGGTTACAAAGTGTGTATCTGACATCTTTCTTTAGGTATGGTGCCACACAATGGGGTACAGTTGTGACCAAGTGTGTATCTGACATCTTCCTTTAGGTATGGTGCCACATAATGGGGTACAGTGGTGACAAAGTGTGTATCTGACATCTTTTATGTATGGTACCACATTATTGAGTATAGTGGTGATAAAGTGTGTATCTGACATCTTTTAGGTATGGTGCCACATAATGGGGTACAGTGGTTACAAAGTGTGTATCTGACATCTTCCTTTAGGTATGGTGCCACATAATGGGGTACAGTGGTAAAAGTGTATATCTGACATCTTCCTTTAGGTAAAGTGCCACATAATGGGGTACAGTGGTGACAAAGTGTGTATCTGACATCTTCCTTTAGGAATGGTGCCACATAATGGTGTAAAGTGGTTACAAAGTGTGTATCTGACATTTTCCTTTAGGTATGGTGCCACATAATGGGGTACAGTGATTACAAAGTGTGTATCTGACATCTTTTAGGTATGGTGCCACATTATTGAGTATAGTGGTGACAAAGTGTGAATCTGACATCCTTTAGGTATGGTGCCACATAATGGGTACAGTGATTACAAAGTGTGTATCTGACATCTTTTAGGTATGGTGCCACATTATTGAGTATAGTTGTGACAAAGTGTGTATCTGACATCCTTTAGGTATGGTGCCACATTATTGAGTATAGTGGTGATAAAGTGTGTATCTGACATCTTCCTTTAGGTATGGTACCACATAACGGGATACAGTTGTAACAAAATGTGTATCTGACATTTTTTAGGCATTGTGCCGCCATAAAATAGGGTATAGTGGTTACACAGTGTGTATCGGACATCTTCCTTTATGTATGGTACCACATAATGGGGTACAATATTGTGACAAAGTGTGTATCTGACATCTTCCTTTAGATATTGTGCTACAAAATAGGGTACAGTGGTGACAAAGTGTGTATCTGACATCTTCTTTTAGATATGGTGCCACAAAATAGGGTACAGTGGTAACAAAGTGTGTATCTGACAACAGACATCTTCCTTTTGATAGAGTACCACATAATATAGTACAATTGTGACAAAGTGTGTATCTGACATCTTCTTTTAGATATGGTGCCACAAAATAGGGTACAGTGGTAACAAAGTGTGTATCTGACAACAGACATCTTCCTTTTAATAGAGTACCACATAATATAGTACAATTGTGACAAAGTGTGTATCTGACATCTTCCTTTAGGTATGGTGCCACATAATGGGGTACAGTGGTGACAAAGTGTGTATCTGATATCTTCCTTTAGGTATGGTGCCACATAATGGGGTACAGTAGTGACAAAGTGTGTATCTGACATCTTCCTTTAGGTATGGTACCACATAATGGGGTACAGTGGTGACAAAGTGTGTATCTGACATCTTCCTTTAGGTATGGTGCCACATAATGGGGTACAGTGGTGACACAGTTTGAATCTTACATCTTCCTTTAGGTATGGTTCCACATAATGCCGTACAATTGTGACAAAGTGTATCTGACATCTTCCTTTAGGTATGGTACCACATAATGCGGTACAATTGTGACAAAGTGTGTATCTGACATCTTTACTTAGGTATGGTGCCATATAATGGGGTACAATTGTGACAAAGTGTATTTGACATCCTTCTTCAGGTATGGTACCACATAATGCGGTACAATTGTGACAAAGTGTATTTGACATCCTTCTTCAGGTATGGTACCACATAATGCGGTACAATTGTGACAAAGTGTGTATCTGACATCTTCCTTTAGGTATGGTGCCACATAATATAGTACAATTGTGACCAAGTGTGTATCTGACATCTTTACTTAGGTATGGTGCCACATAATGGGGTACAGTGGTGACATAGTGTGGACTAAATCTGCATCACTTGCATCTGGTATGATATGTGTAGGCAGAATATCCGTGATTTCTGACTTGGTCGTTATCACTGATGTACATATATATATACATGTAGGCATAATGTTCATGTTTTTTATTGTCAGCATCAGAGATGAATGGCAGTACTATACTTGAACAGAATATCCTTCCAAACCTCAAGGTGTCTCTCCACTGTGGACTTGACCCTTATTAACTAAAATGTAGTGTCTTTCCTTGTCATCTGACTTAAATGTTTGGTGTTGTGCCAGTATAATGGTAGTATAGTGGTCTGTGATGTTTATTTGTAACAATGCGCGCAAGAAAATTAGCACATTAAAGGTTGCATAGGTGTGCACTAGTACAAAGCATATCAGAAATACTTGTATAACTTAAATTCTTACATTATAAGCAATAAATATTTTTACCATCCTGAATTTTACTAATTTTGAGGCATTATTGCAAATATTACCAGATTTCTGTGCCATTTTCATATGAATTCAACTTTCTTCAGAGCTATATATCACAAAATACACAATCCCTAAGGAGACTGTACATATAACATAGCACTTGGATAGCTAGGATATTTTTAAGACACTGACACCTGTCAGATTGAGGTCCCTATTTCTTTATTGAGGGGCTAGCAAAGTATAAATTATTTGGTAATTCATTAATTTAAATAACCCCCTTGCCAATGTAAATATATTGTTATAGGAAAAATTCCAATTGGAAGTATTAATGGTTTTTCATAATATGAATTTCTCAGTAATTATGTATACTATATATCTTCATAATAAACCACATTAAGGCATACAGTTATACCATGTTGTATGTCTTCAAATAATAAGAAAACAATCTTTATTGCATTGGTTTTTATTCGCGAATGATCTTGATCATTCTCGAATGTAGCTGTTACATGCAGATTTCTCAACCCGAATATTCTTCCGTTACAGAAAATCAACTCTCTCTCGTATGTAGGTCGAAGTTTGAATAAAGGGAGATAATTCAAATTTCAATAACATTTGAATTCTATGGATTTGATGAGTAAATTGTCATGTAAATGGGGTTTATTTATTGAGTAATATTGATTTAGTAAGAAATTGATACGAGATTGAAAAGAGAACGCTGCATTTTGTTGTATTTGAGGATAGAATATGTTGATGACGTCACGCGGATCCCCCCTCCCGGTCAACAGATTTTTTTCCTTGTATATATTATAATCTGAAATCTGATTGGTTGAGATCGTCTTCTTGACCCAGATGTTAGCTATTTTTAGCAGTAATTAACTTTTAATGGTTTTATCATACCTGCCAACCCTCCCGATCAGGGATTGAGATGAACGGCGCCCAGTTTTTCGCTCTGGGCGATAAATGTATCATACACAGGTCGCCCAGGGCTGCCAGGTGGCGATTAGAATTTTCAGTTCGGTGTATTTGACATTCCGATCCGTTTACCGATTTCCTGTTTATATTTCTGACTGGCGACAATAATAGTAAAATTGAAAGATGAGTATCATATAGTTAACAAGTGTAAATGGACCGGTGTTCCGACCGGAATTCAAATACGGTGCCATTTCGTTTCCTTTTCTGATATTTATGTTTAAAATGATACTTCCGGCTTTCTGCCATGTGGACATTTTTAGGAGCATCGACTCCAAAGGCTAAACAAGGACCTGCGGAAAAACGAAAGTACTATCAAGAGTATGATAAGTCCAAACGCATCGGAGCATATAAAAAGCCATGGGAAGATGGCAGGCCTTGGTTGTATGATACGCAGGATGGAATGAAGTGTGCCGATTGTGTAGAGTTCGACAGGAAAAAAAATCTGTATTTACCGAGGGTTGCACTAGTTATAAACTTGACAGTGTAAATAAACATGACATTTCTGAATCTCACAAACAGGCCCAAGCCTTTAGTAATGCAAAACAAGTTCCTGCTAATAAATCAAAATCTGCCAAAATTATACAGTCATTGACAATGGCAGTACCTATAGATCAACATTTTCTGCAAAACCATTCGTCAATGTAATTGCAGATGTTGAATATCGAAAAGTAAAGCAAGGGATAGAATAATCCAAATGTATATGCCTGATATATTCAGATCAACCATCACTCTTGACAGTTCATTGTATGGCTCATCGAAAAGTTAAGCTCAATCCCTGCTGATGTGAGGAGTCTCCCCATATTAAGACAAAAATTTTGGAATTTTGTGCTATCATACTGCTTTTCCCGTTTTTCAAAGCATTCCATGAAGTCATCCTTAAAAAATTATAAATTGATTAGAGTGAAATCTGGGATAGCGATCACTTTGTAGAGTGGTCATCTGTCAACTACATTTTTATCATGTACAGAACCTTTGTAGAGGGGTCACCTGTCAAACCCAGTCAGCGGGGATCCTAACGGCCATCCGATTGAAAAAAATTGTTGTTTACAAGATTTACTAAAATTATGCTGGTCTCGGGAATAAAAAGTCTTCCAAAAATTATCGAATTCTTAAAACACAACTCTGGTGATATAAATAATAATAAAATAATAGTTAATTTTTTCAAGTTATTAATTTATTTAAAAAATATCCTCAATTATGACATGAAAGATATCAGAAGCTTATTAGCTCACCTGAGCCAAAGGCTCAGATGAACAATTGTCATCTATCTTCATCCGTCTTGTATAAACTTTTTAGCTCACCTGAGCCAAAGGCTCAGATGTGCAATTGCCATCTATCTTCGTCCGATGTGCGTCATGTATAAACTTTTCACATTTTTTATCAATTCCTCCAAAACTACAGAGCCAAATTGGATGATATTTGACAGTAATGGTCAAGTAAGGGGTTTTCAGAGTTGCACAAATGCAAGGATTATGTCCCCTTGGGGTCCCATAAAGGGGAAATTTGTGAAAATCTTTAAAAATCATCTGCTCTGAACCTACAAGAGATATAACTTAGATATTTCATGTAAAACACTATGGGCACCTAGTTTTAGATTTGCACATATTGTAGCTTTAGGGGCCAAAATGAGATAATGGCAAGGTACTTGAGGGGGAAATTGCAAAATTAATGTATTTGTCAATATATTTGAAAACTATAAGCTTTTTGTATGGGCATCATCATGTGTATTGGAATACTGTAGGCATTTGCACAACGGTCATTTTGATATATGAATAGAGGTCATAAGTTCAAAGGTCAAGGTCATAGATGTAAACGAATACTGAAATGGTTAATTATCTCAAAAACTTTGAACTCTTTGTGTAGGCATGTATATTAGAATATTGTAGGCATTTGCCTTACGGTCATTTCCATATATGAACGAAGGTCATAGGTTCAAAGGTCAAGGTCATAGATGCAAACAAATACTGAAATGGTGAATTATCTCAAAAATGATAAACTTTCTCTATAGGCATGTATATCAGAATGTTATAGGCATTTACACAATGTTCATTTTGATATATGAATGTAGGTCATAGGTCTAATGGTCAAGGTTATAGATGCAAATGAATACTGAAATGATTAATTGTCTTAAAAACTATAAACTTTTTGTATAGGCATATATGTTAAAATATTGTAGGTATTGGCCTAACGATCATTTTGATATATGAATGAAGGACATGAGTTTAAAAGTCAAGGTCACTGATGCAAACAAATACTGACATGGTTAATTATCTAAAAAACTATAAACTTTTTGTATAGGCTTCTAAATTGTAGGTATTGACCTAATATTCATTGCGATATTTAGATTAAGGTCATGGGTTCAAATTTTTCTTTACCTTTTTAGTTGTTTATAAACAATATATTGTAGCTAGATTTCAGATATATTATATGTAGCACTCTTATGACTAGTTATGTTATAATAAATTTGCAAAAAATCCTTACATATAATTGGCCTTACTGCTGAAAATTTATTTGGACATTCTCTTTAATTAATGTCAATGACCATTGAACCTCTGCATGAGATATGTACTCAGCTGCATGTGAGCATTAAGGCTCATGGACCTCTTGTTTAATATTAGGGTCTCCATGATGATGGAAGTAACTTTGACCATCCTTGATGGTTCCATACATGCATTTATTCGGATTGAACTATTTCCTACATGAATACTTAATATTGGTCCAATGTGTGAATATTAAAACAGCCCCATGCTCATAGTCTGCACATTGCACACTACATGAACCCGCTATGTTGTGTTGGGAGCAATGCAAGGTGAACATAACAACCTCCTTTCAGTTACCTGACAACTTCATATACCTGACACTACATTGATGGAGACACTGAACTCCCTGTCTTTCTAATCTTTCGCTAATTTTAGTACTTTCAGTACTTTGATTTGTTGATTGAATTTTTTGCAATTTTATCTGAAGGGTGGCAAGAAAAATCTCTGTTGTTGACAGTATGACTATGGTAGAGTGGAGTAATGGTATTTTACTATGCAGTAAACAATTTAAGGTCAAGATAGTTTTCATTTATATAGTTGAAGTCAGTTTTGGGATTGTGGAGTAAAGTAATGGTGTTTAATGACCAAGTAAAATTTCTTTCACTTATATCGAGACGGTCTGTTCTAGGATGGTTGTGTGGCGTAATGGTGTTTAATGCCAAAATAAATATTCTTTCACTCATATGGATGCGGTCAGTTTTGAGGTAGTAGAGTGGAGTAATCTTGTTTTACACTCCAGTCAAGATTACCTAATTTATATTAAGGCAATCAGTTTTGGGATGGTTATGTGGAGCAATAACAACTTGCACCCAGGTCAAGATTTTATTTATAAATTCTAAGGTGGTGTAGTGGAGTAATATCTATGGTGTTTCGCCCTGCCAAGATTTTGTCACCAATTCATTTGCTGAGGCCATCATTTCTTAGTGAGGAAAATGGAGTACCCAGAGAAAACCACAAAATATTGGCAAGCAAACCGACACACTTTTAACATTAGGAAGGATTTGAACTTGGGCAGTGAGAGTCACTGTGGTTGATAATAAGATGTTTTAGAATTAGTCACCGAGATCCCCCTTAGATAATGCAGGACGAAGAGGTGGCCAGAGAAAACAATTGAATTTGGGCAAGATATAACTGGACTGTAAATAAGTGTAGCGAGTATTCATGTCAACTTTTTTTTACATGTATATTGAAACACGGTCGTTTTGAATAATTCAAAAAGTAAGATTTTTCAGTTTAGGATTTAAAATTGTAAAATTATGAGATACCAGTGGTGCCAATGAGCGGAGTTTTGACAGATATGTCTTAAGCATTCTCAGCCCAACAGGATTGGGAATTTTATCCCATAGGCATCATTGGCCAACTTGATTTCCAATTCATCTTTTGTGGTGGACTAGACTCTAAGGTGGTCAGGTAGCTCAGTCGGTAGAGCATCCCACTAGTATTGGAAAGGTCTGTATGGAACCTGGTGGGTTAAATTCAAAGTAAATAAATTGTAAACAAAAAAAGCGGTGTGTGTGTGCGTGTGTGTGTGGCTGTGGCAGACCAGGCTGGCTCAAAGTGTGACAGTGTAGATTGAGTCAGCAGAATGCCCTGCTAGTAAATTTGGCTGATGCAATTTAGTTGCACCTTAATCATGTTTGTCGCAACCAGGCTTGGTAGGTGGTGGGGTAACTCAGTGGGTAGAGTATCATGCTAGTATTGGGAAGGTCCAGGTTTGCGCTGCATTTTTCACTTTCCTGTTTAACCACTGCGGTAGCTCAATTGGTAGAGTGCTTGCCACATAAGTGGGAGGTCGTGGGTTCAATCCCCGGCCTAGTCTGACCCAAGACTTGAAAGTGGGTAGTGACTGTTCTTCCGCCAAGCACTTGGCATTACGAAATGAAAGTCGTGGTTCTTTCGGATGGGAACTTAAAATAAACAAGGTCCCGTGTCACGGTGGGCTTTGCACGCTAAAGAACCCTGCTGTATAATGCCAACAGTGCAACGCACAGGCAAAATATTGATACAATGGTTATCATGATGTAAAGAAAAAGTCATTGGGGTTTAGTATTTATGTTTTCTTAAAATCTATCAGCTAGCCATTAGTTATCAGGTGAGCGTATCAGGCCCATGGGCCATTTGTTCAAAATTTCTTCCACACTTTACACCCATTCAATAGAAATTAAAAAAACAACCCGGCCCATTGAGTCTTTGACCTATTTTGTTTTCACTATTTTCAACTCAAATCGTTACTATTATGTAAGATTTTGACATTTTACATTGAAGCTATTATTTATCAGGTGAGCGTATCAGGCCCAATAGGCCTCTTGTTTTTAACTAAACAACGAATAGAACTATGTCAAAATTATCCTCTTCTGTACCTTATTACTCTGGACAACTAAACCAAGGTAAAGTCCATTAGAATATTTATGATGATCACACCTGAAAAAAAAGAATAACAATGACCTACATGGCCTAAATACCCTGATGTAACTTTGAATGAACCCCTATTTGGTGTATAAACTTTATCAAATTTCCTATTTTCCGCATTTTTTTCTATATATGGGGAAAATGATTAACTGATTTCAGAAAAAAAATATAATTTGTTTAATGCATTTTAAATTTAATTTATTTATAGTTCAATGGAAAATTTTCAATTGAAAAAACAGAACTTGTAACATTAATGATGCAAATATCGGAACGTAAATAGTAACCGCCCAGCGGATAATGTCATTATAGGTTCCCCCCCCCCCCTCAGAAATTAGCGCTTTAGTGTTCACCAATAAACTCTGGTTAGATCATTGAATAAATGGTTTTAATTATGTGTATCACTGATCAATGTAGATAAATTGGGCAGTGTACAAGTGTCACAATCAAATGATTACTGCATGTAGGTGATATTCAGATAAAAAAATTTTGTTAAAAATTCGCACCCAAAATATTCCAGAATAGCCAATAGGGAAGGGGGAGAGTGATTTCCATCCTTTCAGGTATTTGATTCATACATCTGATTAACTATATTTAGATTTGACCTGGTTACATAAGATGTAAAATCGATCAAATAAATAAGAAATTACCAGTTGTGTCTTGTTTGTCGCGGCAAGGAAAATTATCTGTACAATGTTGTACCCGGATTCGAAACATTTGAAAGACTTGGAGTAGCGGTCAGTCTGACCGGTTGTCAGTGGCCACCCTAACTGCTAATGGCCGCCCAAATTTAAAAAAATCATCGTTGTCTACAACGAATGACATCCTTAGGGAACAAAAAATTGATAAGGGTCATCTAAGAAAAAACTCAAAAGAAAACTATTTGGTTGAAAAAGGTGAGGGATTCGTTTATGAAATTATCTACACAAGTGTGAAGATTTATAAATAAAAAAAGCAGGAATTGATAATATAAAAAAATTAAAATATTTGTTTCATTTCTTTAGGGGAGTTGTGCAAAAATACACATTCTGGGGAAAAATAGTTTGCATCTTGTATAACGAATTGATTTAAAAAATGAAAAGATATAAATATATATTCATCGTCATAGAGCAGTGCATAGGGACCAGAGTTTGTTAAAGAAATACAAAGTTTTTTATAAACTCGACAATTTACGGTTGAGGTTTTCTACGATTTTTTTTTAAATGTGTGTACCAGTAATTCATAAAAACAAATCTGGTGGTAATGACATCTGCTGCAGATGATGATGATTGTGATAATGGTGTGATGATGCTGCTGATGGTGATGATGTGATAAAGAAGTTTGATGTTGAATGTGATGATCTGATGACGATGATAATGATGTTGGTGATGTCATTTGCTGCTGCTGATTATGATGATGATGATGAAAATTCATGATGATAATGATAATGCTGCTGTCACAATGTTGATGATGATGATGTGACGTGAGACGTTATGATGGTGATTGTGATGATCTGATGACGATGATAATGATGGTAGTGATGACAGCTGCTGCCGCTGATTATGATGATGATAATTTATGATGATGGTGATGATGATAATGATGATGTCACAATGTTGATGATGATAATGATGTGATATGAGGAGTTATGATGGTGTTTGTGATGATCTGATAAAGATGATAATAATGGTGGTGATGAGATCTGCTGATGATGATTATGATGATAATGTGATATGAGGAGCTATGATGATGATGATATTGATAATGATGATTATGATGATGATGATATTGAAAATGGTGATGATGATGGTGAGTGATTACGATAGTGATGATGATGATGCTTATGTTCATGTTGATTTGACTTGAGAAGCTATGATGATTATGATGATCTCATGAAGATGATAATGACGGTGGTGATGACATCTGCTGATGATGATGTCACAATGTTCATGATGATGTGAGATGATGATGATGTCACCATGTTGATGATGATGTTACATGAGAAATAATGATGATGCTTGTAATGATCTGATGAAGATGATAATGATGGCGGTGATGACATTCGTTGCTGCTGATTATAATGATGATGTAGTAATTCATGATAATGATGATGTCACAATGTTCATGATGACAATGTGATATGAGGAGTTATGATGGTGATTGTGATGATCTGATGATAATTATTGTTGTGATGACAGCTGCTGCTGCTGCTTATGATGAAGATGATAATTCATGATGATGATGATAATGATGATGTCACAAGGTTGATGATGATTTAAGGAGTTATGAGGTAATTGTGATGATCTGATGATGATGATAATGATTAATGATGATGGTGATGACATCTGCTGCTGCTGATTATGTTGATGATGATGATAATGATGATGTCACAAGTTGATGATGATGATGATGATGATGTGATATGAGGGTTATGTTGATGATGTGATATGAGGAGTTATAATGATGTAATGAGGAGTTTATGATGATGATGACTTCACCATGTTGATGTGACATGAGAAGTTATGATGATAATGATGATCTGATAAGATGATAATGATGGTGGTAATGGCATCTGATGCTGGTTGATGATGTCACAAGTCATGCTGATGTGACATGATGATGATGATGTGACATGATGATGATGATGATGATTATGATGATGATGATGATGTCATGTTGGTGGTGGTAGTTATTCGAGTTCTTTTGCTGCTGCTGCTGCTGCTAATGATGATGATGATGATGATGATGATAATTTCATGTTGATGATGATGATGATGATGATGATGATGATGATGATGATGATGATGATGGGCACAATGTTCATGAAGTGATATGATGATGATGATATTGTAACCAGTTAATGATTTGGCATGGGGATTTATGATGATGATGACGTGGTGGTGGTGGTGGTAGTGGTGGCGATATGAAATCTACTGTTGCTGCAGCTGATAATAATGATTCTTGATGATGATGATGATGTGAGGATTTGCGATGATGTATAAAATCACACAAGAAATTGAAGTCGAGATCATTTGCATTAAAACCGAAACAGATTTCTTTTTACTTAAATTTAATTAAAATGGCAGACGGACATGAGACAATGCATGTGAGGAATGAGATGTATTGTAAACTGAATTGTTTAAAATATATGAATGTTTTATAGCAAGGTATCAGTTGACATTTTTCTACACTGTATTGACTAGAAATTCAAATTTGGGGATTTGATTCTCTTGAAAGTTTTGTTTCCTTACTGTCCCAGAGCACCAACTACCTTTATGTTAAACCATATAACTTTGGTATGTGTGTGTGTGTGTGTGTGTGTGTGTGTGTGTGTGTGTGTGTTAATTTTCCCATCATTTAAATATTGAATTAAGTAAAATAGATTGAATACACAATTAACAATAATTTCTTACAGGGCTCTACGATTGCAATTTTTTCGCTAGCCTCCTGGCTAGTAAACCCGAGATGTTTACTAGCCAGAGCAAAAATCTTACTCGCCACATATTTCTTTTATAAATATCAATTTAATTTGGATTCAATTACACTGGAAACATTTCTCATTACTGCTTAATTTTAAAGATACAGACAAAAGTTGGACCTAATATTTTTTATTCATTTACTTTTATTGTGGTATCAAACACAAAAACTTTAAAACCGGCAATTAAGTTCAAACACATGTACTTAAATCAGAGGTGCGAGGCGAGTTGCTTCAGAAATGTAAATATCTCCTGTGTTGCTAGATACACCTACCACATGTAAAATTTAAGATATATCTTTTAAAGTTTTTCTTCGGTTTAAAACTGTTTTCCAGGCAAACTTGGGAACCAGATTTCCTTCATCGTTATAAAGGATTACGTTTGTTTTTTCATCAAGGTATCACTGGAACCGAGTCATATACGAGGCCGTTTCTTCCTGGCCATTTATTCTAATTATTCTAATTTTTTATTCGTACTCATGCCTTGAAAAACAAATATATTTGCCGATTTTGTTTACAACTCAGAGAGATGAAATCGGCACTTGAGAACGTGATCACAGAAACGCTTAACAAATTAACGGATTACAGCTTTATGAATTTAAGCGCTTTAAAGATGTTGCTTATTGAGAGTAATTTCATTGTCGAAAACGGAAAGGAAAAATCTGGGTTTGACTTTATACTTTCCGGCTACTCGCACATGGGCGAGTGAATTTGACATATCCACTCGCATTTACAAATAATTACTCGCATATGCGAGTGTTTTACTCACATTGTAGAGCCCTGTCTTATCAGTAATGGGGTTCTTTGCAATCAATGAGCTGTCTGCTTTCAGTACTTTCAGTACTTTGATTATTATTTTATTTGTGTTGTATGATTTCTATGTAGCTAGCTAACACTTTAACATGAGGTGCTTACCATTCTACGTTTGGTTTTTTCTTGGTTTGCAATAGTCTTTGTACATAGTTTGGTATGGTTTGTTTTAATGTTGCTTTGCGATTTTGGTTTGGACATGGATTTGTATGTTCGTTTTTACTTTGCTTTGGTATTGTGTTCTGGACATGGACTAGTATGTTTGTTTTTTTATTATTTTGTTTATGGCCTCATGTATGATCTATTGTTTTGTTACTAATTGCAGGTCATACTACACTGCAGATTGGAGACACAAGAAAGACAGAACATTGTCGCTACTAATGCAGTAAGTACAGGTCTAGACATACTTACAGAACGTGGTATATTGATTTATTTAGGTCTTCCGGGACAGGGAAAACCACGAATGCTTTAGAGGTTATGAAACAGTGTCAAAAGACGAATCCAGATTACAAATTCTTTGAACTAGATGATGTTAGAGACTGGAAAAAAATCATCGATCCTAATGTTCCCTCAATTGTCTTGTTGAATGATGTAATAGGAAAAACTAACATTGATACTGGCCTCAAAATGATGGTGATAAATATTTTCCTAACATTCTTGCTAATGTACAGGAAGGGAAGGTCAAGGTTGTTATGACGATTAGAAAATTATTGTTGGACAAATAGTCTAAAGTTAGAAGGTACAAACTTTTTGATGCAAAACATACCATTGATTTAACATCTGAGGAATTCAACTTGATCTTGAGAACAAAGAAAAGATTTTACTCAGACACTGTGAAATCAATGGTATTAAAATATGTTGTTTAGGTGAAGATGCAAATTATTACAAATTGATATAGATGATGAAAAATCAGTCATTAAAATAGATAGAAGGACCATAAAAGAAATTCTCTCCTCTGACCCCATTCTTGGTTTCCCATTTGCATGTTACCTTTTCTGTTGTGAAAGAAAGTACACACGGTTAGGTTGGAAATTTTTTACAAAACCAACTCAGTACTTGATAGATGAAATTCGCGGCTTAATAAACTCAGATTCAACAAAGATAGAAAAAGTACAGTATTGTATCATGGCTTACATGGTTTTGAAAAAAGGTAAGTTAGATACCCAGTTGGACGATGAAATGTTTAACAGAATCATCACATCACTTGAATTTCAAAAACCAACAAAAATTGAGAGAAATGAAGCTATTAAGGAATTACTTAGTAGGTACATAGTGAAAGGTGTTAATTCCCAGTATGAATTCAAACATCAAACTATACTGGAGAGTGTTGCTGTGTGTTTTACTGAGGTTGATCCATGTTTATTGTTGGAGTTGTGTAGTGAGGCCTTTATTATAGAGTTTGTTAGACCTTGTAGCTATACAGAAACAGAAGGTGAAGTAGTATGTAAGGTTGAAAGTGTGGTGTACAATACAATTGTAAAAAGATTTCTTTGTGAATGGGATCATGTGATAAATTCTTTTGATTCTCCATATTTTTGGTGGAAAAATCATCCTTTATTGCATGACAAAGATTTTGTGGAATGTCTTTTTGGTGAAATAAAATCCAAAGAAAATGATCACAACTACAAATTGAACATTTATATTATGTTTAACCTTGTTTGTAAATTAGGAGAATCCACTTTAGTTTTAGATGAATTATATAAATTGCTCACACCTTCAATGGTGAAACATAATATGTTAAATTTGTCAGGGAATGTTAATGTTACAAAATGGCAACTTGATCACAATTTATTAGATGACGAAATGGTATGTTTTATTTTATCTCGTTTACCACATGTCCCTTTGATAAGTCACCCATGTGTTACTCTACAGCATGTTATGAAAGCACTGAGTAAAACTAGAACAACATGGAATAGTAGTGTGTTTGAGGCTTTATTTAACAGATGGTCAGATATTGAGAGTTGTCAAGTTTTAACAATGCTTGAACATTTAGTTATTTTTAGGATGCCAGTGGATAGTATACAGACTGTATTCAAATGTAGACCTGACATGATAACATATGTAAACATAAAAAGAATGTTTACTTTGGCCTGTGTTGGTGATGGAAATAACATTGAAATTCTGGAATATTTGCTAAACATAAAACATGACAATCTAAAAAGCAAAACTATCCATATATACATTGATAACAATGACAAATTAACAAATCTCCATATAGCAGCATACTATGGCAAAGTTGAAGTTTGCAAGAAGTTAGTTGAGTTAGGTTTACGGCTAGATTACAAAACAGTATCAGGTCAAAGTGTACTGCAAATGGTTATCCTAGGTTATTGCCATCTACCGTCTCTTTCCGATGAAGTGCATATACAACACAACAGTGAAGCACTCACCAATTTTTTAAAGACTATTGACAGGTACAAGAATCTAGAGTACGAAAAAGAGACAAGACAGATCCAAACGAATTACAAACATCTATTGGAATATATGATTGATAGTTTAATTATAAACATTACTGACTTCGACTTGACTGTTGATACGTTTGGTTGTAAACTGATCCATTACTGTGTGTTTTCTGATGATTTATCAATGATTGAGAAGTTATACAATATTAATCAACAGCTGGTTCATGTAACAAATAATGATAACATGTCAGGAATCCATATTGCAGCTTTATTTGGTAGGTCAAAGATATTTATGAAATTAATTGAGTTTGGGGTTTCTGTTACGGATAGAATAAATGGATTGAGTGTTTTACAATTGACTATGACGGGCTATTTTCATCATGATCTTAGCAAGATAGATCCTTCCTATTCATTTCTCCAAAGCCCTATTATTAAACATTACACCACGAGGTTTAAGGGACAGAATTTTGGAGACATAATAACCTTTTTGTTACAACATGAAGAATTCCTTCATACAGATTTAGATATAGCTTTAGACGAGTTTGGTAGTAAACTGATCCATTACTGTGTGTTAAATGATGATTTATCAATGATTAAGAAGTTATACAATATTAATCAACAGCTGATTCATGTTACAAATAATGATAACATGTCAGGAATTCATATTGCAGCTTTTTTTGGGCGGTCTGAGATATTTATGAAATTAGTTGAGTTTGGGGTTTCTGTTACAAATAGAATAAATGGATTGAGTGTTTTACAATTGGCTATGATGGGCTCTTCTCATCGCGATCTTAGCAAGATAGAACAAACCTTTTCATTTCTTCAAAGCCCCATTATTGAACATTACACCATAATGTATAACAGACAGAATTATAGAGACATTATAACCTTTTTGTTACAACATGAGGAAATCCCCCAAACAGATTTAGATATGGCTTTGGATTTGTTTGGTAGTAAACTGATCCATTACTGTGTGTTGTTTGATGACTTATCAATGATTGAGACGTTATACAATATAAATCATCAGCTGGTTCATGTAACAAATAATGATAACATGTCAGGAATTCATATTGCAGCTTTTTTTGGGCGGTCTGAGATATTTATGAAATTAGTTGAGTTTGGAGTTTCAGTTACCAATAAAATAGATGGATTGAATATTTTACAATTGACTATGATAGGATATTCTCATCATGGTTTATGCAAGACAGATTCTACCTATTCATTTCTTCAAAGCCCCATTTTTAAAAATTTCACCAGGTTGTATAACAGACAGAATTATGGAGACATTATAACCTTTTTGTTACAACATGAAGAATTCTTTCAAACAGATTTAGATATGGCTTTGGATTTGTTTGGTTGTAAACTGATCCATTACTGTGTGTTGTTAGGTGATTTATCAATGATTGAGAAGTTATACAATATAAATCATCAGCTGGTTCATGTAACAAATAATGATAACATGTCAGGAATCCATATTGCAGCTTTATTTGGTCGGTCTGATATATTTATGAAATTAGTTGAACTTGAAGTTTCTGTTTCTGACAATACATCTATATCAGGATATAGTGCTTTGTACTTTGCAATGGTCGGTTTTGCTAAACAGTACAGTATTTTTAGATTACCTTTTAAGCATCACCCTATGATCAATATGTATATATTTACAATACTGATTATTACTCCTTAGATGAAGCTTGTTTGAGCAATTCCATGATATCTGCCAATGAACACAGTTGCTTCGGAATAAAAGGATTGTAGGAAAAACGCCGATGTTTTCCATTTATGAGGTCACAAGGTCACCGACCTTATCACTGGTGTTTGGCGTATGAATAAAAAATGCACTTTTACCTTACGTCATCATCATCAACAACAACATACTTTTGACGTTTCCACACGTGGTTTTGTTTACAAATAAAATCTCGCAATAACGTAATTTTTGTTGACTTTAAAAACACATTTATATTTAATAAATAAATTACAAACAAAAAATTTTAATAAAAATAAATAAGTATATATTAAAAATAATACATGCAATTAAATAAAAAAAATTTATGTTGCTGAACGTATGCGTCGTCTGCACATTCGGTCTGTGGATCGAATAACAATGGCCGAAAGCGAATTTGCCAACTTCGACTTAAGAGTGACAGATCCCGATTTCCAAGACATTTTAGATGGCTTTGATTCGGATTTTGATGACTTTATAGCAAGTGGTGGTATTGGGGCATCAACAATGTGCTCAACGCCAGAATACCAGACATTTTTAAGAGAACTGGGCATGGTTGAAGACCCGGGGATCCCACCAGCAGAAAGCCCCCATCCAAGTCGGAACCCATGGAAACATCAACAGCAAGCAACTCTAGCAAGAGATTTAAATCTATGTCTATAGACAATCTCAAAAAATTTGAAGAAATGAGCCAAAGCGATGCAACAAAAAGAAACACACGATGGGGTGTGAAAATACTGCAAGGTATATATCGGGTGTATATTTAAGTAAAACTAAAATAATTTATAAAATTAAATGAAATAATGAATGAAATTTATGCCGTTACAGCAGGTTAAATGGGTGCAATTTCAAATTTTCGATGTTACTAATACAATGCAAAGTTACCAATTCAATGCAGACAAATTAATTCATTACATCTGACATCTTATTAGCACCATTGATTGTACAAATTTATGAGTAGGGCATCATAATTTTTAAATATTTAAAGACTGCTTACAATTTATTATTTAAGACCAGTCCTAATGTTTACTACACAAGCTATCCATTTTTCAATTATAAATAATAAAAACAAATTTATTTCAGACTGGCATAATGAAAAGTTTGGTAGCGACATGGACATGCAAAATATTACAGTTGAGGACCTGGGCAACAAAATGGGTCAATTTTACTGCGAAGTTCGACCGCAGACACAAGAAGGAAGCAAAGGATCGGTAGAAAAGGCAGTGAAGACACCAACAGAATATCACAAAAACACTTTAAAAAACATAAGATGTGCTATAAACAGACATTTGTCAGATTTGGGCCGACAAATTGATATTGTGCATGACCCGCATTTAAAACTGCAAATAAAATATTAAATGGTTATTTAAAACAAAATATGGCCATGGGGAAATCAAAACCTACCCAACACAAAGAAGTTATATCAAAGCCCGATTTAGAGAAAATTTCTGCCTACCTTGATGGCGCCTCTGATAATCCAATAACATTACGCCTGGCTATCTGGTACTTTCTGTCTATCCATTTTGTCAGTCGCGGGTTAGAATTCCATTACAGATTGCACAGAGATTCCTTTGTATTTAACACTGATGAAAATGATAACGAATACGTATCACTCACTCACGAGACACAACAAAAAAACTATCAAGGTGGCCTTAATTCCAAGGAAGAATTTTCAGACAAGCGCATGTACGCCACTGGCGGCGAATCGTGTCCCGTAAAACTCCTTAAATCTTTTTTGAATAAAACTGATGAAAGTTGCACAATGCTTTTCAACCAATGTAATAAAGAAGCATTAGCTTATCCTAAATCCACAGACATCTGGTACATAAACAAACCACTGGGGAAGTACACGTTCAGAAACTTTCTCCCCGACATTTGTAAGCAGGCTGGATGCTCCACGAGGTACACTGCCCATAGTTTGAGAGCAACAGCAATCCAGGCCATGAGCGATCACGGATTTCAAACACGAGAAATCATGTACTGGTCTGGACATAGATCAGAGGCATCAGTACGTAGCTACAATAGAGACTACACCACGTCTCAAAAACAGTCAATGAGTGCAGTCTTGGCAGCGACTGCATCTGGCGGCCGTCAACTACAAAATGATTTCCCGCGGAAACAAACCACAGCTGAAAATACCAATGCGCCAACGGCAATTGAAATCTCAAATAGTTTTCTTCTGTAAAGTCGGGTTTATTTAATAATTCAAATTTTACGAATTGTTGTTTCAATTTTAATATGAAAATGTAAATTTTCAAACATAAATTAATAAATTGTCAACGTTAATTGGATGGACTATTTTGTGTTATATTTTCACCCAGGCTGTTCCATCAGATGAACATACACGGCGATAAACAATTTCAATGGGTACAGCAAAGGTAATTTTCATACGGAAGAACAAAATTTATGAGAAACGTGTATTGTAAATATAAGAAATGAAATCAATTTCATTCTTATTCAACGGGTGATGACTACTAGTTGCCATTCGCAAATTTATCATGAACTGCTTCGCAGTTCACTCAATTTGCGAATGGCAACTAGTAGTCATCACCCGTTGAATAAGAATGAAATTGATTTCATTTCTTAAATCCAGATGCATTTTTATTGTCTCCTAAATAAATCAACACAGTACAAAATACCTATTGATGTACTCGAAAACACATTCAATTATGAATGTATATTTACCTCGTTACTAGAACATAAAGATATATGTCTTACAGATTTAGACATGGAGGTTGACGAGTTTGGTACACCATTCATTCATTACTGTGTTGTGTTTGATTCTCTGTCTCTCATTAAGTTATTATACCAGAAATACCCACAGATATTATCTAGAGAGGTAGTAGATAAATATAAAGCAAAAAGTGTAGCAATTGACAGCAGTAATGAGGTCAGAAAAGTGACACCTGTAGAATTATCTGTTTTGATGGGTAGAAGTGCAATATTACAGTTCCTGTTGTCATGTCCTGATGTAGTGAATGATAAGGAAGTTCATAACTTAATTCAGTTAGTGTCCGAAGGAAAGATGTATGTAGGCTATAGCTATGACTTCGGTTTAGACACAGAATTACCAGATTTTTTATACTTTTTGAAATCTACACGTCCACATCGTGTTTTATTTGGCTTTGAGGACAATTATAAATCCATATTTAAAGCCCTTCAGGATCATGTTGTTAGGGCAGCTAACAAATGATGTTTATAGATTTATATGACCATGATGACATTGTTTTGTTGTATATAGCTCTTCAGGGTCGTGTTGATAGGGCAGCTAATAGCATCTTATTATTACAAATGGTGTTTATAGATTGATATGGCTATGATTGTATTGTTTTGTTGTTAGGGCAGCTGTTAGGATGTAATTATTACAAATGATGTTTATAGATTGATATGACCATGATGACATTGTTTTATTGTCTAAAGCCCTTCAGGATCGTGTTGATAGGACAGCTGTTAGGATCCAATTATTACAAATGATGTTTATAGATTAATATGACGATGATGACATTGTTTTGTTGTTTAAGCACTTCAGGATCGTGTTGATAGGACAGCTGTTAGGATCCAATTATTACAAATGATGTTTATAGATTAATATGACGATGATGACATTGTTTTGTTGTTTAAGCACTTCAGGATCGTGTTGATATGACAGCTGTTAGGATCCAATTATTACAAATAATGTTTATAGATTAATATGACGATGATGACATTGTTTTGTTGTTTAAGCACTTCAGGATCGTGTTGATATGACAGCTGTTAGGATCCAATTATTACAAATGATGTTTATAGATTAATATGACGATGATGACATTGTTTTGTTGTTTAAGCACTTCAGGATCGTGTTGATATGACAGCTGTTAGGATCCAATTATTACAAATGATGTTTATAGATTAATATGACGATGATGACATTGTTTTGCTGTCTAAAGCTCTTCAGGATCGTGTTGATAGGGCAGCTGTAAAGGATGTAATTATTACAAATGATGTTTATAGATTGATATGACTATGATCACATTGTTTTGTTGTCTAAAGCCCTTCAGGATTGATTTGATAGGACATCTGTTAGGATCTTATTATTACAAATAATGTTTATAGGTTGATATGACCATGATAACATTGTTTTGCTGTCTAAAGCTCTTCAGGATCGTGTTGATAGGACAGCTGTTAGGATCTAGTTATTACAAATAATGTTTATAGATTGAAATGACCATGATGACATGCTTTGTTTTGTAAAGCCCTTCGGGACCATGTTGTTAGGGCAGCTGTTAGGATCTAATTATTAACAATTGATGTTTATACATTGATATGACCGTGATGACATACCCGATATTTCAGATAATACTGTTAAATGATTTATGTTTGTGGTTATAAGAAAAAGTACCATTACATGGGACTTGTAAATGGTTTGGTTATCAGTAAAGGTTGGAATTTAAGGTTTATAATATACATTATTTTGTTGATAAGTATCATGATTTAATTTGTCTATGAAAATGACGACATTTAAGACACCAGGAAAATTTAAAGAGCCATTCCAAGAAAGTGACAATTGGGCTATATTTTAAAGAGTTATTGAAAAGTGAGATACATGGAAAGGGAAATGTAGCAAAGTAAGATTCATGTATATGAAAAAGAGAAAGTGGGGCAGTGTGAGATTTGGCAAAATGAGATGTATGACAAAGAGAATGTGGGGCAATGTGAGATTTTGCAAGATGAGATGTATGACAAAGAGAATGTGGAGCAATGTGAGTTTTGGCAAAATAAGATGAATGACAAAGAAAAAACGGGGCAATGTGAAATTTGGCAAGATGAGATGTATGAAAAGGAGAAAATGGGGCAATGTGAGATTTTGCAAGATGAGATGCATGACAAAGAGAAAGTGTGGCAATGGGAGATTTGGCAAGATGATATGTATGAAAAAGAGTAATGGGACAGAGTAAGATACATGCATATGAAAATTGAAAATAGGGGCAATGTGAGATGATGCAAGGTGAGATATATTAGAAAGAGATTAGGCAAATTGAAAAGTATGAAAATGAAAAATGAGGCAGTGAGATATATGAAAAAGTAATATGGGACAAAGTAAGATATAACAAAGACTGAGAATGAGAATACTTATCTTAGGTACGAAATAAGGCCCCATACCCTAAATTCAGGACCTGATGTTTTGCCAAATATTCTGAGTGTTTTTTTCCTAATTAAAATTAATTGGGTACTTACCTGTAACTTGTTCCTTTTGACTATGTATTGTGTCACTGAGTAATTCCAAAATAGTGCACAAAACGATGCTTGTTTTACCGATTACATAAGTCTCAGACCCAGAACCAAAATTGGGCATGGCAGTTCTGGTGAACCAAAGTTAATAAAACTAAGTAGTGTTAAACAGTAACTATGGACATTGGATTTGGATAAAAACTATAGAGCAAAGTGAGTTTGAAACAGTAAAGGCTAACAAACAGGACAATAAGAAATGTTCAGCTTCAGATAATAATTGTGTAAAATCAATGTCCCTAACCATAATCAAACTACTATAAGTGTTGTTTTATACGAGGTGTATCAATTTTTACTAATTTACCAGTCAAAAAGTTTTCGTGAACCACACGTTAAATAATATTTTTATGCATTTTAGAGTCAGTTTCTTTAATCCGCAAATGATAAACTTCGAGAGGTCAAAATTACACAACCGTAAAAATTGAACCTATGAAATTAAGTAATTTTACAGTATTTGGTAGTTTAGACATTATAGTATTTAGATATTGTTGAATCTGAGATATAAACAATTAAGCCATGCCAAGGTCCTTAAGCTATAGACGTTCGTCACAATTATTTTGGTAAGTACATGCATGATGTCTCTGTATCCAAAGTATCTTTGATACATTGAAAATCTCGATTAATTTTGATTAGTTTTGAATTTACACATGGTTGGTGTAGCTAGGCAGACAGACAGGAGTTGCTTATAAAATAGTCCCCGGAAAGCTTCCAAGCTCAATGATTTTGGTATTTATTTACTTATATTTCTATTTTCTCAACCTCATAATCAAATCAAAGGTCAAGTGGCAAGTTCAAACAGCCACAGTAAAATTTATGCACAATGTTCATGCACCTTAATAGTTTTGAACATTTTTGCAACATGTATTTTTTTCATAGTTGTCTTATCAAATCTGAGTCACAAATTGTGTATTGTTAATTGTATATTATTAAAATTTATATTGTTGTATTATCAATTGTTGTATTATCAACATTTGTATTGTTATATTATCAATTTATGTATTGTTGTATTATCAAGTTTTGTTTTCTTTTATTATCAATTTTTATATTTGTTGCATTATTTGTATTATATTTTTAATTTGTGTCGTTGTTTTATCAATTTTTGTTTTGATGTATTATCAATATTTGTCTTGAAAGCTCTTATCATTTACCATAAAAACTTTTCAAAATTCTAATCTGTGGAAATTTGCTTTTTTGCAATTCGATTTGTCAACGGTATTTTCTTTGAAAAGGGAAATAACTCTGTATTGCGAGCGATAGTTTTACACAGAAATTTTCTAAAACTACGTATTTTTGCTACTACATTGTATATTAAGAACGGCCTAGGAATCCGATGAAAATGTATACATAAATTTAAAATTAAAAAATTTAAGACAAGTTTGAATGCAACATGTTTATGGAATGTAAAATGAATAATTATTTTGTTGGATGACTTTATGGAAAATGGGTAATAAGAGCTTGATGGCAAGATATAAAAAGATTAAATAATCGATATGCACAAAAATTATAAACTCTGAGGACAAAAAACATTTTTTCTATACTCTACAAGTAATTACTCTGAGTATTCTTTCATTAAATCTATTAAATTTTGACAGACTAGAAATAAAATGCAACGGATTTAAAATGGACTGATAATGTAACTTTGAAGGAGCTCAGAAATGTGAAATTATATATGAAACCAATTATGATCGATTTATTCCAGTTGTTGTGTTTAGTTTTGCTCAATTAGCAAAAACATGATGTGACTGAAATCGTACTTGTTTGACAAGAGTTATCATCCTTGTCTATAGAAAACCCCATAAGAAATTAAAACGCCTTGAAAACTGCTTTCCTGTTATTAGAAATTTTAAGTTTTTATGTATTTAAGGGCACATAAGAAACAAAATATATTGTGTTTCAATTCGAGTTTAAACTGTAGAATGACTGGACTAATATATCGGATTATTCTGTATATACTTTCTGGACAGATCTGTATATACATGATTATAACACTAGTTATATGTTCCTTTCATTCTTAACGTTGACGAGAGATCATCTTGGTACCCAGACTTCAAGTATAAATATATTATTATAACATGTCTTCTCTGTTGTTTTTATTCCCAATGTCACCAAGAGATCTTCTGTGTCGTAGTACTGTGTAACATGATTCTAGATAGCCACAACTATAACCAAGAGATTATCTGGATGTTTGTACATTTTAACCCATTAAACCAATCCAAATCGATCGTATCACTACTGTTATGTCTCGCATTCATTCTCAATGTCACCGAGAGATTTTCTGTCTCGGAGTATTGTGTACCATGATTCTAGATAGTCACAGGTATTACCAAAAGGTTATCTGGATATTTGTACATTTTACCCCAATTAAATCAGCCCAAATTGATCGTATGACTACTGTTATGTCTCGAATACATCCTGAATGTCACCGAGAGATCTTCTGTCTCGGAGAATTGTGCACCAAGATTCTAGATAGTCACAGGTATTACCAAGAGATTATCTGGATATTTGTACATTTTACCCCCATTAAATCAATCCAAATCGATCGTATGACTACTGTTATGTCTCGCATTCATTCTCAATGTCACCGAGAGATCTTTTGTCTCGGAGTATTGTGTACCATGATTCTAGATAGTCACAGATATTTCCATGAGATTATCTAAATATTTGTACATTTCATCCCATTAAATCAATCCAAATCGATCGTATCACTACTGTTATGTATCGCATTCATTCTTAATGTCACCGAGAGATCTTCTGTCTCGGAGTATTGTGTACCATGATTCTAGATAGTCACAGATATTTCCATGAGATTATCTAAATATTTGTACATTTCATCCCATTAAATCAATCCAAATCGATCGTATCACTACTGTTATGTCTCGCATTCATTCTCAATGTCACCGAGAGATCTTCTGTCTCGGAGTATTGTGTACCATGATTCTAGATAGTCACAGGTATTACCAAAAGGTTATCTGGATATTTGTACATTTTACCCCCATTAAACCAATCCAAATCGATCGTATCACTACTGTTATGTCTCGCATTCATTCTTATTGTCACCGAGAGATCTTCTGTCTCGGAGTATTGTGTACCATGATTCTAGATAATCATAGGTATTACCAAGAGATTATCTGGATATTTATATATTTTACCCCGTTTAAATCAGCCCTAATCGATCGTATGACTAGTGTCATTGTCTCGCTTTCCTTCTCGTGTTTTCAAAAATTCGGTGTATAAACTAGAAACTTCAAACTTCCATCAAGAAGTCAATAACATTTTGTTAAAAATACTATTTCTCAAATACAAGCCTTTATTAAGTGTTTCACCTAATACTGTAAAACTATTCTCTTACAAAAACTAATTCGCAACTATTTACTTTTGGGATATGAATTTTAGCTGAATATTTGATATCAATAAACCATTTTCGGAAACGAATTCGCAACAACGATCTTTCGCCATTACTTTTCCTTGCGAAACACACGAAAGTTGATCACATGCGAATAAGTATGTTTACAGTATACTAAGAGGGAGACTTATTACTTTTGTTCATTTTCCGGTTCTCCGCTTTTACTATTTTAAAAATAAATTTTGTGTGTCATGAATCAAGCTTGTTCCGTTTTGATTCACAGAATCTTCTAACAAATCGTTCAGAAAATACAATCACGTCCTCCAAGTTTCTATTATTGTTTTCCACTGGCTTCCTTGCAATATCTTATATTCACAAACAATGTGACACAATTAAAGCCAATGAGAATTCTAATATACATTGACTTAATGCTAAATAGTATAATTATTTATGTATAATCAATTTTATTACTAATTTCATGCTAATATAGTATGAAATTTTTTATAGTTACATAGTTTTATAAATTTTTCATGGTTATAGTTTTATAAATTTTTTATAAATATATTGTTTTATCAATTTTTCATGACTATATAGTTTTATCAATTTTTCATAATATATAGTTTTATCTATATTTCATGGCTATATAGTTTTGTCAATTTTCGTGTCTATATAGTTCTATCAATTTTCATGGCTATAAAGTTTTATCAATTTTCGTGGCTATATAGTTTTATCAATATTTCATGTGTATATAGTTTTATCAATTTTTCATGGCTATATGGTTTTATCAATTTTTCATGGCTATATAGTTCTATCAATTTTTCATGGCTATATAGTTTTATCAATATTTCATGTGTATATAGTTTTATCAATTTTTCATGTCTATATAGTTTTATCAATTTTTCATGGCTATATGGTTTTATCAATTTTTCATGGCTATATAGTTCTATCAATTTTTCATGGCTATATAGTTTTATCAATATTTCATGTGTATATAGTTTTATCAATTTTTCATGTCTATATAGTTTTATCAATATTTCATGTGTATATAGTTTTATCAATATTTCATGGTTATATAGTTTTATCAATTTTTATGATTATATAGCTTCATCAATATTTCATCACTATATAGTTTTATCAATTTTTCATGTCTATATCGTTTTATCAATTTTTCATGTCTATATAGTTTTATCAATATTTCATGTGTATATAGTTTTATCAATTTTTCATGGCTATATAGTTTTATCAATTTTTCATGACTATAAAGTTTTATCAATATTTCATGGTTATATAGTTTTATCAATTTTTATGATTATATAGCTTCATCAATATTTCATCACTATATAGTTTTATCAATTTTTCATGTCTATATAGTTTTATCAATTTTTCATGTCTATATAGTTTTATCAATATTTCATGGTTATATAGTTTTATCAATTTTTCATGGCTATATAGTTTTATCAATTTTTCATGACTATAAAGTTTTATCAATATTTCATGGTTATATAGTTTTATCAATTTTTATGATTATAGCTTCATCAATATTTCATCACTATAAAGTTTTATCAATTTTTCATGACTCTATATTTTTGTCATTATTTCATGGTTATATAGTTTGATCAATTTTTCATGACTATATAGTTTTATCAATATTTCATGGTTATACAGTTTTATCAATTTTTCATAACTATATATTTTTATTAATTTTTCATGTCTATATATTTTTTTCAATTGTTAATGAATGTATAGTTTTATTTTTAATGACTGTAGAGTTTCAGCAATTTTTTATATTAATATATTGTTCTATCAATTTTCATAACTGTAGAGCTTTTTCAATTTTTCATGACTATATAGTGTTATGAATTATGGTTATATAGTTTTAGCAATTTTTCATATTTATATATTGTTTTGTTAATGTTTCATGGCTATATGTTTAATCAATGTTGTATTATCAATTTTGTAACAATAAATCCAATATTGATTTGTTTTTGTATAGCCTCATTTATAATTATTTTATCAAGTATTTTCATGGTAAGATCTCCATTTCCTGACTTTTTAAACATTAATCAAAATCTAACAAGTATGGTTTGTCACGTGATGCATTACATATAATGTAAATCTTGTAGCTTATTTTTATGATTAAGAAAGAATCTATTTATTTGTGGTATATCATCAATTAGTACATGGATCAGAGTTTACATATGAAAAAATGCATCATGAGTTGGCTAATTTACTAGAGGAAAATGTTGATTATTTCATTCTTAACTTGGATTTAATGAAAAGGATTGAAATAAATATTGTGAACTCTTTCTTTATATCCCTTTGCTTAAACTATTTCTTAAAACAGTTCTGTTAAAATTACCTTCACTAAAATAAATAAATTAATAAAAATTACGTCATAACCATTGTTCACGACACATAACATGACGTCATAAGACAAATATGCGAATGTGTCATTTGAACGGGACAGCTAAAGTTATTTTGTTCGTTATACTACCGTTGGCTTTCCTCGTGTTTCTTATGAACAAATTTCCAGTCATGTAAGAATTAAAATTACACTAGCAAAGGTTTAAAACTTTGTTTTGTAAAGAAAGTTCTAAATCATTTTGCCTTTTTTTTGACAAAAATGTTCTGAATGCCCAACGTTATCATCACTGAAAGGTCCAAGTACAAGTATCTTATAACATGCAGAAAAAGGCAGTGTTATCCTGGTAAAACAAATAGCAGTTCCATCAGATTTTTACAATTAAAATATCAAGGGTTCCAATTAGTCCCAGGGAATTATAAACCTGGACTATATGCAAACATTTCCATAAACTTTTACGTGAGTGTGTATGTGGTTTTAACTACATGTCCTTTAAATATAGATTGTATTATTACAATAAAGTTTAAACAAAACTTAAATGTAGTAATTAAGTTATAAACATATAAATCTAATTTTAATGTGTTACTATTTTCATGTATAACTCTGATTTTAATATATATTTTATTCATGTATAGCTTTAACTTGAAAGTATGATGATTTTTATGCAACAAACTAAAGTAATGTATTTCTAATAGATTATGATAAATAAATTTCTTAATGTAAAACGACTTGAATTTAGTTTCTAAGTTAAAATAAATGATTTATTATTACTTCTTGACATATTCAATATGTCTGTATTTACATTTTGTGGTGGTAGGGATCCTCCAGTAGTTATGTGTTGATAAGTATGTCTTAGTATCCAGTATTACCCTGGATATATTTGACACCTTTAAAGTTTCTATTTTGCTTTGGTATTGTGATTTAGACATAGATTGTTATGTTTAATTTTACTTTGCTTTGGTATTGTGGTTTGGACATGGATTGGTATGTTTGTTTTTGCTTTACTTTGGTATTGTGATTTGGAAAGGAATTGTATGTTTGTTTCTACTTTGCTTTGATATTGTGTTTTTGTACATGGATTGGTATGTTTGAATTTACTTTGCTTTTGACATTGTGGTTTGGACATGGATTGTATGTTTGTTTTTTACTTCCCTTTGGTATTGTGTTTTGGAAATGAATTAGTATGTTTGTATTTACTTTGCTTTGATATTGTGGTTTTGACATGGATTGGTATGTTTGTATTTACTTTGCTTTGGTATTGTGGTTTGAACATGGATTGGTATGTTTGTATTAACCTTGCTTTGATTTTGTGATTTGGGCATGAATTGGTATGTTTGTATTGACTTTGCATTGGGATTTTAGTTTGGACATGGATTGCTATGTTTCTTTTTATCTAGGAAAGTCGAAGACCTTTCAGAGTATTTTCAACGTTTGGTAACCAACGACGTATCGATGGCAACAAAATGTTTCTTTAACACTACTGTTACCCTTGAATTGCAAGAAATAGACCCGTATAGAAGAGCACGATCTCAACTATACAAATGGATTTCTCGTTATTTGTAATGTTTTGAATGCCAAATTTCAAGCAAGTATTTAAAACAACTTCAATGAAAAACCCAAACAAACAAACAACAACCCCCACACATACAGCGAGTAGGAATTTTGAACCTAGTCCCGTTAGGGGAAGTCAGATTTGCATATATAATTAGGCAATGGATGTGATTGGTCAGTGGGCAGACCTTTCACTTTCTGATTCATTTTATTCCTACACGCTAAAATGACACTTTCAATCGATGTTTTCGTTACTGAAGCATATAGAAGCAATAAATAAAAAAAATTTAGTGGTTAAATAAAATTCATTTCACGTCGTCCGTTTATAAAATAATAAGAAGATCTTAGGATTGGCCACTCACATGTCCGACCTAGCCCATATGTAAACAAATATTTTACATCGGCGATATAAACATAGAATTTTTTGCTTTCTTTCACTACGACCGAGTTGAGCATCATTATCGGGATTCAGTTTTAAAACATACAGGTTACTTTTATGCGGGGAAATCAGGGATATCTGTGAAATTTCAGGACAGAATTTTCACCACTTTATGAGAACCAAAATTAACGTGTATCAGCATTAACCGTTAATAACGCCCTGTTAATGTGAATAAACAAATGAAACTTCATTAATTAATAATCAATCTAAAAGTTATTACTATTCTAGGCTAGATTACAGTTCAATCTGAATGCAAATTTTATCGACCGCCCGTGTCTACAACATGCACTCACTTTAAAATGCATCCTCGGGAACAAAAAAGTCATCAAAATTATTGAATAACTGTAAAAAAAATAGTTTCAATCCACGTGTATCATGATAAACTTGTATAGAAAAAATGAACATAAGTCCGAGATTATGTTATTTTTACCTTATATTTAAATCATTAAGTCTGGTGGTCACTTGATAATTAATCCGTTAATTAGAAGCTGATATAAATAACATCCTCACACTCTGAAAGCGTGTTCAGTAATTAATAACAACACTGTAAAATCCAGTAGATTTACACACTATGTCAACTATAAATAGAGCGGTGTCTGGTTCTTCAGACTCAGACCTATTGATTTTTTCACCTTTCAGTGGGGCTCACAGGGGGAGTAAATTACCTGGACACATAAAATTATCCGACCACCTAATAATACACATGTACCTAAATTCAAAGTAATTTTATAGTAGCAGAGGATTATGTTGGACATTTCAGTTATCCAAATAATAATCAATTAATTATCAAAAATAATGCCCCATTTTGTACACCATTCTTGTCAACAAACTTCTGAAGAGACAGTTACCTGGACAACTTCTGTAATTCGGAGATGCAAATAATTAGTTTAGGGAATATATGTTTTGTCAGAATAGTTTATACCAATTCAGGCTTTTAAAGCTCACTTGGTCAATTTATATTAATTCAACAATAATTTTAACTACATTTAAATTATCACTAAAACAAAGATTTTATTTTTTATTTTCATTTTAATGTTTTTTTAAATTAATTGTGAATTCAATGAATTATATTAATGACTTAAACATTGGAGATGAAAAGAAATTAATGTGTCAAATGCAATCAAGGGAAGAAGCTGGTCATGGTGAAGGTTTTTTTATGTGATTATGACACTATGTTGATGACGATGTGGCATGATGATCTGATGAAGATAATAGTAATAGTGGTGACATTCAATTCTGCTGCTGCCGATGACGACGACAATAATGATGATGATGTCATCATGATGATGATGATGTGACATTAGGAGCTATGATGATGATGATGTTGATGATGACGGTGGTGGTGACATGAGTTCTGTTGATGCTTATGGTGTTGATAATGATGATCGAGATGAAGATGATGATAATGATGGTGGTGATAACATTAGGTTCTGCTGCTGTGAATGATGATAATGATGGGGAAGATGACGATGTGACATGAGGAGCTATGATGATGATGAAGACTATGGTGACATGAGTTCTGTTGCTGCCCATGATGACGATGATGATGATGTAACCACGTTAATAATGTGACATGAGGATTTCTGATAATGGTTTTGATGATGATGTTGGTGATTGGTTCTATTGCTGCTGCTGCTGGTGATGATGATGACCATGATGATGTCTTCATGTTGATGATAATGTAACAGGTGGAGTTTTGATGATGATGATGAATTGCCATCTGGAGTTCTGTTAAAGATATTGGTTATGATGGCTAACCCAAAACAACAACATAAGGCATCTATCATCATCATCATCAGAACTATTTATGTCATAGGGTAATCATAATCATCATGATAATCGTGATAATGATGATGATGATGATGATGATGATGATGACATTCAGTTTTACTGCTGATGATAATAATTCACGATGATTATGGTGATGATGATGATGATATGATGATGATGATGATGATGATGATGATGATGATGATGATAAAGACAATGTCTTTATGTTGATGATGATGTCGCCATGAGGAGTACTGATGATGATGTCGCCATGATGATTATGTGACATGAGGAGCAATGATGATGATGATGATGTAACCACATTAATGATGTGACATGAGAATTTCTGATAATGATTATGATGATGATGGTGGTGATAGTAGTGACATGGGTTCTACTGCTGCTGCTAATGCTGATGGTTATGATCATGGATATGATGATGATGATGATGATGATGATGATGATGATGATGATGATGATGATGACGACGAAGATGATTAATTGCCATTGGGAGTTGGTTATGTCTCACTGAAATTAGACCCAAAACAACAACATAACTACAAAATCATTGTTTATTTTTAGATAACAAGGTTATTGTATCATCACTGTTCATGTCATATCATCATAAACATGGTGAAACCATCTTCTTCATCATCATCATAACCATCAGTAGCAGAACTCATGTCACCAACACTGTTATCATGATTCATTGTCTTCATCACATTATCATCAACATAATGAAATCATCTTCATCATCACTATCTTCATCAGTAACTGTAGCAGCAGCATAACTACTCATGTCACATTCCCATCATCATCATCATCATCATCATAGGCAACAGCAGAACCACCACCATCACCATCACTATTTTCCTACGTTCAGCACTATCAGTGCTTTGGGATTGTGGTTTGGACATGGATTGTTATGTTTGTTTTTACTTTGCTTTGATATTGTGGTTCGGACATGGATTGGTATGTTTATACAGTCCAACCTGTCTTAAAGGCCAATTCTATAAGGGTCACCTGCTTATAAAGGCCAGTAAAATTGTATACAAATTCTTCTTTGTTCATAGTATTTGAACCTGTATATAAAGACCACCTGTCCATAAAGGCCACTTTTACTGGTTCTCTTGGGTGTCTTTATAGACAGGTTTGACTGTATTTACTTTGCTTTGTGTCTGTGGTTTGGACATGGATTGATGTGGTTGTATTTACTTTGCTTTTTGTCTGTGTTTTGGACATGGATTGGTATGTTTGTATTTACTTTGCTTTGTGTCTGTGATTTGGACATGGATTGGTATGTTTGTATTGATTTAAGTACACATCTAAATATTTACATCAGTGCCAGTACAAAGACTAAAGTTTATAACCCATAACTAGAATTCCCAATATGTCTTACTTCTATCATTCAGGACTTTTTTGACATTTGCCAATTTCTTTTTCTCATTATGACATTTCATTGTTTTTATCATGAAAATGAATGGTGTAACAGAATGCTTTACAACTCGCATCATAAAGAGAGTTCGTGGTAGCATCTTCCTTACATTTGGTTGACTAAATATTTGCCTTCTAGTTGCTGACATTGAGAACATTTTATTGACTAGATATCGACCTTCTAGTTGCTGACATGGAAAACTTTATTTTGGCTAAGGATCAACTTTTTGGTTGCCAACGTTGAGGCGCTATTGTTATTCTGAATTTTGATTACACGTGTGGTGAGAGTAGCGAGCTACACTGGAGGTGCTTACCATTCCAGAGCACCAAGGCTGACCTCCCTGGTCGAAGTGTGTTTAACAGAATTTGCCAGTTTCTATTTTGCTTGGGATTGTTATTATGACATGGAATGGTTTGTTTTTGATAATAAACGTAATGCAAAAGTTTTTAACAACGTCACGAACACTTGTCATCATGGAACCTTTTACTTGTATTCAGTGGTAAGTTCTGAAATGGTGGAGATAATCGGATGTTCCTTGATTAAATTTCCGACATTTGACAAACAACTATCTGCCAGAGTGGGAATCGAGCCCAAGCCTTTTTATCTATAACAAGGTTCTTTAGACATTGCAGTGTGAGAGGCACCCGAATATGAGCCATCTGTTCATTATAGAAAATTTTTACAATGTTCATAATCGAAAATGTTTACAATATGATTTCAACTCTCTTCGATGAAACATGCAGAAGGAATTTAATTGCAATTTCCGTCGAAAGACGGCTTCAGCCTTCATCGAACTTGGCACGCGCTACACTATCTTGCATTACCCCTTGAAATACCATGATCAGAATGTTACTTCTTAAATGGAATGGGGGTTAATTTGTTGGCTGTAGAAGGGCGTGGTTTTCAGTGAAAATATTCTTGATTCAGAAATAAGAAAAAGCAAAGCAGATTTAGTAATATTTACAACACTGGACTGACCTATCTCTGCTGGTGGACTAACCATCTCCGTGATAATTTTCGTTAACACGGATAGCAATATAATTCAATGTTATACCAGCTTTATTTTTACAGCACTAGACGACCGTTTCGAAAGACTATTCCTTAGTAGTGCTTGGACCAAAATTATGAAACCAAAATTATTTTGAAGACGTTAAAAATCTACCCAAAGGACCAAAATATATTTTACCAAATTAAGCTAAGGAAATACTTTGCATGAGGGAGTATACCTTAGTTTTTGAGAAATTTCAAATTTTAACTTGCAGGAAATTAAGACAATTATAGTATATTTCTGACAATAAAGTATTCTCAAATATTTTTTTTCATAAAAATCATCTACTACTGAAATTTACAAACTCCTCAAAATATACCTTAAAAGAATTCCTCTATGCCTAATCGTTCAGTGTAATGTCTAAGGTAGATTTGATAAATTCTTTTTGGCATTCAATTGTTTTCGTTTCTACATTTTGAGAATATTTGAATTTTCACAATTTTTGTCGTAGGACTACAGATGAGAAATTGTTTTTCGAAACGGCCATCTAGTGCTGCAAAAGTATATCCGGTTTCATAATATTTATTTCAAGAATCCAAACGTATTTAAGAGCCATGGGCTCGACAAAAACTGTGCTGTTTAGTGAGCTACTGAGCAACAAAATTCCATATAGTCTCAACAGCTATTTAAAATAATGACAAAAGTACATGTATTTTTAGGGTTACGTTTACTCAATGGAAGTCCTATTCTACACTTGCTCAGTCAATCCCTGTTTTCAAACTTGAAAATTGTCTGTACAATTACTAAGAACACAAATGTTACAAATATACATTTATTTATATCATATACAGTAAAACAATAAACCTTTTAGACATGATAATGTAAAGTTGTTCTTTTGACTTTTTTAATAAAACAACAACTGTCATAAACGCATAAAATAACAACGTGTGACCTTCCAACTTACAGAGTTACATGCACATCACAGTATATAGAGATGGAAGACAGGTTTCTACATAAGGCCTCCAATAGCAATAAACACAATATAAACACCTGATACTTTCTAAATTTGTTATATATTATACGTTTTTGTCTTCGAGTGAGGAAGGTATTCACCCAACGAAGTCATATTTCCTAAGAGTGAAGCCATAAATCAAACTGTTTATTTTACAAAGATAGTAAAAAAGTAAAAACAAAAACAAAGAAACGCGAGACAGGTTAATAAATATACTATAAATTATTGGACAATCTGAGAGCTTAAAAAGTTTTATAAAGTAATGAAGTCATTTTTCTTTTTGTTATGGAAGTATGAAAGAATTGAACATTTTGCACACTGATTGTGTTACATGTGCAATTCTTTTATACTTTCATAACACAAAAATAGCTTCATTTCTTACACTTCAATTTAAAGAAATTTTTTCATCAACAAATCAATAAAAATAGCATCGCTATGGTATAGGTATTCGAATGCCTTTGTGCGTCATCCATAATAAGATGGTGTCACTTAGAGCCAATCTATTCATGCAAACATAACAGAAAAAAATGACCAATCAAAACTTTTGAAACAAAAGACAATTTATTTATAATGTTTTACAAAGTATTTTGTTTATTTAATTATAACAGGTAATTTTTTGTTTATTTTAAATGCGCATTTTTTCTTTAAACAGTTGCATTTGGTTTAAACATCATTTGTATACTTAGTTCTTACCAATGCATGATCCTAACCTTTGAATTCAGTTACAATGATATCCAATAAGAGAAAAATCAATGGATCTGCGAAAGATTGATGTTTTGAAAATATGTAACCTTCAAGGCCGTCCTATTTCTAATATTTTTTCTTTATTTCTGTCTTTCTTGTTTCCATGGTTATATCTTTCGGTATAAATAAATCGCCCTTGGGAAATATGACTTGTTGTAGGTGAATAAATGTTCATACATCCCTCACTCAAAGGCAAAAAATGTCTTATATGGCATTAAGTAAGCGAAAATAGGCCTTAGAAAAAATCATTCATAATGCAGAAAAACAGCAAATAAAAAAAATAAATATAATTGGTTTTGAAAGCATGGTTTTTTGTTTCTCACAATTTTTCCACAACTGCTACGTTGAGTTAGCTTATATTATAATTTTTGCATAAACCAGTGTTGCTTCAAAAATGTAACACAAAAATAAAATTCTCAAATTTTTGACAAAATATAAGGATGGTAATATTCATCTTAAGTACTTTATACAAATTAAATAACAATAAACATATACATGTATATAAACAAATACACTTGTATAGATAAACAACATTGACATGTCCGTTTGAAATTTCATTAGGAATATTTCTACAGAAGGGTCCACCCAATAAATGGGTAGTGATAAGATCCAATTAATTACATACACAGTGCACAGGTTTACTCTATGTGGTGAGTATATCTCACCATGTATACAAAATAAACACTGGTGTTCCCTATACACAGATGTACTTGGTCCGTGATATTTAAATGAAAGGTCAAATGGACAGGTCAATGTTGTTTGCCTATATAGTTTGTCAAGTTTGATCTAGCCGTATGATTAGTTGTTTGGTTGAATGTTGCTTAACGTCGCATCAGCAATTTTTCAGCTATTCACTAGGAGAACGATTTTATTAATCTCTATGGATTAATCTATGAAAAAGTTTGTGTATACATGTGAAGTGCCAGTGTGTTGTATGGTCTGTGTTGTACAAGTGCGCACTCAGGGCGACTTTAGGGTGCTAGCTCACCGAGTCAGTAGACCACAGACAAGCGTATAACTCCCCCAGTTCATTATACAGATACTAGGTGAATCAGTAAAGGCAAACGGCAAGGAAGACCTAGCAGTATGGCATTTAATTTATATATTAGACTATGTGATCTAGGTAAGACATTACCATAAACCACAGGCACTTGTTCTTGATATTTAAAAAATAACACTGTTCTTTAACATAACACAAGGTTTCCTGGTATCCAGAATCATCTATCATATTTAACAACATTATATATACCCTAAATTACACAATGGATTTGTCTGTTTGAATATTCAAATTAAAGATCAAACAGCCAGGTCAAACTTGATACCCTATATAATTATACAAATTAGCATAATTCATTTTAAATAAATAAATAAAATACTTATTTATATAATTATACAACCCGTGCAAGTTTTGTCCATATGGCTTTTAAAAATGAAAAATAAAACAGATTTCTCCAGTTTCAAACTACAGAGGTTGCAATTGCTGTTGTTTTCAGCTATTGTCAGAAAAGGGTACATTTATCACAACAAGAGGCCCAAAAGGGCGCGTTATACTCAACTGGCAAACTTGGAGCTAATTTGCATAATTTGCTAAAATTGTGTAAATGAAAAATTTCTAGAAAAAACCTGTTGTATATGTTAAATGACAAGGCATCTACTTTCTATGTTTCAAATTTGAAGAAAATCGGTGGAGAACCGAATGCACAAGGCTATTTCATATAGTTACTGCAGCCATCTCGTTTTTCGTATTGGGTCGCCTTGTATCAACTTTGATCTATTTCACCTAGGGACCTTCCACACCATATTTTGTTTTAATTGGCCCAGTGGTTTCAGAGAGGAAGAACCAAGTTTACGAATGCATGCATGGACACACGCTTAACCATGCCATAATCAAGGCTGGCTATAGCCAGCTGAGCTAAAAACCATTAGTCAAATAACTCCTGTTTTTTGATAGAATAAAAAATACATTCATATTAACTTTGTGGGTTTTTTTTCATATCCTCCATGATAAAACCTTAATGCATTACAAAACTATAATTGTCATCCAGCATGTGACCAACAGAAGACGTAATCGATACATCAACACATTGTAACATCATATGGCCTCACATAGTCATGTAATGATACATCAACACATTGTAACATCATATGGCCTCACATAGTCATGTAATGATACATCAACACATTGTAACATCATATGGCCTCACATAGTCATGCAGTAATACATCAACATATTGTAACATCAAATGGCCTCACATAGTCATGTAATGATACATCAACACATTGTAATATCATATGGCCTCACATAGTCATGCAGTGATACATCAACATATTGTAACATCATATGGCCTCACATAGCCATGCAATCGATACATCAACACATTGTAACATCATATGGCCTCACATAGCCATGTAATCGATACATCAACACATTGTAACATCATATGGCCTAATATAGTCATGTAATGATACATTAACATATTGTAACATCATATGGCCTCACATAGTCATGCAGTGATACATCAACACATTGTAACATCATATGGCCTCACATAGCCATGTAATCGATACATCAACACATTGTAACATCATATGGCCTCATATAGTCATGTAATGATACATCAACACATTGTAACATCATATGGCCTCACATAGTCATGCAGTGATACATCAACACATTGTAACATCATATGGCCTCACATAGCCATGTAATCGATACATCAACACATTGTAACATCATATGGCCTCATATAGTCATGTAATCGATACATCAACACATTGTAACATCATATGGCCTCACATAGTCATGTAATGATACATTAACATATTGTAACATCATATGGCCTCATATAGTCATGTAATCGATACATCAACACATTGTAACATCATATGGCCTCACATAGTCATGTAATCGATACATCAACACATTGTAACATCATATGGCCTCACATAGTCATGTAATGATACATTAATATATTGTAACATCATATGGCCTCATATAGTCATGTAATGATACATTAACATATTGTAACATCATATGGCCTCATATAGTCATGTAATCGATACATCAACACATTGTAACATCATATGGCCTCACATAGTCATGTAATGATACATTAACATATTGTAACATCATATGGCCTCATATAGTCATGTAATCGATACATCAACACATTGTAACATCATATGGCCTCATATAGCCATGTAATGATACATTAACATATTGTAACATCATATGGCCTCACATAGTCATGTAATGATACATTAACATATTGTAACATCATATGGCCTCATATAGTCATGTAATCGATACATCAACACATTGTAACATCATATGGCCTCACATAGCCATGTAATGATACATTAACATATTGTAACATCATATGGCCTCATATAGTCATGTAATCGATACATCAACACATTGTAACATCATATGGCCTCACATAGCCATGTAATGATACATTAACATATTGTAACATCATATGGCCTCACATAGTCATGTAATGATACATTAACATATTGTAACATCATATGGCCTCATATAGTCATGTAATCGATACATCAACACATTGTAACATCATATGGCCTCACATAGCCATGTAATGATACATTAACATATTGTAACATCATATGGCCTCACATAGCCATGTAATCGATACATTAACATATTGTAACATCATATGGCCTCACATAGCCATGTAATGATACATCAACACATTGTAACATCATACGGCCTCATATAGTCATGCAGTGATACATTAATATATTGTAACATCATATGGCCTCATATAGTCATGTAATGATACATTAACATATTGTAACATCATATGGCCTCACATAGTCATGCAGTGATACATTAATATATTGTAACATCATATGGCCTCATATAGTCATGCAGTGATACATTAATATATTGTAACATCATATGGCCTCACATAGTCATGCAGTGATACATTAATATATTGTAACATCATATGGCCTCACATAGCCATGTAATGTAATGATACATCAACACATTGTAACATCATATGGCCTCATATAGTCATGCAGTGATACATTAATATATTGTAACATCATATGGCCTCATATAGTCATGTAATGATACATTAACATATTGTAACATCATATGGCCTCACATAGTCATGCAGTGATACATTAATATATTGTAACATCATATGGCCTCACATAGTCATGCAGTGATACATCAACATATTGTAACATCATATGGCCTCATATAGTCATTTTGTATAATGCAGGCATTAAATATTTCTTAAAAAAAATTACAATCATCAGATAAATGGAGCGGTTTAGTTGTAAATATAAATGTAAACATTGAACTGTTGAAATGATATACTAGTAGTATTTATGGCAATATTACTGCCGAAGCTAATAATGGAAACTGAATATTGTTCATTATCTTTCATACTGCATAGGTATGTGTAATACCAAAATCTTTCAACTATGACGTAATTAGTTCTCAATGTTTTGATTGGTTTATAAGATTTGTAAAATATTACTACTGCCTGTTTACTCTGCTGCAAGGAAAGGAACAACACTATCATTTCAAAGATTTGAATGCCACGGTTAAAATCAATTTATCATTTACTTACATAAGGATAATGGTTGCTAATAATCTTAATTTCAATCTAATCCATTCATTATAACTCCTTTAATATACGAAACATATTTTGGATTCGAGTTTAAAATGGAAAAAATTTTGAGAAAATAACTGTCTTTCGTGTGACGTAATGATGATAGAAGAATTAATTTTTTTGTAGGTTCGCAAGGGGTTCAATGAAGGGTACCCCAAAGGTCAGGTTGAGTTAAGAGTTTGAATTTACGTCATTTTTTCAAAAGTTTAAAAATCCAAAAAGGTAGTTCACTTTATTGCTTTATTAAATCAATTTAATCAATTTTGGTCATCCCAGTTAAGCAAAAATCAATCCATTCTTGAACTGCACTAACCTACGTAAATAGTCGACTCCTTCGTCATGGTTTTGTCACATAAAGGACCCTGCCATTTCGAACAATTATCTTAATTGTAAAAACCAACCCAAATTGTATTTTGTCGCTTAAAATGATATATGAAGCAAGGATGTAACATGAATTTTAAGTAACGACACGACTCATGTAGGTAAAAGAATCATTGGTTTGTACCCGTCATGTTGAAATTTATAAAATATAAGATCTTGATTTCTCCGAAATAGGCTAAATAAACAGTACACCATTCATGCATGCATTTATTCTCAATTTTACAACAAACTATTGTTTTGGGTGATATGTAGTTTGAAAACAAACAGTTTAGGCAAATAAACTTAGGCCATCCGGGAATGGTATCTTTCAAATTTCTGTTATAAAAACTGACAAAAAATGAACAAATCACAGCGAGTCGCAAATAAAAAAAAAACAAATTAAGTGAACTACTTAGTAGTATTTAGTGTGACAGTAAAATGATAGTAGTCAGTTGTATATTGCACTGTCATTCTTAAATTATTATACATGATTAGTTTTGGTCATAGCAATACAAACTGAAAATCTTTAAAAAAAAAAAAACAAACAAACAAACATACTAATCAATGTCCGAATCAGAATCCAGAAGTAAAAACTTTTGAAATTACAAGTCAGGTAAGACACACAAACTTCCACCAGGGAAGCCAGGCCAGGTGCTCCGGAAGGGTAAGCAGTTCCTATTTAGCTAGCTACATCCGCCACGTGTGTAATCAAAATTGTGTGAAAGGGACGTCAAATATATCCAGGGAAATCTTGGACACAGAGTCATCAAACTTAACAAACAACTGCGATGACGGCCATAAAACTTTTTAAGGTCCTTGATAAGCCTACGTAAATTGTTCAAAACTGTTGTAAATTGGCTAAATTAACGTATTTTTCAGCTAAAATAGTGTTTTCCTCTTGATAAAAATATTTCCCCTTTTTTATATTTTTGCCCAAACTTTTTAAAAAATCGAAGAAAAAAAAACAATTTGTAATAAACATTTAGATCATTTAGATCATTAAATTAAGATTTCACTTTCAAATACTGCAAAAATTTCGAATGAGCATGTCAATAATAATATAAACCTATAACAAGTATAAATATGTATAGTTCTTTATGGATGGCATTAAATATTTCACATGTTAATGATGATTTTTTGCAGTGAATTTTTCCCTGTCCAGTCAACCACTTTTATAAAGGAAACCCCTGACCCCTAATTTCATGTCAAGGCCATATCTGTTTTGTTCTTCTACTTTCTACATTTTAAAATCGGTTAAAAATAGATCACACAAAGGTTACTTCTGTATTGTAACTACACATACATATGTACGGGCCAAATCCTATATCCCCTCCAAACTTTGTTTGCAAGGGGATAATAAACACTAACACAACATTATGAATCTCACATTTTTGGCACCATTTCATATTGCAACAGAATAATTATCTCTCTCTCTCTCTCTCTTTTTCTCTCTATCATGTATATCTAATGTTTAAATAATGATACAATGTCATGGCACTATTTGTTTAAAGAAGGATTTATCTAATTGTTAAGAAACTGGTATAATTCTCTCATGAAAAAAATAATCTGAAATTTCTCTAAAAAAGTTCTAAATTTTCTGAGAAATTTCAGATTATTTTTCATGAATTTTGGACATTTTTACATTTTTATCAGAATGAATTCATCATTTTCAGATAGAAATTTTTGTTGCAATAAAAAACTCGAATATTGATGGAAATATGCAGACAAAATTGATAATTTATGTGTCATGGGAGTTATTAATGACCAGCTCACGTCAAAGCTATCATTTCATTACAAAGGAAACAAACTTTCCAAGAGAAAATAGGTCTCAGAAAAGCACTTTGACAAATAAATTAGTTCAATGATGGATTTTATATCTATCAGTAAGAAACATTGGGAATTGTAAAGAAAAGATTTTATCTTTCGAACCCCTCCTTATATGACTGTAGTTATAAAATATGATTGATTTTTGATGCACTCTCTGTAATATATAGCAACTCATCTTGAACTGTGTTGACCATTAGGGGTATGGGTGGCTAGGGTGGGTGTTTGCAATATAAAGGATTTCAATACAATCTTCGTAAGTGTTGGAGGTGTGGGTAGGGTAGGGATGGGGATGTTAACTATACTGTCTATGCGAGTGCTGAGGGTGTGAGGGGTAGAGATGGGGGCGTTTACTATACAGTTTCCGTAAGTGTTGGAGGAGGATATGATGACATTAGATCAGAATCTTCAGCCATTGTTGTATTATAGTTCCAGCTATCAGTTAAAAGTGGAGTTTGTTCAACGTTAGTCCTTGTGGAGACATTTGATGTCCCATTACATATTGAAGAGTTCTCATTTTTCTTCTCTTTTTTCGATTTTTTTCTTCGATTCATAAAACATTCTATGATCCAATTTAAACTTAAACTAACAACCTGAAACATACAAATACATGCAGGTATGAGCATAAAGCAATATATAAAATTACATATCATCCCAATTATAATTTTACACCACTACATGGCGGTTTCAGAGTTCTTTATAAGTAGGGCTTGGACAAAAATTATGAAACCAAATTTATTTTTTTCATGCTGAATTGATACCAAAGTTTGCTAAAAATCCTATGCATGAGGGAGTATATCTTAGTTTTCGAAGAATTTCAGATTTAAACTAGCAGAAAATCTAGGCAATAGCATATAACCGACAATAATACACAGTTATTGTCTACTGAGTTTGGTACAAACCAAACCGTTTCAAGCAAAAATTAAACATACATTATATCTTTATAGGGTTCTGTATGAACACATTTGGTTTTATTCAGGGCCAGTTTTGACATTTTTAGTTTTATTCAGGTTTTAGTATGAACACATTTGGTTTTTTTTAGGGCCAGTTTTGACATTTTTAGTTTTATTCAGGTTTCAGTATGAACACATTTGGTTTTATTTAGGGCCAGTTTTGACATTTTTAGTTTTATTCAGGTTTAAGTATGAACATATTTGATTTTATTTATGGCCAGTTTTGACATTTTTAGTTTTATTCAGGTTTCAGTATGAGCACATTTGGTTTTTTTTAGGGCCAGTTTTGACATTTTTAATTTTATTCAGGTTTCAGTATGAACACATTTGGTTTTATTTAGGGCCAGTTTTGACATTTTTAGTTTTATTCAGGTTTCAGTATGAACACATTTGGTTTTATTTATGGCCAGTTTTGACATTTTTAGTTTTATTCAGGTTTCAGTATTAACATATTTGATTTTATTTAGGGCCAGTTTTGACATTTTTAGTTTTATTCAGGTTTCAGTATGAACACATTTGGTTTTATTTAGGGCCAGTTTTGACATTTTTAGTTTTATTCAGGTTTAAGTATGAACATATTTGATTTTATTTATGGCCAGTTTTGACATTTTTAATTTTATTCAGGTTTCAGTATGAACACATTTGGTTTTATTTAGGGCCAGTTTTGACATTTTTAGTTTTATTCAGGTTTCAGTATGAACACATTTGGTTTTATTTATGGCCAGTTTTGACATTTTTAGTTTTATTCAGGTTTCAGTATTAACATATTTGATTTTATTTAGGGCCAGTTTTGACATTTTTAGTTTTATTCAGGTTTCAGTATGAACACATTTGGCTTTATTTAGGGCCAGTTTTGACATTTTTAATTTTATTCAGGTTTCAGTATGAACACATTTGGTTTTATTTAGGGCCAGTTTTGACATTTTTAGTTTTATTCAGGTTTCAGTATGAACACATTTGGTTTTATTTATGGCCAGTTTTGACATTTTTAGTTTTATTCAGGTTTCAGTATTAACATATTTGATTTTATTTAGGGCCAGTTTTGACATTTTTAGTTTTATTCAGGTTTCAGTATGAACACATTTGGCTTTATTTAGGGCCAGTTTTGACATTTTTAGTTTTATTCAGGTTTCAGTATGAACACATTTGGTTTTATTTAGGGACAGTTTAACATTTTTAGTTTTATTCAGGTTTCAGTATTAACACATTTAGTTTTATTTATGGCCAGTTTTGACATTTTTTGTTTTATTCAGGTTTCAGTATGTACACATTTGGTTTTATTTAGGGCCAGTTTTGACATTTTTAGTTTTATTCAGGTTTCAGTATTAACATATTTGATTTTATTTAGGGCCAGTTTTGACATTTATAGTTTTATTCAGGTTTCAGTATGAACACATTTGGTTTTATTTAGGGACAGTTTTGACATTTTCAGTTTTATTCAGGTTTCAGTATGAACACATTTGGTTTTATTTATGGCCAGTTTTGACATTTTTAGTTTTATTCAGGTTTAAGTATGAACATATTTGATTTTATTTATGGCCAGTTTTGACATTTTTAGTTTTATTCAGGTTTCAGTATGAACACATTTGGTTTTATTTAGGGACAGTTTAACATTTTTAGTTTTATTCAGGTTTCAGTATGAACACATTTGGTTTTATTTAGGGCCAGTTTTGACATTTTTAGTTTAGGTTTCAGTATTAATATATTTGATTTTATTTAGGGCCAGTTTTGACATTTTAGTTTTATTCAGGTTTCAGTATTAACACATTTGGTTTTATTTAGGGCCAGTTTTGACATTTTTAGTTTTATTCAGGTTTCAGTATGAACACATTTGGTTTTATTTAGGGCCAGTTTTGACATTTTTTGTTTTATTCAGGTTTCAGTATGAACACATTTGGTTTTATTCAGGGCCAGTTTTGACATTTTTAGTTTAGGTTTCAGTATTGAGATATTTGGTTTTATTCTAGGTCAGTGGTTTTTAGGTAAAATAGTGTTTTCATCTTGAAAAATGTGGTTTTCAAAATTTTTAAAAAAAACTCTTGACAATTTTTTTTAAAGAAAAAACAACAACATTGTTGCACACATTCATATCACTAAGACATTACTTTCAAATACTGCAAATTGATATAAGTTGAGACATCATGTTCAAATACACTGCATGAATCTTTGACAAATGTGAATAAATATTTATTGATGGCAATGTATATCTATATATGTTAAAGTTAAAAAAAGTTAAAGTCTGTCCCGAGCCCTTAGGCCCATCAGGCCGGAGCTTATCCCGGTTTCGGTGGCATTAAACGACTGAGAGTACAAGACTCTCCCCTGAATGGGACGCCGGTCCATCGCAGGGTTAACCCCCAGCATTTTGCTGGTACTCATCTTTTTTTCAGCTGAGTTAACTGAAACAACGTGAAATTAAGTGTCTTGCTCAAGGACACAACACATCGTCCAGTCCAGGGATCACACGCTTCCTGTCTATATATACATACCATAAAAGCACAAGCACCAGCAACATATGTACATGTCCACTGAAATCCCACCAGATCTAAAAGAAATCCCCCAACTGTAGGTCCTACAAAATCCCTAAAATAATCAAAATATAAATAAAAAATGAATCATCTATCACAATTATAAACACACACACACACACACACACCTGTCTGTTTGACCTTTCATTTAATACATTGCAATTTATAAATATATTTTTCGTAGGTTTACATTATAATCTTAAGATCACTTTTTGTTGATGCAATTGAAATATTGACGTTTTCATGCTTTTGAAAGTGATGTTAACTTTATAATCTAAATATGTATGTAAAATAAAGTTGCTTTTCTTAGAATTTTCTGAAATGTTGGAGGAAATTAAAAAAGATTGGGAAAAAATTATATTTTAAGGTAAAAATGCTGTTTCAGCTTAACAACTCAGCTAAAGCATAGTGATGTTTTGGACACTTTAATTGTTTGAAGATTTGGAGTCTGTTGTGATAGGACTAGTTTTAAACTTGTATAAAAATCAATGGAGGGCAGTGCATTTATTACCATTGATTACATCCACGTGAAGGAATTATAAATATTAATGCACCTACCTATCACTTGACCCGGTGCATTGTGTATATATAACATGTATAATTAACAGCTATTCTTTGAACTACCTATTACCTATATGATATAAATATCACTAATAAAAGTCCAAGCAGCCATTCATAATGAAAATAAATGATACATTACATACAAAACATGTAACAGGCCTAACCAAATTAATTTTTAGTTTGCCAGATTTTTTAAGAGATTATTTTTTTTTTCTCAAAAACTTTTTTCTTCTGATTTTTATAATTTTAACTAGGAAAGCGAGAGAAAAATAAAAACAATTGCATGAAAAGGCAAAATATTTACAGCAATATAAATAGCACAACATTCCCTGTGGTTTATATGACAGAGTTCTTTAACACGGTGGATTTTTTATTTCATGTGTACGTGACCATATCTTCATTTCTAGCTACCATACTATATGTGAACACATCATCTTAAGTTACCAAATTGCATACATAGACCACCATAGTCCAGCTACCATACTATATGTGTACATATCATCTTAACTTACCACAATGTATACATAGACCCCCGTAGTACAGCCAGAATACTATATGTGTACATATCATCTTAACTTACCCCAATGTATACATAGACCACCATACTACAGCCAGAATACTATATGTGTACATATCATCTTAACTTACCCCAATGTATACATAGACCCCATAGTACAGCTACCATACTATATGTGTACATATCATCTTAACTTACCACAATGTATACATAGACCCCCATAGTACAGCCAGAATACTATATGTGTACATATCATCTTAACTTACCACAATGTATACATAGACCACCATACTACAGCCAGAATACTATATGTGTACATATCATCTTAACTTACCCCAATGTATACATAGACCCCATAGTACAGCTACCATACTATATGTGTACATATCATCTTAACTTACCACAATGTATACATAGACCCCATAGTACAGCTACCATACTATATGTGTACATATCATCTTAACTTACCACAATGTATACATAGACCACCATAGTACAGCTACCATACTATATGTGTACATATCATCTTAACTTACCACAATGTATACATAGACCACCATAGTACAGCTACCATACTATATGTGTATATCATCTTAACTTACCACAATGTATACATAGACCACCATAGTACAGCTACCATACTATATGTGTACATATCATCTTAACTTACCACAATGTATACATAGACCCCATAGTACAGCTACCATACTATATGTGTACATATCATCTTAACTTACCACAATGTATACATAGACCACCATACTACAGCCAGAATACTATATGTGTACATATCATCTTAACTTACCACAATGTATACATAGACCACCATAGTACAGCCAGAATACTATATGTGTACATATCATCTTAACTTACCACTATGTATACATAGACCACCATAGTACAGCTACCATACTATATGTGTACATATCATCTTAACTTACCACAATGTATACATAGACCACCATACTACAGCTACCATACTATATGTGTACATATCATCTTAACTTACCACAATGTATACATAGACCACCATACTACAGCCAGAATACTATATGTGTACATATCATCTTAACTTACCACAATGTATACATAGACCACCATACTACAGCTACCATACTATATGTGTACATATCATCTTAACTTACCACAATGTATACATAGACCACCATAGTACAGCCAGAATACTATATGTGTACATATCATCTTAACTTACCACTATGTATACATAGACCACCATAGTACAGCTACCATACTATATGTGTACATATCATCTTAACTTACCACTATGTAAACATAGACCCCCATACTACAGCTACCATACTATATGTGTACATATCATCTTAACTTACCACAATATATACATAGACCCCATAGTACAGCTACCATACTATATGTGTACATATCATCTTAACTTACCCCAATGTATACATAGACCACCATACTACAGCCAGAATACTATATGTGTACATATCATCTTAACTTACCCCAATGTATACATAGACCACATAGTACAGCTACCATACTATATGTGTACATATCATCTTAACTTACCACAATGTATACATAGACCACCATACTACAGCCAGAATACTATATGTGTACATCAGTCCAGGGACTTACTAAAATAGTAATATTACTTGAATCTGTAAGATTACAAAAAAGTGTAATCTTACAGAATACTGTAATCTAACCACTATATTACACAAATCAGTAATATAGTATATTATTGATTTATGTAATTTAAGATTCTGTATTACAGAAAACTGTAATATAAGTGTTTATTTACACTAAAATACTATATAACTTAAGTTTATGATATCAGTTGCAATGGATATAAATACTGGTGTGTCACTTCAATCATCACTTGCATCAGTGAACATGAATGGACATGGAAACACCTACAGGAATGGTAAAAATCAATTAAATCTGACCTCATGAAAAGGCTAGTCCATCTATTTTCTTAAAATTAACAGGTAAAGAAAATTTTTTGGTCTTTATACATAATTTTCTGTTGAAATTCAAAGTTTGCAATACATGGTCCCATATCCCTGTTATTGGTGAAATGTCTAGTTTTTGAGTGAAATGTGCTCTGAAAAAATGACCCCCTGATTTCAAAAACATTTTGTCAAGGGAAACAACTCATGTGTGCCTCATGGTATCTTCTGAAATCAAAGTAAATCAGCGGTACTTTATATGGGTGTATGTTAATTTTTCGTGATATCAGGGTTTATAAGTTTGTATCTATATCAGAGTATGGAATTCAAAATTATCTATATAGAGAAAGGTTTATAACAAAATTGAGTGGGTGATTTCTAATTTTGCAATAAATCAAGCTACCAATAGTCATGATGAATTGTGAAATTAATAAGAAATAAATTATTCCAATCTTAAGACCACACTTCATCATTTATCTGAAATACATGAAAGGATGAAGACGATTAATTCTGAAAATCATGGTTTGACCATTGCATCTTTTTTCTTGTCTACATGCAAATTTTTTCTTGTCTACATGCAAATTGATGTAACTCTTGAATATTTGTTTTCATTTTAATTTATAATTTTTTTTTATTTAAAAAATAAATAATTCACATTTTCACTCATAAGGGAAAAATTGTCACCCTTCTGGCCTTCTTTTAATTACTTTACATTTCATAACAAAGAATACTATGTTATGAGAGGTAATAGACAGAGCCATTGAATTTGAATTTATTGGGATGTGTAAGTGGTGACAGCTAAGGAATATTGATGTATACTCATTTTTAAAGTCAGTAGGACCAAACTAAGTAATCACTGATGCCTGAAAAAAAGTCTTTTTGTTAATACAAAGTTAAATTAACAATACAGTGATTCAATTTAGAGGTCTGATGTTCTACAGATTCTATACTCTCTATGTACAAGCTCCAAAGGATGGGAAATGACATTTCATGCTACATTAAATTAATAGCTTTCACCAACCATCAAGGCAATTTAAAAAAGGCCACCCCCTGTAGTGTAGGTAAACATTAAAACTGACCAGTTTAATATCAATGACAATTTCTACAAACTTGGACAAGTTTTGTGTTAAATAACTGTACACATGTATAGTCAACAATATAAAAACTGATCCCCACAGAAGAGACCTTAAAAACTGATGCCCATTCAGGACAAACATGGCACATTACAATACCCTCCCTGCACATTGATCTTATTGCACTGCAAAGGTAAAACTTTCAGCCACTTGTCCTATACCTGGTGATGTCTTGATATAAGTGAAATGTTCTTGACTAGGACATAAAACCCCACTCAATCAGTCAACCTATAATATGCACATCACACAGCTTGTATTTGATATATGTAGTTCTCTCAGCAGTTGCTGTTTCCACTTGTATCCTGGCACGGATAAATTTATTAACAGAATGTGTGAATGGAGCTTAACAAGAATCAAATCCCTCACTTTGTATTGCTGATTGGTTCTTAACTTGATCACCTATCTTAATCATATTCTGACATATTCCTCCCTATTTTTAGTTGAGTTGAACAAAGTTAAACTTGACCATTAATTGATGTGGTTGGGCATGTGTGTTAGCAGGCTGGCAGAATACCACTGCGGTAGCTCAGTGAGAGGTTGTGGGATTAAAGTCCAACAGGGTCTGATTAAAGACTTTAAAGTGGGTAGTGAATGTTCTTTTGCAAGGCACTGGGCATTACAAAACGAAAGTCACAGTTCTTTCGGATAGGAACTTAAAGTAAACAGGGCCCGTGTCATGGAAGGTGTGGCACAATAAAGAATTCTACTGTATATATTATGCATCAGCCTTGCAAAGGCAGAATTTCTGCACCATTACTTATACTGGTGATGTCTCGATATAATTGAAATATTTTTGACTAGGACATTTAACAACATTACTCAACTCAACTCTAAACACCTGCAGATATTAAACTAATATTTGGTATGTGAGTCTACCATAATGAATCACCATCAAATCATGATGCATGGCACTCGGCATTACAAAATGAAAGTCACAGTTTTTTCGGATAGGAACTTAAAGTAAACAGGGCCCGTGTCATGGAAGTGTGGCACGATAAAGAATCCTAAAGTATATATAATGTCATCAGCCTAATGCATAGGAAGAATTTCTGCACCATCACTGCAACCCCCACCCCCCCCACCCCACCCCCGATACAACATATCATGTCCACCTAAGGCCAAGCAATACACAGTGAAATCAAGTAACAGTTTCATACAAGTATTTTATGTTTCATAATATTTTTATGTACATCTCATATAGACAGTATGTACTCGTCATATTTTACCCTTAAATTGTCAAAAGTTAGAAAATCAAATGTACAAAAAGCACCATTATGTATTCATTAAAATAAGCAAGTCAATAATTGGGGTGGGGTGGGGTAGGTGGTACATGGTACAGTTATTTTATAGTAAGCTTTGCAGTTTAATTTTTTTCAAAATTCTCTAGTGGGCTGTACTCAATGTTTTAGACAGGTAGAGCTGCCTTCTAGTATAAGATGGTCCCACATTGGGGTCCTAGTTTGGCTACTGCATTCTAATGCATATTCAACAAAAAGCGGGTTTGGGTTTGGATGTGTCTGTCCATTCATCTGTCTGGGTTGGATTTCATGGCTTGCAAAGCTCTCTTCTACTTCAGTTTGAAAGCTTATATTAAATTATTTTGATAGGATGTTTGAATACATGATAGGCTAAATACAATCAAACTTCAATATCTTGATTACCACATATCTCTCAAGTCAATATTGTATCTGTTTTCTATATAAAGTAAAAAGAGAGTTATACCTGTGGTCAATGTTATTATTTACAGTCAAAAGACTGTTTTCACTACCATATGTGCAATACAGTGTAACTACTCACAATGTTAATGAAAACAATTGTGTCAATTGCATTAGTGCACAGAGTACTGGTTTATCATGCAAGATTAACTGTCAAGAATATAAAAGTCATTTCTTTCTGGCAAGGTGACTCTTCAACTACAAAACCTCAAACACCCGAATAATTCAAAAGTACCAACAAATCCCCATGCACTCCGAGTTATCAAAGTTCTACTTTATCCTAAAAATGTATATAAGAGCAGTATTAGCTCTGATCATTTGTGAATTTAGCTAATTGCTTGTTTTTATAATTTCTGGCTCCAAAAATAGCCTTTGACATATTGTTGTTCCAAATTTTTATCAATTTCATAATGAGGCAGCTCACTGATTTTTTCTATTCTTTTATACAAAAGTATGAAAACCTAAAACATTAGTTACAAACTATCAACTGAAAACAATCTATACTGCAGAATAGAACTATATTTGATACATTTTTTGTTGCTCTTAGTTCCTCAGTATTTATAACTCTTTAATGTATAAATTGACTCCTACATTTTAAAATTGGCTCCTAATTTCTAAGATTGACTTATGTTTTGGCTCAAACGAGCTAACCCTGTTAGAGGCAGTTAGACATAGTCAGTGCATAAGCCAGATAGGGGTATATGGCTTTTATGACAAAAATATTTTTTCAAAATTTCAAGCATTAACATTGAAAATTTGATTGATAAGAACATGTAAAAGGTTGAGACTAAACAAACATTTGTGCATTTTCTAACTATATGAACATTATTGGACTGACTCGATTTTTAAATGTTAATTTTTACATTGTTTTTAACTTTTATTCATAGCAGAGGATAACATACACATATTTTAAATTGGTAATTTACTTGTTTTTATGGTTTCTCTCTAAAATATATATTAAGATTCAAATGGACCATCAACATAGTCCCTTACATCTGGGAAGTATCAGGAATTTTTCTAAGGTCAGAGAATTGGCAGGGAATTTTAAATAAAGTCAAGTGTGGGAACCATGACCAGCTCTCTATGAAGCAGCATCATATGTTTTTACTACAATGCATGATATATATTAATCAGCAATTCCGTAGAATAAGTAAAATGGCAAATGCAAAATATACTTTTTGAATATGAATGTTGATAAAAAGTTGCATATATGAGGGATGCCAAGCCAGTCTATGACATAAATATGAGGAAAATGATCTTGAAAGATCTTGTATTTTCCCTGCTGTAATGTTGATGCGTCGTTAACCTCTATTTTCATTTTCTCCTCTAAAACTACCAGAAAAATTTCAATGGATCTTGGTCAGAAATTCATATGATTTATTGGGATATTGCCATGGCTACAAAGATTAGGTCAAGGTGAACTTGGCTGCAAAACTCTGGGAACAAAAATTCTCCGAAACTGATATCTGAAGAAAAAATCTAATGTGAATTAGCTTCTCTAGAATCTAATGCCTGTAGTTTATTCATTTTGTGAAATTGAGACAAAAAAGGGTTAAGTTGGTTTTTTTTGCATTTAATGTTGAAAAAACTGTAAAATAGCTTCAAATTGTAGTAACTTGACTATTTGAACAGATAAGGTCATGGAGTATTCAGTTTTTAGATATTCTTGTAATAATCTTGAAAATGGTGCAAGGTCAAAGGTCAGGCTTATGTTTTTATTAATTATCTTGAAAACTATTAACTTTTTATAAAGGTATACACATGTATTAGAATATTGTTGCTGTTGATGTAATGATCATTTCGAAATTTAAGTACAGGTCATGGATTCAAAGGTGAAGGTAACAGATGCGAAAAAATACTGAAATAATTATAATTATCTGGAAAAGCTTTAAAATTTCACTATAGGTGAAGATTTTTACATTGGAGTTTCAGATTTTATTTTATTTTTTTTAAAAAAAGTTTTAGCTAGTCATTTATCAGGTGAGTGTATCGGGCCCAATTGAGCTTCTTAATGAAATGTGAAGCTATAGAAAATAAAAGTAAAGCAAAAACCACAATACCGTTATTTGGGATTTTCAAAAGTCATTACCCACTAGAACAGTTAGAAAAATATATTCAACCTGCCTAGTCTATATGTCAAGTGAGAGAGAGAGATATCAAGAAAAATGAAACTTCTTTGAGAGAGAGGGAGGAAGAGAGAGAGAAGAATATTAAGACTGGTAACTTCAGCACACTGTCATGTGACAGTGCTACTTTTGAATTTTTATAACATAATATAATTCAAAAGTAACACATGGCTATTTGTGCTACTTTTGAATTATATTATTTTATAAAAATTCAAAAGTAGCACATGATGCACTTATATTATAAAGAGAGAGAGAGAGAGAGAGAGAGGATATCAAGAAAAATGAAACTTCAACACACTTATATTTTAGTAAATTAGAGACAAAGAAGAGAGAGAGAGAGCTAAGACTAAACCTTGTTATATTTGATCACGTGCCTACGTTCAAACCCTACTTGGAACACATCCTAATGTGAAAATGTGAGAATGTTTGTCATTTCCCTTGTAAAAGCATCAAAAGTCATATATTTTACACTTGCCAACATGTAAAAATATCAAAATATATTGAAATTAAAAAGCAATTTACTCTTAATCTTCATTTTTGCACGGTTTTTATTGCCATGGCAACCATAATTGTATTGAAAATATTTTTAAATAAAATTTTTGGAATAACAGTTTATTTATGTGTGGTTTAGTAATGGTAAAATTTCAGCGAAAACTTAAATATTTATGTCAAAATAATGATCAGCTTTAACAAAATAAAACACATTTTCTCATCAATGGTATGCCAATTTTTATATTTTAGACCTAATAACTACTAAATTTGTTCTTTTTATCTTTTGTAAAAACATGCATTATTTTTTATTATCTTTTTGCAGCATCTTTCATTGATACTTAACTTTGATTTCCTGCAAAACCATATTTTTCTAGGGTACAAGTCTCCAGATACACCCTGTACTGCTTCGCATTAGGGGACATGATTATGTCATATCGGGGGACATGATTTGAAGCAGGGAATTCAGACAGGTGGGTTAAAAATACTTTCGTTTTGTACAAAAATAACATATTTCGGTCATAATTATTGCCTCACGGAACATTACGATATGTCTGTGAGGCAATGCATCCACGATTTGGATAAGATAAGGCCATAAATACTACTTTACCCCTGCAATGTTTTGCTGGTGCGGACTATGAAGCATTTTTCAATGCAAAACGTGGTAATGTGTACACTTGAAGGTCTACACAATGCAGATTTTGCATTTGGTATGTAAAATATCATCTATACTTTCATCTGTACCAAACTTATACCACAAAACTCCCTATTTCTTTCACAATTAGTGCTTTAAATATGTATCAACCGGGGGACATGACTTTGGAATCGCCCAGGGGACATGATCAGAGTTAAATTACAGACAGTGCTGTTGATTTTTACAAATAATTTAAGAAAACACACCGCCAAATGCCATGAATGCTTGATCCCATCATAAGTTAACTGTTTGGGCAATGTGCACCTATGTCTGCATAGATACGCATTCATATTGCTTTGTGAAAGGTTAGTCAAATCTTTTATATTCGTTTGAGGATACCAATAAAGTACACTACATAATAATTGATGTTTTTGAATAAATATATTTATATTTTACAACATTGAAAATTGAGACCAGTTGTGTTGAATTAAGACCCTATCCAGTTGAAAATTGAACCGTATCGTGGAATTTTGATCAGAAGACCGAGTCAAATTTCAACTGGTTAAAACAGATAACAATAATAATAATAATAATAATAATAAATTGATGCTTGTTTTTTCTAGTTGTTTGGGTTTTTTGTGGTTTGTATAAATAATTTTGTAGGGATGTTAATGATATAAGTTTCAGTCAATCTGTCTGTCTGTCATTATGTCTGTCTACCTGTACTTTCTTGTCAGGTACTTTTTTGTTGCATGCTGTATTACACCGTGTTCCTGATTGTGTTGGCTATTGCCAAGTTCATGTTTTCATCTGCATAATCTCTTTTTTATATGTATGACTACCAAACTTACAAAGTGAATCTGAAACGACAACGGCATACAGTGTGATATATATGGGTAACTTGGTAGCCAAGTGGTTAGAGATGGATTGCCTCACAGCCAAGGTTCGAATCCCAATTGGGACAGATTCTAGTGTGAGAAAGTTTGTAGCTTGCAGAAGGTCAGTGGTTTTCTTTGCGCACTCTGGTCTTTCTCTACCATTTCTTGACTGACCGCCTCGATATAAATTAAAGAATCTTGACTGGGGTGTTAAACTCCAATATATAGTGTTCCTAGAAAATATTGAGGAATTCTGATGGAAACCGATTTTGTTAAACTATTCATTAATCACAATAAACATAAAAAGTAATATTTTGTTAGTCCACTATTTCCAGAAATACCAATGTGTTCGAAATATTTTCATAAAAATTCTCAATAATTTCTGGGAATTATGTAAGTAAATTTGATTTTTTTCTCAAAAGTAGAATAACTGAAAAAGTAACAAATAACTTTTTCCTGTCATTTTTTCAATTAGAGACCCATTGACATTAAATATAAATTGAAAAAAGTTAGATAACAAAAAGCACCGTTACATGCATTGTAAAGATGAATGAGGTAAATTTCAAACTAACGAGAGAGAAATGACGGCTGAAACTGGTGAAGTTAAATAGAACCAGTAGAAGCAATAATTCACTACATATATAAGACAACACTTGCATGCCCGAGACCAATAGATAAACGACACGACATAGATAGACGTGCATAAATAATAATAATGGTGTGGTTAACTGTACAAGAAGCGATTTTGGGACTTGAACATTTAAACATTGTCCTTTTTGTACAGAACATTTCCCCTCTGCACAATTAAAATGCATATAGTGTTCATAAAAAATAAAATAAAAACATTTTAAAACATGTTATGAAATTATGGTTCCGTAACCATTTTAAGATAGTGGTTGTCAATTACAATTGGTTTTTCATAAACTAACCAAACAGCAACTTCAACATACTCAAAATTTTAAAATAGACAACTTTCAGTAAACAGGTGTGAAAAATAGCATAAATATTTAGAGAAAACAGGACCACTGTAAAATACTTTGATATACCCGAACTTAAACCTGTGTGTTTTACAATTAGATAATTGTATAATTACTAAATGCATACAGTTGTACGAAAGTTTGAAAAAAGCGTAATAACACGCGACACGAATGACGAGCTACAACAAACTAATGAAATGGACATTAAGAACACATATCCCATGAAGAATACATTACAAAAACTTATAGAACAGATGTATATTGAAACTAGTGATTACACAACTAATAAGCTTATCTTATGCTGGGTCCATATTTTTCAGTTTGTTCAAAAGTTTGTATATTCTGATGTCAGTAAGATAATTTAGTAACCATTAACTTAATGATACATTGGATCAATATACTGGTTAATAGTGTCATATACCACTTTTTAAATTTGAGCATAAAATACATTCAAAAAGCGGTATATGGCAATAGTAAGCAACAAAGTTAACAATTTTAAAATAATATGGCACATGCATTGCATTTTTAACAATTTTCGCTACGTAACCTTGGCGAAAGTACACGTTTTTATGAGAAAGAAATGTGTTATTTCGCAAAAATTAAGCGTTATTACGCGAATGTTTTTGTTCTACCAAATTGAACCCAATAGACTTTCGTAAAGTTGAATTTTGTCATTGTTGTAAACTTTACTGTCCTGTTATGTATTACGTATAGCTGCAAAATTGACGGTGTGTCATATTGGTAATGGCTACAGCGTACATTCGAGTCCGGGAGACAGACCAAAACTCTGTGTTTGTGGGAAGGGGCAATATTAAACAGGGTAAATTTTCAATGAATTGAGATAATATTTATAGAAAAAAATAATTATCAACCTGTTGAAAAATCCCCGGGTATAAATTTTACAAATTTTTGTCAAAAAAGCACCCCTGGCTAAATATTCAACGTTGAAAAATGAACCCCGGGTCAAAATTCTTCATTACACCGGTTACTACCTCCTAATGCCCAGTACCAACTAGAACTGTCAGTGAAGCTGACTTGTAATCCCCCCTTGCATACATGTAAGGTTTTTTTTATTTAATTTGGTCACAACTCTTGACCTACAGCCGTACATACCTGTCGAAAGTTTAACACAAAGCTAACAATGGGTTAAATATCTCATCAAATGATATCAATATCTCCCTTGCTTTTCGACCAAGGGCTATGAATTTCTCAGCCAGACGGCAAGCCAACTTCTGTTTCTTTTCGTTACACATTGGTAAACTTTCAAAAGGTCCAACTATATGCACCTACCATTGGTAAATGAACCATATACGACCATATACCTGATATTAGAAAATCATTAGGATCGCAATACAGGTGTTTGGTTGGTTGAATGCTGTTAAACATTATTTCACTTCTATTGGGGCGATCAGCTTAGGAATGATGGGGAAAACCGTAGTACTCTCAGAGAAAACCACATATCCTCGGCAAGCGAATGTCATTAAAGCTTTGAGTGGGACTGCATTCGCACCCAAACTGACGGCAAATACATGTATAATGATAATAATCACCATCATCATCATCTAGTTAATTTTAAGTGAAATATTCTTGATTGTTATGTTAATCATCTTTATTTCAGTCACAATTTTTTAATGTGTACTATATTTATTCAAAAACATCAATTATTATATACGTGTACCCTATTGGTATCCTCAAACGCATATAAAAGATTTGACTAACCTTTCACAAAGCAATATGAATGCGTATCTGTGTAAAAATTGGTGCACATTGCCCAAACAGTTAACTTATGATGTGATCAAGCGTTCGTGGCATTTGGTGGTGTGTTTTCTGAAATTATTTGTGAAAATCAACAGTATCATCTGTAATTTACCTCTGATCATGTCCCCCGACGATTCTAAAGTCATGTCCCCCGGTTGATACATATTTAAAACACTAATTGTGAAAAATAGGGGGTTTTGTGGTATAAGTTTGGTACAGATGAAAGTATAGATGATATTTTACATACCGAATGCAAAATCTGCATTGTGTAGACCTTCAAGTGTACACACTACTGCGTTTTGCATTGAAAAATGCTTCGTAGTCCGCACAGCAAAACATTGCAGGGGTAAAGTAGTATTTATGGCCTTATCTTATACCAAATCGTGGATGCATTAAAGGGTTAATATGCAAACATAAAGTGATGTTTCAACATTTAATAAACACATTTTTTAATACATGTAAGTATATTTATCTCAGAATAGATCATTTTTACCATGATCCTGGTTTTTACTTGATGCACTTTATGTATTAATATTATTATCCCCCCCCCCCACCCCCGCCATCAGTGGTGAGGGGGATAGTAATACTGCTTTGTTGTGTGTGTGTGTCGGGGGTCCGTCCTAGTTGGTTTCCGTGCATTTAAAAGTAAACCCTACATCAGATTAGCTGAAACTTGGTCAGTTGATTCGTTATGATAGTGATTGGTGTGGGATTGCTCGACAGCCTTATAGCATTCCAAGATGGCCACCATTATTATAAATAACAAAAACATATAAATGGCTGTTGCAGCCTTATTTATGTACCATTTCATCGATATTTTCAATATATATAGAAAATAGAACTCGGGTATTAAACATATTTAACTGGATTTTCTGTAAAAATATATATGACCATTACAGCCATATTTATGAACCAATTTCATCAGAATTTTAAACATAGGAAATAAACTGTGGGAATTAATCATATGTAATAGGTTTTTCCATTAAATTTTAATTTGCATAATATTTATAAAATGCAAATAAGGTGTACTTTAATTTGTTGTGGTTTTCAATCTATTAAATGGGCAAGCTAGCCTACTTATTTAACAACCACTGTTCCATAAAACATATTTCACCTTGTATGGAATTCACTGATGTTCGCCTTTGCAGAGGTGGGGTGGGGGATAGTGTTCTCTGAACACCTTGTTTAATATAAAATTATCATGTCTTCAACCTAGCTATAGTACTAGAAAGGATGATGTCTGAATCAAGATAAAATTTCATCAACACTGTAATCTCACAATATAGCTTTCTAAACAGGTATTTTAAAATTTAAAGATAAGATAAGGAAAGTAGCAGATGTTGTTTTGTTCTTTGTTAAGATAAATGCCTTTCCTTCTGGTTTAAATGGGAATCCCTGTTCCAAAGTCATTTGTATTTAGAATCATTGGGGCGGAGAGCTCAATTCTGTGTTGGACATTATTGACTACCTCCTGTAGTTTTATTCTAGTGTCACCAGTTTTAACAAGAGTATAACAATAACCAAACTTTTTATATTATTCTAAATGTTGAGAAGGGAGATTGAACTTATTTTGATATCAAGCAAACAATAAACAAGAAATTTCACAAAAATCCCATGTGCTAAAAAGTAGAAAGTCTTTATAAGTTAGTAGTAATCAGATGGGCATACAGAGTCAAAATTAAAATGGATTTTTTTATGAATGCTTGTTTAGCATGCAAGAAAAATAAAAAAGTCTTTTTATAATATCAAAATAATTGTACAAATGCAAATATATAATAATAAATTTTCCGAGAGAATCTTGCCATCATGGTTCACTGCATTGGTGTGACTTTATGGTTAGAGAATATGATGTCATGGATATTATCTTTAAACAGATCATGCATAAGACTTTAAAGTTTGAGATGCTGCTTCCTCCTCTTGCACTTGGACTTGGTATAGAGAGGACAGAGTTTCTGGTTCACAAAATAAACAGAAATATTAAAAAAGTGAAAATTTGAAAAGGTCCACATGGCTGTCAAATTTAATCAAAATTGAGTCAGTATGACATAGTAGATCACCTATATAAAAGTTCATACCAAATATGAATCCAACATCTCAACAAATAAAGAATAAACTGTTTAGGGACAGACAAGTGAAAACCTATAGTCCCCTTCCAGTTTCAATGGACTAATTAATATCTAATAAAAGTTTGACACTATGTATCTTTAAAACTGTTTTTTTTTTAAATTGTCCAACTTTTGAAAGACATTCAATTATATCTGGGACTAAATGTGCCTCCTATGATAATACAATATGTTATACCTTTTAGATCACCCCCCCTTCCAATCATTTCTATTGTATTGGAGAAAGCTTAATAGCCATTCCCATGCATCATTGACACCCTGAATAAATCTTTAAATAGGTGGGAAGAATAACAAATGATTATGAGTTTAGAATAAACCAACTTTTTTGGTGGGTTGTATATCAATTTAGTAACACAAATGGCACAATAGCAAACCTATAAAACCAAAAAATAATGGCCACACATAAAAGGTTTAACCCTCATGTCAGTACAATGAATGTACACTTTCAAGTGTCCATCAATTTAAAACTCATTACTTCTACTGATCAGATCAAAAGGTTAATTTTTCCATATACACTATTGTGATAGTGCTCCTGAATCTGTGATAATTTCTATCATGGAAATGTGTCTCTAATAATCCTTACAATTTAAATTTCTAATGTAATGTAATGAATTTTAACTTTATAAAGTTGCTTTAATTATTATTACTAAGAAAAATAAATTTATTTTGATTTGACACATGTGTGTATTTATTATGCGAGTAGAGATTTATCATAACAAATTAAAATTTTGGAGCACATAAGGATTCCTTATCATGAATACCCCTTTGACAATTTGAATCTTCCCAGCAAATTAATCCTAGACAAACTAAAACAATATCTTGAACAAAATAGTTTTCTGCTATAAACATAATTTCCTTGTTAATTATAATACATGTCGATTTTAAACTACAAACAAAACATTTTTCTTTTTCATTCGCCAATATTGAAAAAACAATGTCTGTTGATTCAACAATTTTACATAATGTAATATAAGGCTCAATCAGAAATGACCATTTCAATATGTACATTGTGTGATCAGAATTGTTTGATTCATCAATATTACATATTTCTGTAATATAAGATTCAATTTAACATGGCCATTTCAATATGTAGCATTGTATGATCAGAATTGGTTGATTCATCAATATTACATATTTCTGTAATATAAGATTCAATTTAACATGCCATTTCAATATGTAGCATTGTATGATCAGAATTGGTTGATTCATCAATATTACATATTTCTGTAATATAAGATTCAATAACATGGCCATTTCAATATGTAGCATTGTATGATCAGAATTGGTTGATTCATCAATATTACATATTCTGTAATATAAGATTCAATAACATGGCATTTCAATATGTAGCATTGTATGATCAGAATTGGTTGATTCATCAATATTACATATTCTGTAATATAAGATTAATCAAACATGGCCATTTCAATATGTAGCATTGTATGATCAGAATTGGTTGATTCATCAATATTACATATTCCTGTAATATGAGATTGAATCAAACATGACCATTTCAATATGTAGCATTGTATGATCAGAATTGGTTGATTCATCAATATTACATATTCCTGTAATATAAGATTCAATCAACTATGACCATTTCAATATATAGCATTGTGTGATCAGAATTGGTTGATTCATCAATAATACATATTCCTGTAATAAAGGATTGAATCAAACATGACCATTTCAAAATGTAGCATTGTGTGATCAAAATTGGTTGATTCATCAATTTAACATATTTCTGTAATATAAGATTGAATCAAATATGACCATTTCAATATGTAGCATTGTGTGGTCAGAACTTGTTGATTCATCCATTTAACATATTCCTGTAATATAAGATTGAATCAAATATGACCATTTCAATATGTAGCATTGTGTGATCAGAATTAGTTGATTCATCAATATTACATATTCCTGTAATATAAGATTGAATCAAACATGACCATTTCAATATGTAGCATTGTGTGATCAGAATTGGTTGATTCATCAATATTACATATTCCTGTAATATAAGATTGAATCAAACATGACCATTTCAATATGTAGCATTGTGTGATCAGAATTGGTTGATTCATCAATATTACATATTCCTGTAATATAAGATTGAATCAAACATGACCATTTCAATATGTAGCATTGTATGATCAGAATTGGTTGATTCATCAATATTACATATTCCTGTAATATAAGATTGAATCAAACATGACCATTTCAATATGTAGCATTGTGTGATCAGAATTGGTTGATTCATCAATATTACATATTCCTGTAATATAAGATTGAATCAAACATGACCATTTCAATATGTAGCATTGTGTGATCAGAATTGGTTGATTCATCAATATTACATATTCCTGTAATATAAGATTGAATCAAATATGACCATTTCAATATGTAGCATTGTGTGATCAGAATTGGTTGATTCATCAATATTACATATTCCTGTAATATAAGATTGAATCAAACATGACCATTTCAATATGTAGCATTGTGTGATCAGAATTGGTTGATTCATCAATATTACATATTCCTGTAATATAAGATTGAATCAAACATGACCATTTCAATATGTAGCATTGTGTGATCAGAATTGGTTGATTCATCAATATTACATATTCCTGTAATATAAGATTGAATCAAATATGACCATTTCAATATGTAGCATTGTATGATCAGAATTGGTTGATTCATCAATATTACATATTCCTGTAATATAAGATTGAATCAAACATGCCATTTCAATATGTAGCATTGTATGATCAGAATTGGTTGATTCATCAATATTACATATTCCTGTAATATAAGATTGAATCAAACATGACCATTTCAATATGTAGCATTGTATGATCAGAATTGGTTGATTCATCAATATTACATATTCCTGTAATATAAGATTGAATCAAACATGACCATTTCAATATGTAGCATTGTGTGATCAGAATTGGTTGATTCATCATTACATATTCTGTAATATAAGATTGAATCAAATATGACCATTTCAATATGTAGCATTGTGTGATCAGAATTGGTTGATTCATCAATATTACATATTCCTGTAATATAAGATTGAATCAAACATGCCATTTCAATATGTAGCATTGTATGATCAGAATTGGTTGATTCATCAATATTACATATTCCTGTAATATAAGATTGAATCAAACATGACCATTTCAATATGTAGCATGTGTGATCAGAATTGGTTGATTCATCAATATTACATATTCCTGTAATATAAGATTCAATCAAATATGACCATTTCAATATGTAGCATTGTGTGATCAGAATTGGTTGATTCATCAATATTACATATTCCTGTAATATAAGATTGAATCAAACATGACCATTTCAATATGTAGCATTGTATGATCAGAAATTTTGATTCATCAATATTACATATTCCTGTAATATAAGATTGAATCAAACATGACCATTTCAATATGTAGCATTGTGTGATCAGAATTGGTTGATTCATCAATATTACATATTCCTGTAATATAAGATTGAATCAAACATGACCATTTCAATATGTAGCATTGTATGATCAGAATTGGTTGATTCATCAATATTACATATTCCTGTAATATAAGATTCAATCAAATATGACCATTTCAATATGTAGCATTGTATGATCAGAATTGGTTGATTCATCAATATTACATATTCCTGTAATATAAGATTGAATCAAACATCATGACATTTCAATATGTAGCATTGTATGATCAGAATTGGTTGATTCATCAATATTACATATTCCTGTAATATAAGATTAATCAACATGACCATTTCAATATGTAGCATTGTATGATCAGAATTGGTTGATTCATCAATTACATATTCCTGTAATATAAGATTGAATCAAACATGACCATTTCAATATGTAGCATTGTATGATCAGAATTGGTTGATTCATCAATATTACATATTCCTGTAATATAAGATTCAATCAAATATGACCATTTCAATATGTAGCATTGTATGATCAGAATTGGTTGATTCATCAATATTACATATTTCTGTAATATAAGATTCAATCAACTATGGCCATTTCAATATGTAGCATTGTATCATCAGAATTAGCGGATGCATCAATATTACATATTTCTATTATATTTCTGTAATGTAAGATTCAAATTTGTCTAGTCACATGTGAATGTAAATAAAATCTATACTGTGTTTTATTACATGGTAATGAATGTTTTTTCTATTGTGTCATTTTGCTACAAATGACGCCATTGTATATCTTAAAACCATTTTCCACTTCTTTCGTCAGTCAACATGTGACTGTATTCTGACTTTGTTTCCATATATTAAATAAAACATAACATTTTTTTCATGGGTATTAAAGTCAGTTGAAAGATTTGTTACTCTGAAAAAAAATTATAATTGAAATGACCAAGACCAGCCTATATTTCATTTTCATGTATCCAGTAATATATTAATTTGCCCTCATGCCCATATGACAGAATGGCTTACTCCAACCTCATGCAGTCATTCCAAAAATAATCGTATTGCTTATATTCCTTTAAAAGGTCAAAAATGAAATTTTGAAATCAGACTCTTTTATGTCTCTTAAAAACAAAGATGTATATGTACAGAATTAAAAAATGAATTATTACACACACCAAATTCGAAATAAAAAAATATGATAATTTCTTAGTTTCAATAATAAAGTCATATAAAACTGTTCTAAGTGACTATTATTTTGCTGGTTTTTAGCATTAATTACAGAAAAGGCAAATTTGTAAGAACTTGTCCGGTCGAGTGATAATATATCCTGGATAAATGCTTATATGCAATCTGAAATCGTGGAACTTGACCCATGTTAGGAGGTTAGGCGTTATGGAGGTTAGAAATTAACAACTGTGCGCTATTAACACTGAATAAATCCGAACAGAATTTTACATCATTTTAATACTAAGAAGACATATGCCACTGTTTTTCTAAAATCAAATACAATTTTATCATATCAACGTAGTTTTTCAGAAAATGGTGTAACGGAGGTTAGTTCCTTATATGAGACATTGAAAAATTCTATCTCAATATTGGATTTAAAGACATGATTTAAAAATTCCTATCTAATATAAAGTTTCCCCCTGTACTTTAGGCCATCATTGTAATCTGAAATAAGTTTCATATCTTTATTGCTTTTAGTTATGAATTCCTCACGTAATGAAATATCTGTTACAGGTTAGGAATTTTTTCCGACACATGTAAAATAACCGGTTCAAAATTATGAATGATCACTTTTAGAAAATCTACTTGGTTCAAGACCCTATCTGATGTTAAGAAATAAATCTGATAGAATTTGTAAAATGGTTCCATTTAAAAACTATAATATCAGCTCTGAAAGTTTACATATTGCTATTGCAACATGCTCAAACGTCACATTTTCCTTCCAGAATCTGTCTCCACGGACAAGAAAAACCATTGTCAACGTTAAACGTTACGATATTATTTTGGAATGACTGCATGGTATATTCTGCTGCATAGACTTTTGAAATTAAAATGTAGATTTCGTTTTATATACTGCATGACCCATATTTGTCAATTAAACAAAAAAAAAATTTCTGTAATATAAATGGCATTATTCATATGATACTGTGTTATATTTGATGTTTTAATTGCTGAATATACAAATATTCTACTGTAGAAATTTTATATATTACAATATATCTTAGAAATCTTTTTTATTTTTTTAAAATAACCTTTTTTCAACTTATAATTGATTAATTCATTAATTTAAAAAAAATTAAAGGGAAATAACCACTACAGAGAATTGTTACAAATGTATTTAATTATAGGTTTTTTGTATTTGAAAGGGAGATAACCATTATAGAAAATTGTTAAATTACAGTTTTTTGTAATACAAACATGACAAAGTAAAGAGAGATAACTCTTATTACTTTGTTATATTACAGATAACTGTAATATTACAATATTTTGTAAGTCCCTGGACTGTACATATCATCTTAACTTACCACAATATATACATAGACCCCCATACTACAGCTACCATACTATATGTGTACATATCATCTTAACTTACCACAATGTATACATAGACCCCCATAGTCAAGCTACCATACTATATGTGTACATATCATCTTAACTTACCACAATGTATACATAGACACCATACTACAGCCAGAATACTATATGTGTACATATCATCTTAACTTACCACAATGTATACATAGACCACCATAGTACAGCCAGAATACTATATGTGTACATATCATCTTAACTTACCACAATGTATACATAGACCACCATAGTACAGCCAGAATACTATATGTGTACATATCATCTTAACTTACCACAATGTATACATAGACCCCCATACTACAGCCAGAATACTATATGTGTACATATCATCTTAACTTACCACAATGTATACATAGACCCCCATAGTACAGCTACCATACTATATGTGAACACATCATCTTAACTTACCACAATGTATACATAGACCCCCATACTACAGCTACCATACTATATGTGTACATATCATCTTAACTTACCACAATGTATACATAGACCACCATAGTACAGCTACCATACTATATGTGTACATATCATCTTAACTTACCACAATGTATACATAGACCACCATAGTACAGCCAGAATACTATATGTGTACATATCATCTTAACTTACCACAATGTATACATAGACCCCCATAGTACAGCCAGAATACTATATGTGTACATATCATCTTAACTTACCCCAATGTATACATAGACCCATACTACAGCTACCATACTATATGTGTACATATCATCTTAACTTACCACAATGTATACATAGACCACCATACTACAGCCAGAATACTATATGTGTACATATCATCTTAACTTACCCCAATGTATACATAGACCCATACTACAGCTACCATACTATATGTGTACATATCATCTTAACTTACCACAATGTATACATAGACCACCATACTACAGCCAGAATACTATATGTGTACATATCATCTTAACTTACCACAATGTATACATAGACCCCCATAGTACAGCTACCATACTATATGTGTACACATCATCTTAACTTACCACAATGTATACATAGACCACCATACTACAGCCAGAATACTATATGTGTACATTTCATCTTAACTTACCACAATGTATACATAGACCACCATACTACAGCTACCATACTATATGTGTACATATCATCTTAACTTACCACAATGTATACATAGACCACCATACTACAGCCAGAATACTATATGTGTACATATCATCTTAACTTACCACAATGTATACATAGACCCCCATAGTACAGCTACCATACTATATGTGTACACATCATCTTAACTTACCACAATGTATACATAGACCCCCATAGTACAGCTACCATACTATATGTGTACATATCATCTTAACTTACCACAATGTATACATAGACCACCATACTACAGCTACCATACTATATGTGTACATATCATCTTAACTTACCACAATGTATACATAGACCCCCATACTACAGCCAGAATACTATATGTGTACATATCATCTTAACTTACCACAATGTATACATAGACCCCCATACTACAGCCAGAATACTATATGTGTACACATCATCTTAACTTACCACAATGTATACATAGACCCCCATAGTACAGCTACCATACTATATGTGTACATATCATCTTAACTTACCACAATGTATACATAGACCACCATACTACAGCTACCATACTATATGTGTACACATCATCTTAACTTACCACAATGTATACATAGACCCACATAGTACAGCTACCATACTATATGTGTACATATCATCTTAACTTACCACAATGTATACATAGATCACCATACTACAGCTACCATACTATATGTGTACATATCATCTTAACTTACCACAATATATACATAGACCCCATAGTACAGCTACCATACTATATGTGTACATATCATCTTAACTTACCACAATGTATACATAGACCCCCATACTACAGCCAGAATACTATATGTGTACATATCATCTTAACTTACCACAATGTATACATAGACCCCCATACTACAGCCAGAATACTATATGTGTACATATCATCTTAACTTACCACAATGTATACATAGACCCCCATACTACAGCCAGAATACTATATGTGTACATATCATCTTAACTTACCCCAATGTATACATAGACCCCATAGTACAGCTACCATACTATATGTGTACATATCATCTTAACTTACCACAATGTATACATAGACCCCATAGTACAGCTACCATACTATATGTGTACATATCATCTTAACTTACCACAATGTATACATAGACCACCATAGTACAGCTACCATACTATATGTGTACATATCATCTTAACTTACCACAATGTATACATAGACCTCCATAGTACAACTACCATACTATATGTGTATATCATCTTAACTTACCACAATATATACATAGACCCCCATACTACAGCTACCATACTATATGTGAACATATCATCTTAACTTACCACAATGTATACATAGACTCCCACAGTACAGCTACCATACTATATGTGAACATATCATTTTAACTTACCCCAATGCATACATAGACCCCCATAGTCCAGCTACCATACTATATGTGTACATATCATCTTCAAATCCAAGTTTTCTGAAATAAATTATTATCTGTCACAAATCTGAATGGTCTGGACCACTGTATTGTTTGATAAAGTTAAGTGTAACTTTCACAATATGACAGGGTAAATAAACTGATTGATGACTGACAAAGGTAGATAACTCTTTGTCTATAGATGGTTGAGGTAGATAACTCTTGGTCTACAGATGAGTGACAAAGGTAGATAACTCTTGGTTTACAGATGAGTGACAAAGGCAGATAACTCTTGGTTTGCAGATGAATGACAACGTAACTCTTGGTTTGCAGATGAGTGACCAAGGTAGATAACTCTTGGTCTGCAAATGATTGACAAAAGTAGATAACTCTTGGTTTACGATAAGTGACAAAGGTAGATAACAATTGGTAAAATATACTTACTCTGCTATTATGATAAAGGAATCAAATGTCGGTATAAGTGCAGCACTTGCAAACAATCCCAGTACAATTAATGCCACAATATTCAACCATAACTCACTGAAAATGTATTTATTAATAAAAATTACAAACAAACCTGCTATTAAAGTCACCCATGGGGTTCAGTAAAGGTGGACTTTATAGGCAGGTGGCTCTTATATTCCTCAGGATAAAATAACAAAAATAAATAATATAAGAGGATAAGCTTTAACTGGCCTTTAGCAGGCGGTCCTTATATAGAGGTGACTTTTACAACATGTTTCACTGTACCTCTAGTTTGTTCATTAACAAAGTTTAAGACTTTTTTTAAACAGATGGATTAAATTAATATATAGTAGGACCCCAATGATAATGACCTTCAAATACATTGCTGATCATTATTATCACAGTCTAAAATATATGTAATTGTTGACCCAGATACATTATACATCTGAGCTTGTTTTGACCCTCAAAGAGTTTTATGGCCATCATTACTATTGTTGATAAGTATGATGTCTCTGTGCTAGGGATTGTCTTGGATGTATTTGACGTCTCCATAGCTCCACGTTATTTTTGTTCTTAATTTTGATTACACACCTTCATTAATATTAAATTAATATATAGTAGGACCCCAATGATAATGACCTTCAAATACATTGCTGATCATTATTATCACAGTCTAAAATATATGTAATTGTTGACCCAGATACATTATACATCTGAGCTTGTTTTGACCCTCAAAGAGTTTTATGGCCATCATTACTATTGTTGATAAGTATGATGTCTCTGTGTTAGGGATTGTCTTGGATGTATTTGACGTCTCCATAGCTCCACGTTATTTTTGTTCTTAATTTTGATTACACACCTTAAGGGTGTAACTAGCTAAACACGAGATGCTTACCTTTCCGGAATACCTGGTCTTATTTTCTTGGTGGCAGTTTACATGTTTAACTAAAATTGTTAGTTTCAGCGGGTTTTTCACTTTTCTTTGTGGCTGAGATTTTGGCATGGCTTGATGTGTTTTTTCACTTTGTTTTGTGATTGAGATTTTGGCATGGCTTGATGTGTTCTTCCCTTTTCTTTGTGATTGGGATTTTGGCATGACTTGATGTGTTTTTCACTTTGCTTTGTGAATGGGATTTTTGCATGGCTTGATGTGTTTTTCACTTTTCTTTGTGATTAGGATTTTGGCATGGCTTGATGTGTTTTTTCACTTTTCTTTGTGATTGAGATTTTGGCATGGCTTGATGTGTTTTTCACTTTTCTTTGTGATTGGGATTTGGCATGGCTTGATGTGTTTTTCACTTTTCTTTGTGATTGAGATTTTGGCATGGCTTGATGTGTTTTTTCACTTTTCTTTGTGATTGAGATTTTGGCATAGCTTGATGTGTTTTTCACTTTTCTTTGTGATTGGGATTTGGCATAGCTTGATGTGTTTTTCACTTTGCTTTGTGATTGAGATTTTTGGAATGAGTTGGTGTGTTTTTTCACTTTGCTTTGTGATTAGGATTTTGGCATGGGTTGATGTGTTTTTTCACTCTGCTTTGTGATTAGGATTTTGGCATGGCTTGATGTGTTATTTCACTTTGTTTTGTAATTAGAATTTTGGCATGGGTTGGTATGTTTGTTTTTACTCTGTTTTTGATTGGGATTTTGGCATTAGTTTATGTTTGTTTTTTTTATTTAATTAAACAAAAGTTTTTACACATATGTAATACTGGGGAATCAGTGGTCCAGGGGTCTAAAGAACTTTAGTCAATTGTAACGGACTAAATGATCTTTTACCACCTACTAAATCTGAATCCTGCTAAAACAGATTCTAATATGTTATAAAGTTACTGAAGTTTGATGGTTCTCTCCAGGCACACAGATTTGTCGCCATCAACATTATAACCTAAATACGAGTTAAAAACCTTTGACCGGGACAAAACATGTTTTCATCCACTTCTACCCAGTATTAAAGTGTAACTTTACTAAGAGTGCTCTCCTTTTAATAAGATGATTTCAAAGTTTGCTCTTAATAAAAAAATGTGAATTGAAATGGCTTGCTCAAGGTCATACAAATCCCTCCAGCTTAAGATCAAACCAACAGCCCTTTAACCATGAGATGGTGACTTTAACCACTTAACTACTGTCTTCAGGTTAACTTACTTGTAGCCATCTGGAAATCCTAACAAAGTAGATGGCCCCAGAATCAACATGCCGATTGCCGATATAAAAAATCCCGGAATCAATAGTAAGCGATTATCCGGCTGTAAATATAAAGCATTATAACAACATTCAATGGAGGCTTACAAAGGAAAGTATCAGGAATCAAATTAAATTCTATCAAAAAAAAACTATATCATTTTAATGTCAGAAAAATATTGTTCATGAAAATTCTCTGCTTTTTAAAATGTTAAATTTTTCCAAAATACTAGGCTGTGTTTTATCATAGTAAGAACTGACATATTGCCAGGTCATGCTTTTTATGGTCCGAAACTGGCCACCATCACTGTACCAAAGCAATGTCATGGCAACTTATGACGTACTAGTATCAGTGACGTCATTAAATGTCACAATTCGGGCAGAGTTTTCATTCTTTTTGTGTGTAATTCAACCAGGCTGAGCCTTTGTTAGATAATTGTGGTTGTGGCCGGTGATTTGTCAATGGTGGATGTGGTAGAAAACATGTTGGTCCTACTTTTTTCTCACTTCAATATCTCAAAATATTTAGATTTCCATAATTTTAGTTCTAATTAAATTTGTAAACTAACAAATAACAAACATAATCCAGTTTTTAGAGGTTTTTGTAATAATGTATTGTATAAATACAAGACTTTTTTTACAAGTGAGTGAATGGTTATATGTTCAGCAGATGTCATTTATTATCAATTTGACTAAATGTGTATTTTTACTGTTGTAATGTGCACTTTAAAGCCACTTTTATATGAACTTTTCTCTGGGAAATATGAACTGATCTTTGGCAAATATAAACTGTTTTCTGGGAAATATATAAACTGTTCTCTGGGAAATATATGAACCGTTTTCTGGGGAATATATGAACTGTTCTCTGGGAAATATATGAACTGTTTTCAGGGAAATATAGGAACCTTTTTCTGGGAAATATATGAACTGTTCTTTGGGAAATATATGAACTGTTCTCTGGGAAATATATCAATTTGATAAAATGTGTATTTTTAGTTTTTATGTGTTTTTCTCTGGGGAAATATCTGAGCTGTTCTCTGGGAAATATCAGAACTGTTCTCTGGGAAATATATGGACTGTTCTCTGGGAAATATATGAACCGTTTTCTGGGAAATATATGAACTGTTCTCTGGGAAATATAAGAACCATTTTCTGGAAAATATATGAACCTTTTTCTGGGAAATATATGAACTGTTCTCTGGGAAATATATGGACTGTTCTCTGGGAAATATATGGACTGTTCTCTGGGAAATATATGGACTGTTCTCTGGGAAATATATGAACCGTTTTCTGGGAAATATATGAACTGTTCTTTGGGAAATATATGAACTGTTCTCTGGGAAATATTTGAACCATTTTCTGGGAAATATATAAACTGTTCTTTGGGAAATATATGAACTGTTCTCTGAGAAATAAATGAACTGTTCTCTCAGAAATATAAGAACTGTTCTCTGGGAAATATATCAATTTGACTAAATGTATATTTTTACTGTTTTTATGTGCACTTTAAAGTCACTTATATATAAACTGTTCTCTGGAAAATATATGAAAGGTTCTCAGGGAATATATAAAATTATCTCTGGGACATATATGCACCTTTTTTGGGAAATATATGAACTTTTCTCCGGGAAATATATAAACTTTTCTCTAGGAAATATATGAACTTGTTCTCTGGGAAATATATGAACTGTCCTCTGAGAAATATATGAACTGTTCTCTGAGAAATATTTGAACTGTTCTCTAAGAAATATATCAATTTGACAAAATGAACCCTTTTCTGGGGATATATAAACTGTTCTCTGGAAATACTGTATGTGTACTTAAATTGGCACACTCAAATTTTAGCACTCTGAGGGGATATAGACTAATTAGCGCATTCTTAATTCACGCACATAAGACAAGAATATTTGTCCTCTGGAGCGCAAAAGGCGCTAATATTAGAATCCCGCTAAAATTAGAACACGTACAGTATATGAACTGTTTCCTGGAAAATATATGAACTGTTCTTTGGGAAATACAATGTATATGAAATGTTCTCTGAGAAATGAACTGTTTACTTGGAAATATATAAACTTTTTTAGGAAATATGTGAACTGTTCTCTAAGAAATATATGAACTGTAATCTGGGAAATATATGAACTGTTCTATCAAGATAAATACTGAAATCTTTAGACAGTGTTGGTATATAAGAAAGTTTGACATGATACATGTACATATATATATGAACTGTTCTCTAAGAAATATATGAACTGTTCTCTGAGAAATATATGAACTGTTCTATCAAGATAAATACTGAAATCTTTAGACAGTGTTGGTATATAAGAAAGTTTGACATGATACAGCATGCCAATATGATTTTCATCTGAATCCAGTAGGTATAAAAAATCACTGTTTACAAATACAATGTATATGTAATGTTTATAGTGCTATAAATTGCATTGCGGTGCAAAGCAAACTAAATAATATGTGCTAGGTTATTATGATTAGTTAATTTGCTTTGTATGATAATGGAAGTTATAGCACAATAAACACTATTTCTTTACATTCCAATGCTTGTACATATACATGTATTTACATTTTTAAAATCATAATTTTGTTTTTAATCATGAAATAATTATAACACTGTGGTGTCTAACATGCATTTCCAAACGCTGAAATAGCCAATCATATGTGTAGGCATTTGGAAGAAATAAGTGACATCACTTTTGCACTGGCAATTGAACCCCATATGAATACCATTTGGTCTCCATCCATTATAAAATAAAACATCACAAATGTAAATATATAAGTATGGATTTGATAATACATGCAATTAAATAGCAAAATGCTTGTCATCTACAGAGAGATAGAAAAAATATTTTTCAATTAGTTATTACAGCACAGATGCGCGGATGTATGTTCATATGTGTGTTCGTAGTAATTACATATTATACCAGTTTTAATTTTACAGCACTAGACGGCCATTTCGGAATACAATTCCTCATCAGTAGTGCTTGGACCAAAACTATTAAGCCAAATTTTTTTTGAAAACAAACCCAAAGGGCCATAATATATTTTATCAAATTTAGCTAAGAAAATACTTTGCACGAGGGAGTATACCTTAGTTTTTGAAGAATTTTAAATTTTAACTCACAGCAAATTTAGACAATAGTATATTTCTGACAATAGTACACAATTTCATAAACAAAATATTTCAGCATATATTCTAAAGCAGAACTAAGAAGTATAGCAGAAACAAAATTTCACTAACTAATTGTTTAAGCATGGATCAAGCTAGAAGAGTCTGGAAAACCTGACATATCCAGCCTTGATAAAGAGACAATTAACGGATCACCGGTCCACCCACAAAGTTCTGAAAAAGGCCCAGCATGGTTGAATGAAACACAAAAAGAATGTGTTGTTTAATGACATCCCTGACACTAGTACATCATTACTACTTATTAGTTGCCAAGACGCTGCTTTAGTACCATGATGGCGGCCAGTGTCGGAACATAATAGGCATGGTTGGCAGTTTGTAAATTAGTAGGGGATATAGGAAAGATAAATGCTTCAATAACAGAAGAAAGGACCTAATAAGGCATCCAAGCTCACCTGATATATAAATGATTACTACAAGCAGCAGTCCTAACTACAGACAAACTTGTCTATAAAAATCAGACCTAGAAGTTCTTATACACTTTAATCTACTTTCTATATTTTGAGTTTGAACAAAATCTTGAAAATTGAGTGCACATGGACTACTTTTGCATTTTTACTATTTATAGTAACAGCAGCCATATGCATCTTAAAAGTCGGGCTTGGTTGTTACTATGAAGAAACAAAAGTTGAACAAGGGTCACCTGCTTTCTAAGGCCACCCACCTCAAGATAAGGGTCACCTGCTTTTAAAGGTCACTAAAGTTTTATCCAAAGTGCTCTTTATTCAGTATGATTTTAATTTCTATATAAGGGTTACATGCCCATAAAGTTAATTTTACTGGTTCCCAGGGGTAGCCTTTGCAGACAAACTGTACAGTAATTTAGTAATTTTTTAACTGTGTTTCATCTGTACTTTAAATAAATGTTTAGAGCAGAAAAAATTTCAATCAAAATTATAAATTTTCAATAAAAAAACTGCAAGCATTCTTTATTCTCACAATGAAAACTTCCATGAAAATTTTCTCGAAGTAAATTCAAAATCACTTTTTTAAAACTAGAATCAGTTTCTCATAGAAAGTAAAGGAATTAAATGTCAGTATACTTTTGTTCAACGTCTCTATGTCCTCAATATCACATAGCATTTTTGTGAAATTTTTTCATAGTGACATGAATTTTAAAACCAGGAAGAGCAAACAATACCCACCCACCCAATTACTAAAAATTTTCCAAAAAAAATTAACATCTTAATGTTACCTAGGAAACTAATTGACAAATCACCGGCCACGTCCAAAACATTCTGACAAAGGCCTGGTATGCTTTAATTACCGGGGATACACACAAAAAAGAATGAAAAATCGGCCTGAAATGTGCATTTTAATGACGTCCCTGACACTAGTTGTCATTAGTTGCTGTGACACTGCTTTGGTACCAAGACGGCGGCCAGTGTCGGAACATAAAAGGCATGGCTGGCGATATGCTAATTGAGTCCACAAAAATATTATGAGGTATACAGAAAAACTCTTTTATATATAGAAAAACATTATGATACGATGCTGTGAATGAGGTTATTTTTGTGCGGGTGTAATTTTAATGTTATTTTTAATCATTTTAGAAAAACTAACCCGAGCAGAAAATACACATGGAACATGTAAGTTCAGTGAATTAGGATCCCCTGCCAGAAGGCACTTTGTTCTAAGGGCCATAACTCTCAATTTAAGGATTTGCGCATCTAATCAATATTGATGTTTTTGCACCAAATTTTGTAAAAGGTGTCTCTAGTTTCAGAGAATTACTGCACACAAGAAATGTCCGATTGAAAACACAACATGATAGGCAAAAATACCTCAAAGGCTAAATGATTATTTAAATACATGTATGTCACCATTGAAAACAACCTCATTTACAGCAATATCTACTCAAACTAGCTATAGTATTTAGTTCAAGATATCACCAGTGATAAAAATCTTGTTTACAGCAATATCTACTCAAACTAGCTCTAGTATTTAGTTTAAGATATCACCAGTGATAAAAATCTTGTTTACAGCAATATCTACTCAATCTAGCTCTAGCACTTAATTCAAGTTAAGACAATTATTGCATACTTTTTTTCGGGTCTTACGATCCTTAGGCTTCTGAAAAGAAACAATATCAAAATCCCAACGCAATTAATTTGATTGATTAAATGATTGATTGATTGATTAATTAATTAATTGATTGAATGACTGATTGAATGATTGATTGATTGATTGATTGATTGATTGATTGATTGATTGATTGATTGATTGATTGATTGATTGATTGATTGATTGAATGAATGAATGAATGAATGAATAATTGATTGATTGATTGATTGATTGGCATTTTATGTCCCAGTCAAGAATGTTTCACTTATATCAAGACTTCATCTACTACAGGTGAAGTGACAAAAATTTTGACTTTTGTAGTGCACCCTGGGCAATACGCAGGGCAGGTTCATTAGCCTGCTATGACTACCATGACACAGGACCCTGGATTTTATGATCTGTTTCGAAGCACCCTGCTATTAATTTGAGACCTACTGTAAGGTATACTGGGTATTATGTTTAGTCTGACAGGTGATAACAAATTTGTGTAGATATAAAATGTGTGAGTGTGTTTTAAGTGGTTTTATTACCAGATTAGTCAGTTAATTTTCAAGAACAAGACAAATTTCTTACAATAAGCATTAAATGTGGAGTAATACATTCAGAAAATGTTTAGTAGTGAGAAACTTGATCTAAAATCCAAACAAGTAACTGATAACTTTTGTCGCCTCAGTGGCTTCATTGAAATTATGTGGGAAAATCCACAGTTTTTTTTTTCTAAAAATAGGAAAGTTCACAGTTTTTATAAACTGGGGAAATCCACACTGTTTTTTACAAAATGGGAAAATCCATACAAAAATTCACACATTTTTTATATAAACTGGGAAAATTCACATATTTTTATTTAAACTGGGAAAATTCACATATTTTTATTTAAACTGGGAAAATTCACACAGTTTACTTATAAGCTGGGAAAATTCACACATTTTTATATATACTGGGAAAATTCACACATTTTTTTATTTCAACTGTAAAAATTCACACACTTTTATATAGACTGGGAAAGTTCACACAGTTTTTATTTAAACTGGGAAAATTCACACATTTTCTGTATAAACTTGGAACATTCAAACATTTTTTAATTAAACTGGGAAAATTCACACAGTTTCTGTGTAAACTGGGAACATTCAAACATTTTTTATTTAAAATGGGAAAATTCACACATTTTTATATATACTGGGAAAATTTACATATTTTTATATAGACTGGGAAAGTTCACACAGTTTTAATTAAAACTGGGAAAATTCACCCATTTTTTATTTAAACTGAGAAAATTCACACAGTTTCTGTGTAAACTGTGAACATTCAAACATTTTTTTATTTAAACTGGGAAAATTCACACATTTTTAAGCTCACCTGACCAAAGGTCATGTGAGCTTATGGTATGGTGCAGCATGTGTATGTGTGTGCGTGCGTGCGTGCATGTGTCGTTAACACACATTTTCGACTTCTCCTCTGAACGTACTTGGCAGATTTCAACGAGACTTGGTCAGAAGCATGTCTGGGTCGGTGCAATTCAGATTTGTTCGTGGTGTTGCCATGGCTACCATAACTAGGTCAAGGTGACCTAGGGGTGCAAAAATCTTAAAAAATCTTCTTCTCCGAAAGTACTGATTGGAAAAAAAATCTGATGTGATATTTGGCTTCTCTAGGGATGATTGTTACTCGAAGAGAATGAGATGAGTATTTTGTACTGCAACCAGCGTGTTTAATATTTTTTATATTTCTGACATGCAACGAAAACTGATATGATTTTACTGTCATAGTATTGTATCGGACAACCGTTGAATGGTCCAACAGAAAAGATGAACATGCATCTGATTTAATTTTGGATAAATAATTTAAGTGCCATTTATCCAGGACAACATAAGTAGCATAAATCAGTTTGTCTGATGTAGCTTCTACATTTTTCTAAGCCAAATTGCTAATAAAATAACAACAGAAAAAAATCCAGAATACACATCCTGTTTGCAATATGTAAGTAGAGTCTGTGATGTGTATTAAATATGTAAACAAAAATAGTTCCGTTCTGCACGTGGGCGGGGCTAGCCTGCAAATTTCTTTTATTGAGGTATAAAGAAAAAACGTTGGTCATGTGGTCTCCATTGTTTTGTATTGTGTTTTGTTGTATAATTTGAATTAAATTATCTTAGATTTCAAAGAAGAGATATGAGCTTTCGTTTATTTTGCAAGAAAATTAATACAGAGCGAAAAATTATATATTATGCTTAATTGTGCATATATCAAAAACGTGAAAAATTTAACTACACAGATATGCCTCAATTTCTTATACTACAAAAATACTGTAAAGGTATTTAATTTCGCATGTATTTATTTTCGAGTTATATACATTTCCTCGTAGTTAAATTTTCACGTTGTTCAATATGCACTGTAACACATTTAGCATAATATAATTTTCACTCGCTATTATTTCATACAAAACAAACCACCTCGAAATAAGTCAAAATTAGTACACCGCAAAAAATAAATATGTTTACAGTACACACGAAATTAAATATATATACAGTACTACAGTGATAATATGTGTAAAACATCCTTAAATATCAGTACTAGTACTAGTGTTTAGAATAATAGGTGTTTTATCCAGATGTGACTGGCTCTTGGGTCCCTTAAACTGAAACACAGTCCTTCAAAATAATAGGGCGAACTAAGCCCAGGTATGCAAGCAAACAAAAACATACTAATCCATGTCTGAATTACAATCTAAAAGCAAAGTAAAAACTTTGAAACTGAAAAGTCAGCATAGACACCTGAACTTCCACCAGGGAAGTGAGGCCAGGTGCTCGGGAAGGGAAAGCAAGTCCTGTTTATCTAGCTACACCCACCATGTGTGTAATCAAAATTGTGTGAAAGGAACGTGGAACTATGGGTCGTCAAATATATCCAGGGCAATCCTGGACACAGAGACATCAAACTTATCAACAATATTGTGATGACTGCCATAAAACTTTTTGAGGGCCTTGATAAGCCAGTCAGATGAGGATTAAGAAGATCTGGTTCAGAAACCACCAGGGGGCTCAGAAGCGGAATTGGTCAAAAGCTTGTCATCAATTAATTCATTAATTCTCTTATAACTAGAACAGAGCTTACGAGTTTACAAATAACTAGATTTAATTAAGTTGGGTCATTGCTACTGAACAGGAATATTTCTTATACATACCAGTCTGTCAGTTATTCATCCCCAGATGGGTGACGAAATTGCATAAAATGCAGACATCAACAAAAACAACAATCCTACCATTTCTGAATCCAAACCAAACTAAATAAAACAAAATATACAATAAAGTGAAAAAATAACAAAATAATTCAATATACATGTATATGTTCTGTGTATAGGCAAACAACATTGACCTATCTGCTTGACCTTTCATTACAAGCTATACAAGGCTTTGGCATGTTACATGGCCCCATGAACCCCGTCAAAGATTTATGTACCCTGAGCTGCAGGCGAAGTAACCTGCCAAAGCCCTGTATAACGTTTTTGTCACTCTTCAAAGCATTACCATTTGGATTTTTTTAACTTCCATTTCGTATTTAGTATCACTTGCGCATGTTGTCGCCATGTTTGTTTACCATAACTAGACGTCTGTAACATACAAGTTACTCCCCTTTTACTGCTAAACGTCGCATGTGTTTATGTACCCCAACAGATTTCCGAACGTAGTTCTTTGTCACCCTTCAATGAAATTTCTCACATAGCGATTGGTTAACTTGCTGGGGTACATGGAACTATGTTCGGAGATCTGCCGGGGTACATGAACGCATGCGACGTTTAGGGGTAAAAGGGGAGTAACTCCTACGTCACAGATGTCGAGTAATGGTAAACAAACATTGCGACAACATACGCAAATTCACCTGAGGCTGAGTACATATCTCATGCAGAGGTTCAATGGTCAATGACATTAATAAAATAGAGAATTTCAAAATTTTCAGCAGTTAGGGACAATTTTATGCAAGTATTTTTGCAAATTAATTATAAAAATCATTACATAAGAATGCAACATATAACATATCTAAAGTCTAGCTACAATATATTGTTTATAAACAGCTAAAACAGCTATATATATCGAAATGTTCATTAGGCCAATACCTACAATATTCTAATACATGTAATATACATGCCTTTACAAAAAATTTATAGTTTTTGAGATAATTAACCATTTAAGTATTTGTTCGTGTCTATGACCTTGACCTTTGAACCTATGACCTTCATTAATATATCAGAATAATCGTTAGGCCAATACCTACAATATTCCAATTTACATGCCTATACAAAAAGTTTATAGTTTTCCATTTCAGTAATTGTTTGCATCTATGACCTTGACCTTTGAACATATGACCTTCATTCATATATCAAAATGATCTTTGTGCAAATGCCTACAATATCCTAATATACATGTCTATACAAAAAAGTTTATAATTTTTGAGATAATTAACCATTTAAGCATTTGTTCATATCGATGACTTTGACCTTTGAACCTATGACCTTCATTCATATATCAAAATGATCGTTAGGCCAATACCTACAATATTCTTATATACATGCCTATACAAAAAGTTTATAGTTTATGAAATAATTAACAATTTCAGAAGATTTCAGTGATTTTGAAGAACTTTTATTAATTTAACACCAGTATTAGCCTACCATTTATGACAACATTTTGTGGTAAGCTGTTTAATTGTTATCGAAGAGTGAAATAAGCTAAATTTTTATTTACACAACATTAACAAACGTATTTCGAACTGAGATAAATAGACTTCGACCTTACACATATGAAGTTTGGGATACGTTTTAAAATTTACTCCTCACATTTGAATCATGATGGCAAAATTAAAATGAAAATATTTTAGATTAAATACTTAACGAAAGTAAATACTTAACAATATATATATATATATATATATATATATATATATATATATATATATATATATATATATATATATATATATATATATATATATATGAAACTGTCTTGTGCACCGTTTGAAAGGTTTCAACTGCCTGTGTCAAGACAACTTGTACCCAGGTCAACTATGCCCATAATAAGGCAAGATACTTATCCGTTTTCTTCATTATGACAACTCGTTCCGAACCCGAGACATTTTTTATAAAACAAATGATGGATATTACCAGATTTTAGCTCAGCTCACCTGGGCCATCCATCTTCGTTCTTCGTGCGTTGTGTGTCAACTATTCACCTCCAAAACTTCTGAACAAAATTAAATGATATTTGGCAGTAATAGTGTTAAGATGAAGGGCTTATGAAGAATGTATATCACCTTGGGTCCCTATCAAGGAAAATTGTATAAATCTTTAAAAGCCATCTCATTTGAAGATAAAAGAGTATAGCTGAGATATTTCATGTGTGACATACTTAGCACACGTAGTTTCAAATTTACACATATTGTAGCTGTAGAGGCCAAAGAGGGTATCTGGAAAGGGGTAATTGCTAAAATTGGTGTATTTATCAATATATCTAGAAAATTATAAACTTTTCGTATAAGCATATATATATTACAATATTAAAGACATTTGCAAAACAATCGTGTTTTCAAATGAAGGTCATAGGTTCAAAGTTTAGGGTCATAGATGCAAATGAATACTGAAATGATTAATTATCAAAATAAAACATAATTTTTTGCATAGGCTTATATATTAGAATATTGTAGGTTTTCAAAAATTGTTGTTCTTATTACTTACAATCATGGTAAGTCTACTCTTGCTCACGAACATGTACAAAAGCTATTTGTGAAATTAATATATCTGCTAGAAATTGATGTTCAAACCCAATTAAAAAGATGGACTTGTTTGGTAATTATATATAATTAGCCCTATGTTATTTATGTGAAATCTTGAAATTTACTGTTCCGATATAAAAAAAGTTACACATTAAATATTTTAAAACAGTTCTTGATATGGACGCACAAACTACAAGTTATATGGTACACAATCAACTTGGATGTTTTCCCTTACAACTCAAACGGCGCATCGCTTTTTCAAATATTGGTTAAAATGGGTTTATACTCAAAATTGTATTTTGAAAGGGATTTACACATATACATGTATATTGATAATTAGGGAACATCAATAAACGTAAAAGCTGGACTTTTCATTTTTAATCTTTGTTAGAGAGTAGTGTTATGTCCTATGTATGGAACCAACAGTGCATTTCTGATCAAAATCATAATGTGAGCAAATAAATAACATTTATACCCAAGACAACTTCTACTTGGGACAACTTCTACTAATGTCAAGATAAGTCATACTCAAGACATCTCGTACCAAAAGTGAACTCGTAAACAAACCGAGACAACTCGTACATAAGAAAGTTATTTAAAGACAAGAATCCTAAAGGCCTGAGGGTATGTATATATCTCATGATGTAGTTCAATAATTAATTAAGATTGAGAATGTCCAAATTATAGCAGGTAGGGCCAATATGTTAGGATTTTTGCAAATTAATTAAGATTTGTTCTAAGAATAATGCAAATAGACATTTAAGGTAGGACTTCAGTATATTTATAAACAGCTAAAAAAAGCAAAAAAACAAAAGTAGAATCTAAAACAAATAAGGTCATTTTCAGCCACCCAGGTTTCAAATCATTATATGATAAGTCAGGTAAACTTTTTGGAAAGCTAATACTTGTTCGATTAAAACTATATAAAGTGGAAACTTGGACGTTGTACCCGAGTTGTTAAATCAAATATTACCTGCGTGATAGGGTGTGTTTATTGCATATGCGCAGGACTTTAAGTGCACAGTTCAGAAAGGACGTTTAGTAGAGGCAGAAGTTATTTTGAAGAACTTTAACTAATTTAACGCCAGTTTTAGCCTACCATCTATGACAACATTCTGTGGTAAGCTGCTTAATTGTTATCGAAGGGTTAAAAAAGCTAAATTTTTATTTACACAATATCAACAAACGTATTTCGAACTGAGGTAGATAGACTTTGACCGTGCACATTCGAGGTTAACGATAGGTTTTAAAATTTACACCTCACATTTGAATCATGATGGCAAAATTAAAATGAAATTATTTTAGATTAAATTACCGACTTAACGAAAGTGAATACTTAACAACATATATATATATATATATATATATATATATATATATATATATATATATATATATATATATATATATGTGTGTGTGTGTGTGTGTGTGTGTGTGTGTGTGTGTGTGTGTGGTGTGTGTTTGAAACCGTCTTGAGCAACGTTTGAAAAGTTTCAACTGCCTGTGTCAAGACAACTCGTACCTAGGTCAACTCTACCCATAATAGGGCAAGATACCTACCCTTTTTCTTCATTATGGCAACTCGTACCGAACCCGAAACATGTTATACCCAAGAAAACAAATGATGGAAATAAACAGATTTTAGCTCACCTGGGCCATCTATCTTCGTCCATCGTGCGTCGTGAATTAACTATTCTCCTCCAAAACTTCTAAACAAAATTAAATGATATATGGCAGCAATGATGTTTAGATGAAGGGCTTTCAGTCACCTTGGGGCCCTATCAAGGAAAATTGTATAAATCTTTAAAAGCCATCTCCTTTGAAGATAAAAGAGTATAGCTTAGATATTCCATGTGTGACATACTCAGCACACGTAGTTTCCAATTTGCAGAAATGATAACTGTAGAGGCCAAAGAGGGTATATTACAAGATACTTAAAGTGCAAATTGCTAAAATAAGTGTATTTATCAATATGTCTAGAAAATTATAAACTTTTCTATATTACAGTATTAAACACATTTCCAACACGATCATGTTTTCAAACGATAATCAAACGATTAATTTTCTCAAAATCTGTCAACTTTTTGTAAAGGCGTATACAATAGAGTATTGTGGTTATTGATTTATCGATCATTTTGATATATAGATAAAGGTCATTTGTTTAAAGTTCAAGATCATATATATAAACAAATACTGAAACGGTTAATTATCTAAAAACTATAAAATTTTTGTGTAGGCATGCATAAAAGAATATTCTAGGTATTGGCCTGACATTCATTTTGATACAGAGATGAAGCAAGTGTATTCAAAAGTCAAGGTCACGATATAAACAAATAGTTATATCTTAAAAACCATAAAATATTGGCATGTGTAAAAGACTGTTAACATTGATGTAAGGATCACTTTGATATTTGGATGAAGATTTTGCATGGAAATGTCAAGGTCATAGATGCAAAACACATACTGAAATAGTTAATTATCTTAAAAACTATTTATTTCAAAAACTGTATTTTTTTGTATAGACATGTATGATAGAATATTGAAGTAATTGGACTAACGACCATTTTGACATAGAGATGAAGGTTCAATGGTCAAGGTCAGGGATGCAAACGAATACTAAATTGTATATTTATTTCAAAAACTGTAATGTTTTTGTATAAGCATGTATACTAGGATATGTAGGTATTTAACTAAAGACCATTTTGATATATGAATGAACGTCATCGATTTTAAGGTCAAGTTCACAGATGCTAACGAATGATGAAAAACTATCAACTTTTTGTATAAGCATGTGTATTAGAATATTGTAAGAAGTGACATAAAGATCATTTTGATTCGGACATAAATTTGTAAGTTTGTTTATGATTGGATATATAAATGAAGGTCATGGTCTTAAAGAGCAAGGTCTCAAATGCAAATAAATACTGAAAATGACCTAATTTGTTTTAGATTCTACTTTTGTTTTTGCTTTTTTAGCTGTTTATAAATATACTAAAGTCCTACCTTAAATGTCTAATTGAATCATTCTTAGAACAAATTGTAATTAATTTGCAAAAATCCTAACATATTGGCCCTACCTGCTAAAATTTGGACATTCTCAATAATTTTCTTAATTAACTATTGAACTTTATCATGAGATATATACATACCCTCAGGTGAGCTTAAAGGCCTTTGGAATTCTTGTCTTTAAATAACGTTCTTATGTACGTGTTGTCTCGGTTTGTTTACGAGTTCACTTTTGGTACGAGATGTCTTGGGTATGACTTATCTTGACATTGGAAGGAGTTGTCCCAAGTAGAAGTAGTCTTGGGTATGAATGTTATTTATTTGCTCACATTATGATTTTGATCAGAAGCGCAGTGTTGGTTCCACACATAGGACATAACAATACTCTCTAACTAAGATTAAGTATGAAAAGTCGAGTTTTTACATTCATTGATGTTCCCTAATCCTCAATAAACATGTATCTGTGTAAATTCCTTTCAAAATACAATTTTGGGTATAAACCCATTTTTACCAATATTTGAAAAAAGTGATGCGCCGTTTGAGTTGTAAGGGAAAACATCCAAGTTGATTATGTACCATATAACTTGTAGTTTTTGCGTCCATATGAAGAACATTTTTGCAGTATTTAATGTGTAACTTTTTTTATATCGGAACAGTAAATTTCAAAATTTCACATAAATAACATAGGACTAGTTACCAAACAAGTCCATCTTAATAATTGGGTTTGAACATCATTTCCTAGCAAATATATTATACCACAAATAGCTTTTGTACATGTTCGTGAGCAAGAGTAGACATACCCTGATTGTAAATAATAAAAACAACAGACCTATACTACAATAATTGTTTGTGTCCTATTTTATCGCCTAGTTGTTTGGTTAGGTACAACTAAAGCACAACTCTAGCTTTCTAGGTTGTTACAACAGTGGCTAATATCTTATTAAACATGTGATATGTCAAGTAAGACCAATATTTATGGGTCAGCTAACCGCGCCTGCGATAAAATTGTCAGCCACCCAGGTTTCATATTAAATAATAGGTCACGTAAACTTTTTTGGAAAGCTAATACTTGTTCGATTAAAACTATATAAAGCGGAAACTTGGACATTGTACCCGAGTTCTTAAATCAAATATTACCTGTGTGATAGGGTGTGTTTATTGCATATGCACAGGGCTTTAAGTGCACAGTTCAGATCGGACGTTTAGAAGAGGCAGAAGTGATTTTGAAGAACTTTTATTAATTTAACACCAGTATTAGCCTACCATCTATGACAACATTTTGTGGTAAGCTGTTTAATTGTTATCGAAGAGTGAAAATTGCTAAATTTTTATTTACACAATATTAACAAACGTATTTCGAACTGAGATAGATAGATTTTGACCGTACACATATGAAGTTTGGGATACGTTTTAAAATTTACTCCTCACATTTGAATCATGATGGCAAAATTAAAATGAAAATATTTTAGATTAAATTACCGACTTCACGAAAGTGAATACTTAACATATATATATATGAAACTGTCTTGTGCACCGTTTGAAAAGTTTCAACTGCCTGTGTCAAGACAACTTGTACCAAGGTCAACTATGCCCATAATAAGGCAAGATACTTATCCGTTTTCTTCATTATGACAACTCGTTCCGAACCCGAGACATTTTATACCTAATAAAACAAATGATGGACATTGACAGATTTTAGCTCAGCTCACCTGGGCCATCCATCTTCGTTCTTCGTGCGTTGTGTGTTAACTATTCACCTCCAAAACTTCTGAACAAAATTAAATGATATTTGGCAGTAATAGTGTGAGGATGAAGGGCTTATGAAGAATGTATATCACCTTGGGTCCCTATCAAGGAAAATTGTATAAATCTTTAAAAGCCATCTCATTTGAAGATAAAAGAGTATAGCTGAGATATTTCATGTGTGACATACTTAGCACACGTAGTTTCAAATTTACACATATGGTAGCTGTAGAGGCCAAAGAGGGTATCTGGAAAGGGGTAATTGCTAAAATTGGTGTATTTATCAATATATCTAGAAAATTATAAACTTTTCGTATAAGCATATATATATATTACAATATTAAAGACATTTGCAAAACAATCGTGTTTTCAAATGAAGGTCATAGGTTCAAAGTTTAAGGTCATAGATGCAAATGAATACTGAAATGATTAATTATCAAAATAAAACATAATTTTTTATATAGGCTTATATATTAGAATATTGTAGGTTTTCAAAAATTGTTGTTCTTATTACTTACAATCATGGTAAGTCTACTCTTGCTCACGAACATGTACAAAAGCTATTTGTGGAATTAATATATCTGCTAGAAATTGATGCTCAAACCCAATTAAAAAGATGGACTTGTTTGGTAATTATCTATAATTAGTCCTATGTTATTTATGTGAAATCTTGAAATTTACTGTTCCGATATAAAAAAGTTACACATTAAATATTTTAAAACAGTTCTTGATATGGACGCACAAACTACAAGTTATATGGTACACAATCAACTTGGATGTTTTCCCTTACAACTCAAACGGCGCATCGCTTTTTCAAATTTTGGTTAAAATGGGTTTATACTCAAAATTGTATTTTGAAAGGGATTTACACATATACATGTATATTGATAATTAGGGAACATCAATAAACGTAAAAGCTGGACTTTTCATTTTTAATCTTTGTTAGAGAGTAGTGTTATGTCCTATGTGTGGAACCAACAGTGCATTTCTGATCAAAATCATAATGTGAGCAAATAAATAACATTTATACCCAAGACAACTTCTACTTGGGACAACTTCTACTAATGTCAAGATAAGTCATACTCAAGACACCTCGTACCAAAAGTGAACTCGTAAACAAACCGAGACAATTCGTACATAAGAAAGTTATTTAAAGACAAGAATCCTAAAGGCCTGAGGGTATGTATATATCTCATGATGTAGTTCAATAATTAATTAAGATTGAGAATGTCCAAATTATAGCAGGTAGGGCCAATATGTTAGGATTTTGGCAAATTAATTAAGATTTGTTCTAAGAATAATGCAAATAGACATTTAAGGTAAGACTTCAGTATATTTATAAACAGTTTAAAAAAGCAAAAAAAACAAAAGTAGAATCTAAAACAAATAAGGTCATTTTCAGCCACCCAGGTTTTAAATCATTATATGATAAGTCAGGTAAACTTTTTGGAAAGCTAATACTTTTTCGATTAAAACTATATGAAGTGGAAACTTGGACGTTGTACCCGAGTTGTTAAATCAAATATTACCTGCGTAATAGGGTGTGTTTATTGCATATGCGCAGGACTTTAAGTGCACAGTTCAGAAAGGACGTTTAGTAGAGGCAGAAGTTATTTTGAAGAACTTTAACTAATTTAACGCCAGTTTTAGCCTACCATCTATGACAACATTCTGTGGTAAGCTGCTTAATTGTTATCGAAGGGTTAAAAAAGCTAAATTTTTATTTACACAATATCAACAAACGTATTTCGAACTGAGGTAGATAGACTTTGACCGTGCACATTCGAGGTTAACGATAGGTTTTAAAATTTACACCTCACATTTGAATCATGATGGCAAAATTAAAATGAAATTATTTTAGATTAAATTACCGACTTAACGAAAGTGAATACTTAACAAAATATATATAATATATATATATATATGTTTGTGTGTGTGTGTGTGTGTGTGTGTGTGTGTGTGTGTGTGTGAAACCGTCTTGAGCAACGTTTGAAAAGTTTCAACTGCCTGTGTCAAGACAACTCGTACCTAGGTCATCTCTACCCATAATAGGGCAAGATACCTACCCTTTTTTTCATTATGGCAACTCGTACCGAACCCAAAACATGTTATACCCAAGAAAACAAATGATGGAAATAAACAGATTTTAGCTCACCTGGGCCATCTATCTTCGTCCATCGTGCGTCGTGAATTAACTATTCTCCTCCAAAACTTCTAAACAAAATTAAATGATATATGGCAGTAATGATGTTTAGATGAAGGGCTTTCAGTCACCTTGGGGCCCTATCAAGGAAAATTGTATAAATCTTTAAAAGCCATCTCCTTTGAAGATAAAAGAGTATAGCTTAGATATTCCATGTGTGACATACTCAGCACACGTAGTTTCCAATTTGCAGAAATGATAACTGTAGAGGCCAAAGAGGGTATATTACAAGATACTTAAAGTGCAAATTGCTAAAATAAGTGTATTTATCAATATATCTAGAAAATTATAAACTTTTTTATATTACAATATTAAACACATTTCCAACACGATCATGTTTTCAAACGATAATCAAACGATTAATTATCTCAAAATCTGTCAACTTTGTGTAAAGGCGTATACAATAGAGTATTGTGGTTATTGATTTATCGATCATTTTGATATATAGATAAAGGTCATTTGTTCAAAGTTCAAGATCATATATATAAACAAATACTGAAACGGTTAATTATCTAAAAACTATAAAATTTTTGTGTAGGCATGCATAAAAGAATATTTTAGGTATTGGCCTGACATTCATTTTGATACAGAGGTGAAGCAAGTGTATTCAAAAGTCAAGGTCACGATATAAACAAATAGTTATATCTTAAAAACCATAAAATATTGGCATGTGTAAAAGAATATTGTTAACATTGATGTAAGGATCATTTTGATATTTGGATGAAGATTTTGCATGGAAATGTCAAGGTCATAGATGCAAAACACATACTGAAATAGTTAATTATCTTAAAAACTATTTATTTCAAAAACTGTAATTTTTTGTATAGACATGTATGATAGAATATTGAAGTTATTGGACTAACGACCATTTTGACATAGAGATGAAGGTTCAATGGTCAAGGTCAGGGATGCAAACGAATACTGAATTGTATATTTATTTCAAAAACTGTAATGTTTTTGTATAAGCATGTACACTAGGATATGTAGGTATTTTACTAAAGACCATTTTGATATATGAATGAACGTCATCGATTTTAAGGTCAAGTTCACAGATGCTAACGAATGATGAAAATCTATCAACGTTTTGTGTAGGCATGTGTATTAGAATATTGTAAGAAGTGACATAGAGATCATTTTGATTCGGACATAAATTTGTAAGTTTGTTTATGATTGGATATATAAATGAAGGTCATGGTCTTAAAGAGCAAGGTCTCAAATGCAAATAAATACTGAAAATGACCTAATTTGTTTTAGATTCTACTTTTGTTTTTGCTTTTTAGCTGTTTATAAATATACTGAAGTCCTACCTTAAATGTCTAATTGAATCATTCTTAGAACAAATTGTAATTAATTTGCAAAAATCCTAACATATTGGCCCTACCTGCTAAAATTTGGATATTCTCAATAATTTTCTTAATTAACTATTGAATTTTATCATGAGATATATACATACCCTCAGGTGAGCTTAAAGGCCTTTGGAATTCTTGTCTTTAAATAATGTTCTTATTTACGTGTTGTCTCGGTTTGTTTACGAGTTCACTTTTGGTACGAGGTGTCTTGGGTATGACTTATCTTGACATTGGAAGGAGTTGTCCCAAGTAGAAGTAGTCTTGGGTATGAATGTTATTTATTTGCTCACATTATGATTTTGATCAGAAGCGCAGTGTTGGTTCCACACATAGGACATAACAATACTCTCTAACAAAGATTAAGTATGAAAAGTCGAGTTTTTACATTCATTGATGTTCCCTAATCCTCAATAAACATGTATCTGTGTAAATTCCTTTCAAAATACAATTTTGGGTATAAACCCATTTTAACCAATATTTGAAAAAAGTGATGCGCCGTTTGAGTTGTAAGGGAAAACATCCAAGTTGATTATGTACCATATAACTTGTAGTTTTTGCGTCCATATGAAGAACATTTTTGCAGTATTTAATGTGTAACTTTTTTTTATATCAGAAAGGTAAATTTCAAAATTTCACATAAATAACATAGGACTAGTTACCAAACAAGTTCATCTTAATAATTGGGTTTGAACATCATTTCCTAGCAAATATATTATACCACAAATAGCTTTTGTACATGTTCGTGAGCAAGAGTAGACATACCCTGATTGTAAATAATAAAAACAACAGACCTATACTACAATAATTGTTTGTGTCCTATTTTATCGCCTAGTTGTTTGTTTAGGTACAACTAAAGCACAACTCTAGCTTTCTAGGTTGTTACAACAGTGGCTAATATCTTATTAAACATGTGATATGTCAAGTAAGACCAATATTTATGGGTCAGCTAACCGCGCCTGCGACAAAATTGTCAGCCACCCAGGTTTCATATTAAATGATAAGTCACGTAAACTTTTTTGGAAAGCTAATACTTGTTCGATTAAAACTATATAAAGCGGAAACTTGGACGTTGTACCCGAGTTCTTAAATCAAATATTACCTGTGTGATAGGGTGTGTTTATTGCATATGCACAGGGCTTTAAGTGCACAGTTCAGATCGGACGTTTAGAAGAGGCAGAAGTGATTTTGAAGAACTTTTATTAATTTAACACCAGTATCAGCCTACCATCTATGACAACATTTTGTGGTAAGCTGTTTAATTGTTATCGAAGAGTTAAAATAGCTAAATTTTTATTTACACAATATTAACAAACGTATTTCGAACTGAGATAGATAGACTTTGACCGTACACATATGAAGTTTGGGATACGTTTTAAAATTTACTCCTCACTTTTGAATCATGATGGCAAAATTAAAATGAAAATATTTTAGATTAAATTACCGACTTCACGAAAGTAAATACTTAACATATATATATATGAAACTGTCTTGTGCACCGTTTGAAAAGTTTCAACTGCCTGTGTCAATACAACTTGTACCCAGGTCAACTATGCCCATAATAAGGCAAGATACTTATCCGTTTTCTTCATTATGACAACTCGTTCCGAACCGAGACATTTTATACCTAATAAAACAAATGATGGACATTGACAGATTTTAGCTCAGCTCACCTGGGCCATCCATCTTCGTTCTTCGTGCGTTGTGTGTTAACTATTCACCTCCAAAACTTCTGAACAAAATTAAATGATATTTGGCAGATATTGTGAGGATGAAGGGCTTATGAAGAATGTATATCACCTTGGGTCCCTATCAAGGAAAATTGTATAAATCTTTAAAAGCCATCTCATTTGAAGATAAAAGAGTATAGCTGAGATATTTCATGTGTGACATACTTAGCACACGTAGTTTCAAATTTACACATATGGTAGCTGTAGAGGCCAAAGAGGGTATCTGGAAAGGGATCATTGCTAAAATTGGTGTATTCATCAATATATCTAGAAAATTATAAACTTTTCGTATAAGCATATATATATTACAATATTAAAGACATTTGCAAAACAATCGTGTTTTCAAATGAAGGTCATAGGTTCAAAGTTTAGGGTCATAGATGCAAATGAATACTGAAATGATTAATTATCAAAATAAAACATAATTTTTTATATAGGCTTATATATTAGAATATTGTAGGTTTTCAAAAATTGTTGTTCTTATTACTTACAATCATGGTAAGTCTACTCTTGCTCACGAACATGTACAAAAGCTATTTGTGGAATTAATATATCTGCTAGAAATTGATGTTCAAACCCAATTAAAAAGATGGACTTGTTTGGTAATTATATATAATTAGTCCTATGTTATTTATCTGAAATCTTGAAATTTACTGTTCCGATATACAAAAAAGTTACACATTAAATATTTTAAAACAGTTCTTGATATGGACGCAAAAACTACAAGTTATATGGTACACAATCAACTTGAATGTTTTCCCTTACAACTCAAACGGCGCATCGCAAATATTGGTTAAAATGGGTTTATACTCAAAATTGTATTTTTAAAGGAATTTACACAGATACATGTATATTGAGAATTAGGGAACATAAAAAAAGTAAAAGCTGGACTTTTCATTTAATCTTTGTTAGAGAGTATTGTTATTTTCTATGTGTGGAACCAACAGTGCGTTTCTGATCAAAATCATAATGTGAGCAAATGAATAACATTTATACCTAAGACAACTTCTACTTGGGACAACTTCTACTAATGTCAAGATAAGTCATACTCAAGACATCTCGTACCAAAATTCAACTCGTAAACAAACCGAGACAACTCGTATAAAAGAAAGTTATTTAAAGACAAGAATCCTAAAGGCCTGAGGGTATGTATATATCTCATGATGTAGTTCAATAATTAATTAAGATTGAGAATGTCCAAGTTATAGCAGGTAGGGCCAATATGTTAGGATTTTTGCAAATTAATTAAGATTTGTTCTAAGAATGATTCAATTAGACATTTAAGGTAGGACTTCAGTATATTTATAAACAGCTAAAAAAGCAAAAAAAACCAAAAGTAGAATCTAAAACAAATAAGGTCATTTTCAGCCACCCAGGTTTCAAATCATTATATGATAAGTCAGGTAAACTTTTTGGAAAGCTAATACTTGTTCGATTAAAACTATATAAAGTGGAAACTTGGACGTTGTACCCGAGTTGTTAAATCAAATTTTACCTGCGTGCTAGGGTGTGTTTATTGCATATGCACAGGGCTTTAAGTGCACAGTTCAGAAAGGACGTTTAGTACAGGCAGAAATGATTTTGAAGAACATTAACTAATTTAACGCCAGTTTCAGCCTACCATCTATGACAAAATTCTGTGGTAAGTTGCTTAATTGTTATCGAAGGGTTAAAAAAGCTAAATTTTTATTTACACAATATCAACAAACGTATTTTGAACAGAGATAAATAGACTTTGACCGTACACATATGAAGTTTGGGATACGTTTTAAAATTTACACCTCACATTTGAATCATGATGGCAAAATTAAAATGAAATTATTTTAGATTAAATTACCGACTTAACGAAAGTGAATACTTAACATTATATATATATATATATATGTGTGTGGGGGGGGTGTTTGAAACCGTTTGAAACAAGATACCTACCCTTTTTCTTCATTATGGCAACTCGTACCGAACCCGAAACATGTTATACCCAAGAAAACAAATGATGGAAATAAACAGATTTTAGCTCACCTGGGCCATCTATCTTCGGCCATCGTGGTCGTGAATTAACTATTCTCCTCCAAAACTTCTAAACAAAATTAAATGATATATGGCAGTAATGGTGTTTAGATAAAGGGCTTTCAGATTTGCACAAATAAAGGATGTATATCACCTTAGGGCCCTATCAAGGAAAATTGTAAAAATCTTTAAAAGCCATCTCCTTTGAAGATAAAAGATGATAGCTGAGATATTCCATGTGTAATATACTCACCACACGTAGTTTCCAATTTGCACAAATAGTAACTGTAGACGCCAAAGAGGGTATATTGCAAGATACTTAAAGTTCAAATCGCTAAAATAAGTGTATTTATCAATATATCTAGAAAATTATAAACGTTTGTATATTACAATATAAAAGATATTTCCAACACGATCATGTTTTCAAATGAAAGTCATAGCTTCAAAGTTTAAGGTCATAGATGCAAATGAATATTGAAATGATTAATTTTCTAAAAAAAACCATAATTTTTTGCATAAGCTTAAATATTAAAATATTGTAGGTTTTTAGAAGTCAATTATTTTTATATATAAATCAATGCCACAGGTTCAAAAGTCAAGGTCATAGAAGCAAACCGTCATTTTGATATATAGAAGAGGGTCATAGGTTCAAAGATCAAGGTCATACGGAAAATCAAACGATTAATTGTCTCAAAATCTGTCAACTTTTTGTATAGGCGTATACAATAGAGTATTGTGGTTATTGACTTATCGATCATTTTGATATATAGATAAAGGTCATTGGTTCAAAGTTCAAGGTCATATATGTAAACAAATACTGAAATGGTTAATTATCTAAAAATTATAACATATTTGTGTAGGCATTTATAAAAGAATATTCTAGGTATTGGCCTGACATTCATTTTGATACAGAGATGAAGTAGGTGTATTCAAAGGTCAAGGTCACGATATAAATAAATAGTAATATCTTAAAAACCATAAAATATTGGCATGTGTAAAAAAAGCTGTTGACATTGGTGTAAGAATCACTGATATTTGGATAAAGTTTTTGCATGGAAAGGTCAAGGTCATAGATGCAAAACACATACTGTAATGGTTAATTATCTTAAAAACTATTTATTTCAAAAACTGTATTTTTTTGTACAGACATGTATAATAGGATATTGAAGTTATTGAACTAACGACCGTTTTGACATAGAGATGAAGGTTCAATGGTCAAGGTCAGGGATGCAAACGAATACTGAATTGTATATTTATTTCAAAAACTGTAATGTTTTTGTATAAGCATGTATACTAGGATATGTAGGTATTTAACTAAAGACCATTTTGATATATGAATGAACGTCATCGATTTTAAGGTCAAGTTCACAGATGCTAACGAATGATGAAAAACTATAAATTTTTTGAATAGGCATGTATATTAGAATATTGTAAGAAGTGACATAGAGATCATTTTGATTCGGACATAAATTTGTAAGTTTGTTTATGATTGGATATATAAATGAAGGTCATGGTCTTAAAGAGCAAGGTCTCAAATGCAAATAAATACTGAAAATGACCTAATTTGTTTTAGATTCTACTTTTGCTTTTGCTTTTTTAGCTGTTTATAAATATACTGAAGTCCTACCTTAAATGTCTAATTGAATCATTCTTAGAACAAATTGTAATTAATTTGCAAAAATCCTAACATATTGGCCCTACCTGCTAAAATTTGGACACTCTCAATAATTTTCTTAATTAACTATTGAACTTTTTCATGAGATATATACATACCCTTTAGGTGAGCTTAAAGGCCTTTGGAATTCTTGTCTTTAAATAACTTTCTTATGTACGTGTTGTCTCGGTTTGTTTACGAGTTCTCTTTTGGTACGAGATGTCTTGGGTATGACTTATCTTGACATTGGAAGGAGTTGTCCCAAGTAGAAGTAGTCTTGGTTATGAATGTTATTTATTTGCTCACATTATGATTTTGATCAGAAACGCAGTGTTGGTTCCACATATAGGACATAACAATACTCTCTAACAAAAAATAAGTATGAAAAGTCAAGTTTTTTACGTTCATTTATGTTCCCTAATCCTCAATAAACATGTATCTGTGTAAATTCCTTTAAAATATAATTTTGGGTATAAACCCATTTTAACCAATATTTGTAAAAGTGATGCGCCGTTTGAGTTGTAAGGGAAAACATCCAAGTTGATTATGTACCATATAACTTGTAGTTTTTGCGTCCATATCAAGAACATTTTTGCAGTATGTAATGTGTAACTTTTTTTATATCGGAACAGTAAATTTCAAGATTTCACATAAATAACGTAGGACTAGTTATATATCATTACCAAACAAGTCCATCTTAATAATTGGGTTTGAACATCATTTCCTAGCAAATATATTATACCACAAATAGCTTTTGTACATGTTCGTGAGCAAGAGTAGACATACCCTGATTGTAAATAATAAGAACAACAGACCTATACTAAAGTAATTGTTTGTGTCTATTTTATCGCCAAGTTGTTTGTTTAGGTACAACTAAAGCACAACTCTAGCTTTCTAGGTTGTTACAACAGTGGCTAATATCTTATTAGACATGTGATATGTCAAATAAGAACAATATTTATGGGTCAGCTAACCGCGCCTGCGATAAAATTGTCAGCCACCCAGGTTTCATATTAAATGATAAGTCACGTAAACTTTTTTGGAAAGCTAATACTTGTTCGATTAAAACTATATAAAGTGGAAACTTGGACGTTGTACCCGAGTTGTTAAATCATATATTACCTGCGTGATAGGGTGTGTTTATTGCATATGCACAGTGCTTTAAGTGCACAGTTCAGAAAGGACGTTTAGAATAGGCAGAAGTGATTTTGAAGAATTTTTATTAATTTAACACCAGTATCAGCCTACCATCTATGACAACATTTTGTGGTAAGCTGTTTAATTGTTATCAAAGAGTTAAAATAGCTAAATTTTTATTTACACAATATTAACAAACGTATTTCGAACTGAGATAGATAGACTTTGACCGTACACATATGAAGTTTGGGATACGTTTTAAAATTTACACCTCACATTTGAATTATGATGGCAAAATTAAAATGAAAATATTTTAAATTAAATTACCGACTAAACGAAAATGAATACTTAACAATAATATATATATATATATATATAATATATATATATATATATATATATATATATATATATATATATATATATAATATATATATATATATATGAAACTGTCTTGTGCACCGTTTGAAAAGTTTCACCTGCCTGTGTCAAGACAACTTGTACACAGGTCAACTATGCCCATAATAAGGCAAGATACTTATCATCCGTTTTCTTTATTATGACAACTCGTTCCGAACCCGAGACATTTTATACCTAATAAAACAAATGATGGGCATTACCAGATTTTAGCTCAGCTCACTGGGCCATCCATCTTCGTTCTTCGTGCGTTGTGTGTTAACTATTCACATCCACTGAACAAAATTAAATGATATTTGGCAGTAATAGTGTTAAGATGAAGGGCTTTCAGATTTGCACATATGAAGAATGTATATCACCTTGGGTCCCTATCAAGGAAAATTGTATAAATCTTTAAAAACCATCTCATTTGAAGATAAAAGAGTATAGCTGAGATATTTCATGTGTGACATACTTAGCACACGTAGTTTCAAATTTACACATATGGTAGCTGTTGAGGCCAAAGAGGGTATCTGGAAAGGGGTCATTGCTAAAATTGGTGTATTCATCAATATATCTAGAAAATTATAAACTTTTCGTATAAGCATATATATATTACAATATTAAAGACATTTGCAAAACAATCGTGTTTTCAAATGAAGGTCATAGGTTCAAAGTTTAGGGTCATAGATGCAAATGAATACTGAAATGATTAATTATCAAAATAAAACATAATATTTTGCATAGGCTTATATTTTAGAATATTGTAGGTTTTTAAAAATTGTTGTTCTTATTACTTACAATCATGGTAAGTCTACTCTTGCTCACGAACATGTACAAAAGCTATTTGTGGAATTAATATATCTGCTAGAAATTGATGTTCAAACCCAATTAAAAAGATGGACTTGTTTGGTAATTATATATAATTAGTCCTATGTTATTTATCTGAAATCTTGAAATTTACTGTTCCGATATACAAAAAAGTTACACATTAAATATTTTAAAACAGTTCTTGATATGGACGCAAAAAACTACAAGTTATATGGTACACAATCAACTTGGATGTTTTTCCTTACAACTCAAACGGCGCATCGCTTTTTCAAATATTGGTTAAAATGGGTTTATACCCAAAATTGTATTTTTAAAGGAATTTTCGCAGATACATGTATATTGAGAATTAGGAAACACCAATAAACGTAAAAGCTGGACTTTTCATTTTTAATCTTTGTTAGAGAGTATTGTTATGTCCTATGTGTGGAACCAACAGTGCGTTTCTGATCAAAATCATAATGTGAGCAAATAAATAACATTTATACCCAAGACAACTTCTACTTGGGACAACTTCTACTAATGTCAAGATAAGTCATACTCAAGACATCTCGTACCAAAAGTCAACTCGTAAACAAACCGAGACAACTCGTATATTAGAAAGTTTTTTAAAGACAAGAATTCTAAAGGCCTGAGGGTATGTATATATCTAATGATGTAGTTCAATAATTAATTAAGATTGAGAATGTCCAAATTATAGCAGGTAGGGCCAATATGTTAGGATTTTTGCAAATTAATTAACATTTGTTCTAAGAATGATTCAATTAGACATTTAAGGTAGGACTTCAGTATATTTAAAAACAGCTAAAAAACCAAAAAAACAAAAGTAGAATCTAAAACAAATTAGGTCATTTTCAGCCACCCAGGTTTCAAATCATTATATGATAAGTCAGGTAAACTTAGGTTGTTACAACAGTGGCTAATATCTTATTAAACATGTGATATGTCAAGTAAGAATAATATTTATGGGTCAGCTAACCGCGCCTGCGATAAAATTGTCAGCCACCCAGGTTTCATATTAAATGATAAGTCACGTAAACTTTTTTGGAAAGCTAATACTTGTTCGATTAAAACTATATAAAGTGGAAACTTGTACGTTGTACCCGAGTTGTTAAATCAAATATTACCTGCGTGATAGGGTGTGTTTATTGCATATGCGCAGGACTTTAATTGCACAGTTCAGAAAGGACGTTTAGTAGAGGCAGAAGTGATTTTGAAGAACTATAACTAATTTAACGTCAGTATTAGCCTACCATCTATGACAACATTCTGTGATAAGCTGCTTAATTGCTATCGAAGGGTTAAAAAAGCTAAATTTTTATTTACACAATATCAATAAACGTATTTAGAACTGAGATAGATAGACTTTGACCGTGCACATTCGAGGTTAACGATAGGTTTTAAAATTTACTCCTCACATTTGAATCATGATGGCAAAATTAAAATGAAATTATTTTATATTAAATTACTGACTTAACGAAAGTGAATACTTAACAACATATATATATATATGTGTGTGTGTGTGTGTGTGTGTGTGTGTGTGTGTGTGTGTGTGTGTGTGGTGTTTGAAACCGTCTTGAGCAGCGTTTGAAAAGTTTCAACTGCCTGTGTCAAGACAACTCGTACCCAGGTCAACTCTACCCATAATAGGGCAAGACACCTACCCGTCTTCTTCATTATGGCAACTCGTACCGAACCCGAACCATGATATACCCAAGAAAACAAATGATGGAAATAAACAGATTTTACCTCACCTGGGCCATCTATCTTCGTCCATCGTGCGTCGTGAATTAACTATTCTCCTCCAAAACTTCTAAACAAAATTAAATGATATATGGCAGTAATGGTGTTTAGATAAAGGGCTTTTAGATTTGCACAAATAAAGGATGTATATCACCTTGGGGCCCTATCAAGGAAAATTGTATTGATCTTTAAAAGCCATCTCCTTTGAAGATAAAAGATTATAGTTGAGATATGCCATGTGTAATATACTCAGCACACGTAGTTTCCAATTTGCACAAATAGTAACTGTAGAGTCCAAAGAGGGTATATTGCAAGATACTTAAAGTGCAAATTGCTAAAATAAGTGTATTTATCAATATATTTAGAAAATTATAAACTTTTGTATATTACAATATTAAAGACATTTCCAACACGATCATGTTTTCAAATTAAAGTCATAGCTTCAAAGTTTAAGGTCATAGATGCAAATTAATATTGAAATGATTAATTTTCTAAAAAAAATGAATTTTTGCATAAGCTTATATATTAGGATATTGTAAGTTTTTAGAAATCAAATATTTTTATATATAAATCAATGCCACAGATTCAAAGGTCAAGATCATAGAAGCAAATCGTCATTTTGATATATAGAAGAGGGTCATAGGTTCAAAGATCAAGGTCATACGGTTAAATCTCAAAATCTGTCAACTTTTTGTATAGGCGTATACAATAGAGTATTGTGGTTATTGATTTATCGTTCATTTTGATATATAGATAAAGGTCATTGGTTCAAAGTTCAAGGTCATATATATAAACAAATACTGAAATGATTAATTATCTAAAAATTATAACATTTTTGTGTAGGCAGGTATAAAAGAATATTCTAGGTATTGGCCTGACATTCATTTTGATACAGAGATGAAGTAGGTGTATTCAAAGGTCAAGGTCACGATATAAACAAATAGTTATATCTTAAAAACCATAAAATATTGGCATGTGTAAAAGAATATTGTTAACAATGGTGTAAGAATCACTTTGATATTTGGATGAAGATTTTGCATGGAAAGGTCAAGGTCATAGATGCAAAACACATACTGAAATGGTTAATTATCTTAAAAACTATTTATTTCAAAAACTGTATTTTTTTGTACAGACATGTATAATAGGATATTGAAGTTATTGCACTAACGACCATTTTGACATAGCGATGAAGGTAATGGGTTCAATGGTCAAGGTCACAGATGCAAACGAATACTGAATTGGTTATTTATTTCAAAAACTTTAATGTTTTTGAATAAGCATGTATACTAGGATATTGAAGGTATTTAACTAAAAAGCATTTTGATACATGAATGAACGTCATGGATTTTAAGGTCTAGTTCACAAATGCTAACGAATGCTGAAAAACTATAAACATTTTGTATAGGCAAGTATATTAGATATTGTAAGAAGTGACATAAAGATCATTTTGATTCGGACATAAAATTGTAAGTTTGTTTATGATTGGATATATAAATGAAGGTCTCAAATGCAAATAAATACTGAAAATGACCTAATTTGTTTTAGATTCTACTTTTGGTTTTGCTTTTTAGCTGTTTATAAATATAATGAAGTTCTACCTTAAATGTCTAATTTAATCATTCTTAGAACAAATTGTGATTAATTTGCAAAAATCCTCACATATTGACCCTAGCTGCTATAATTTGGACATTCTCAATAATTTTCTTAATTATCTATTGAACTACATTATGAGATATATACATACCCTCAGGTGAGCTTAAAGGCCTTTGGAAGTCTTGTCTTTAAATAACTTTCTTATTTACCAGTTGTCTCGGTTTGTTTACGAGTTGACTTTTGGTACGAGATGTCTTGAGTATGACTTATCTTGACATTGGTAGGAGTTGTCCCAAGTATAAGTTGTCTTGGGTATGAATGTTATTTATTTGCTAACATTATGATTTTGATCAGAAACGCACTGTTAGTTCCATACATAGGACATAACAATACTCTCTAACAAAGATTAAATATGACAAGTCCAGTTTTTACGTTTATTGGTGTTCCCCTAATCCTCAATATACATGTTTCTTATAAATTCTTTTCAAAATACAATTTTGGGTATTAACCAATTTTAACCAATATTTGAAAAAGCGATGCGCCGTTTGAGTTGTAAGGGAAAACACCTAAGTTGATTGTGTACCATATAACTTGTAGATTTTGCGTCCATATCAAGAACTTTTTTGAAGTATTTAATAAGGTCATTTTCAGCCACCTATGTTTCATATTATTTGATAAGTCACGTAGACTTTTTTGGAAAGCTTATACTTGTTCGATTAAAACTATATAAAGTGGAAACTTGGACGTTGTACCCGAGTTGTTAAATCAAATATTACCTGCGTGATAGGGCGTGTTTATTGCATATGCACAGGACTTTAAGTGCACAGTTCAGATCGGACGTTTAGAAGAGGCAGAAGTGATTTTAAAGAACTTGAACTAATTTAACGCCAGCATTAGCCTACCATCTATGATAACATTCAGTGGTAAGCTGTTTAATTGTTTTCGAAGGGTTAAAATAGCTATATATATATATATATATATATATATATATATATGAAACTGTCTTGAGCACCGTTTTAAATGTTTCACCTGCCTGTGTCAAGACAACTCGTACCCAGGTCAAGTATGCCCATAATAAGGCAAGATACTTATCCGTTTTCCGTTTTCTTCATTATGACAACTCGTTGAGAACCCGAGACATTTTATACCTAATAAAACAAATGATGGAAATTAAGAGATTTTAGCTCAGCTCAGCTGGGCCATCCATCTTCGTTCATCGTGCGTTGTGTGTTAACTATTCATCTCCAAAACTTCTGAACAAAATCAAATGATATTTGGCAGGAATGGTGTTTAGATGAAGTGCTGTGTAAATGTTCTATATTGGAACAATAAATTCCAAGTGGGAAATGCTGATTCTTAACAATCTTACATCACTGCAAATAGTTAAAACATTAACTTATTGCCTATTAATTTATGCTAACTAATACATAAACTCCATACAGTATTCCCATATAAATCTGTTATCTAAGATATACTACACAATGCAAGGTATGTATGACATCATACAAAGATCTTGAACCAAATTTAGCAGCAACACAAGTACTAGCTTTCCAAAAGCTTGCCTGACTAATCATTTCCTAATATGAGGTCTTGGTGGCTGAGGGGCCTCATGCGGATCACAGGCTTTTCACTGCTTAATGGTCCAATATATTTGTAATGTATTAGTTATAACACATATTGTGTTAAAGTCGTACCTGTTGTTCCCCTTTAACTGTACTTTTGTATAATACGAGTTGTTCCCCATTGACTGTACTCTTGTATAAAACGCTTTAATGATCATGAGCAGTATTAAATATTACATGTGTTCATGTCGGACGTTCAGTTGTATGCCAGGGTTAATCGCTCTAGGTCCGATATATCTTTTTAGATAACCTGAGCAATCGGCTCAGTAGAGGTATAGCTATTTATCTTTGTCTGTCGTCCGTTGTGTGTAAACTTTTCACATTTTAATCAACTCCTCCAAAACTATAAAGCCAAATTGGATGATTTTTGCCAGTAATGATGTCTAGGTAAGGGGCTTTCAGATTTGCACAAACGAAAAGATTATGCTCCCTTTGGGGCCTCATAAAGGGGAAAATTGTAAAAATCATCTTCTCTGAACTTACAAGAGGATTAACTTAGATATTTTATGTAAAAGATATTTAGGGCACCTAGTTCCATATTTGCACAATTCGTATCTGTAGAGGCCAAAATGTGGAAATAGCAAGGTACTTGATGGGGAAACTGCCAAAATTATTTTTTTAACTGCATGTTCATTGACAACTTGTGACAAATTTCGCCTGGTTGAGTATACCAGTTCTTGACGTCTTAAATTGTGTTTGTTATTTCTATCATTCCTTTATAATAACTTGATTATGGTAAGACAATTCTCACAATTTTAATTTCTAAATGCTTGAAATTAATCCGATCCTGACACTAAATTAAACAAATATTCTTCATCTATAGTATTTAGATAAGTCGTTTTCATTGATAACTTTTATACCTTTTCAATGTTTGAAACCTCACATTCATATTTTGTTTTGCAAACAAAACCCACATCTAAAATATTTTTAGTTTTATTTTTACTTATTCTCCTACATAGAGAAAATTTTACATTTCTGACTAAAAACCAGCTGTACTATGTTCCCTTGGTGACCCCATATGCATATATTAAAATGTTTAACTAAGGTCAACAATTACAATGTAAGTCACTTATATCACACTAGTTTTGGGGATTGGTTCAGACAAAAATATGGAGATAAAATATCCATTCCAGATGACGTGAACTATGTAATTTTAAAGTATTTCAAAGTTGACAAATTGATTGTCTGTGACACAGGCGTGAATATTAATGGTTTAGAACATGGGGTCCATAACGACTGTTTTAGTTCTTAGTCTACTCACGATATTTGTAAATTATTGTAACCATTTCAATTTTTCCTTATTTCCTTATTATTATTTTGGTTTTCGAACACATATATTGTGGTTATTTTGTGACAAATCAAATGATACTATAGCAATTATAGTAAAGGACTGTCTTTTAGTATAAAAAACGAATAATATATATTCATACGCAAAACCATACATATGTGGTTATCTGACGTAGCTGATCGCACGAGTTTATTGTGCGGACGGATACATTACACGATTGCGCTCTGAGCACGAGTGTAATGTATGCGTTCGCACAATAAACGAGTGCGATTAAGGTCCGATATTTCCTTTCTTGTCTTCCATTTTTAAAGTCTATATAACACACTATGTTCTACATAAATGACAATAAACTTTACAAATACAAACTGAACAATTAAATAGCTTTACCGACTAAAATAGATGTTAACCTGGTCAGCTGTTGTTACCCATACCATCAGGACATACATTATTCTTACTGTTTTTACAAAGTGATTTTCACCTTGGAAAATGAATTCATAAAACATTACAATTGGTATGAAAATAAACAGTTGGAATGAAAATAAAAATGTCATTTTTTATGCTTTTATTTGTTATTACCAACAGATTGAAATGACCCATCTGTTTCTGAATAGTGAATACAGTGAAAATGTAGGGTAGTATCCATGAAAAAATAAAAATATAATTAGTAATACTCTGGTATGAAGGAAATATATTCTGGTAAACCATGTTTTTGAAAATGATGCTAGAAAATATGTATAATATCAAGTTGAAATTCAAAAAGTGACATCTTCTGATAATAAACCTAATTCTTGAACTAATAAAAAATAAAAAATAGGACTTTCATGCAAAGTATTTTTTAGTTTTATTTATTAATTTTATGTATTAATTTTTATGTATACAATTCACTGCTTGTTGCCAAAAGTCCTGGTAACATGTATTAATTATTTTCTGGATATAAATTACTTCAATTAGTGCAATTAAAATAAATTGAATTTGAAAACGTATTTATATGTTGCTTCAAAAATTTTAATTTAACTGTTTCGTTTACCATACCATATAATAAGCACACTTACAGTGCCTTCTCTGTATCTGAATACCTCTTTATACCTGTATGTATCCATGTGCTTAATGTTTACAAACACAATATGTTGCTATTAGTAGCTTCACCTGCTTGTCATCAGAAAGAAAGATATTTATCGTTCAGCTCAGTAGGAACTACCACGGATTCCCCTGTAATAGTAAAACATATTTTTGCATTTTCTACAAACCTTTAAGGCTTGAAACTTGGTATATAGAATCATGACATGAAGTTCTAGTAAGTTAGCAAAGCTAATTGACTTTGATCTACCTTCAAGCTCTACTCGTTTTGCAAATCTGGTTGACCTTAATCTCAGGTGACCGTTGTTAAAATAGCACCCTACTATTTTGAAATCCTGGCTGGAACACTGGTCTGACTCAGCATTGACAGTTTTTATCATTTTATAAAAATTAATGACTTTAATGAAAAATGTCTTACTTTGGACTTCCAGAAGTACTTGGACAAGAAATTAGAACAACATCTTTGACTGATGTTAGAATTAAATTGCCTTTCTTTGACTGAACACGTTTAAATTGCAGACAATGCAATTCACTTATAATAAGATCAAGATCCAATTTCCCTGTTCAGTCAACACCATCGGTCCTTTGATTTATATATGGAATGAAAAATATGCGACTTTTTATGTTTGTATGACCGCAATTGCAGTGACATTTTGACTTAACTGTAAACCTAGTGCAATATATAATAACAAATCACAAACATATAGTTAAGATAATTTAAAATAACTGGTTTTAAATTTTAGCATAAAATATTTATTATGAATAGCATATCAAATTAAGTTGTTCATTGAAGGAACATCCATACTACAGAACTCATCTTCATCATGGTAACATAAATTGACATCAACAGCATTAACAGCAGAACTCTTCATTTCATCATCAGCTTCGTGGTCATCATCATCACCATCAGCAGCAATAGCAGAGACCACAATAATTATCAGCAGAACGTGTCATGTCACATTATTATCAACATCTTCATTATCAACATTCGCAACAGCAATAGCAGCAGGACTTCTCATATCAAAATCCCCATTATCATTATAAGGAACAAATAAATTTTTTGTTAATCAAATAAACATCTTACATTTTGATCAAATAAATTTCAAACTAACTTGCACTTAAACTTTAGTTCTGCATGACACAAAGAACAAATAATAAATGTCATAACATAATATTATAGAAAACATCTTTCATATCAAAATAACAAGGGTTTGATTATTAACTAAGTTTGTGTTCTGATTTTACCTTCCTACCTATCAGAGTTTGACACTAACTTTTTTCAACAGTAGCCCATGGGGCTAGTAGTTCTTAGGAATCACTATCCCTGGTTGAAGTTACCAGCTCTTCGTGCTTTCGTGCTAGTGGCATGCCTTGCAAAGTCCCAGCAATTAGGGTGCTCCTTCTCTATATCTTCTCTGATCATTATGATGATAATAGATTCAAACTTGTGCAAAGATGAATACTAGATTTTTTTTAATTTTCTGTATTGAGTATATGATTATTTAAGATAAACTACTCGCCCGTCAGGCTACTGGTAATGCTAGATTCATTAGCCCTGGCCAATTTTTGTTAGCCCCGGGTAAGTGGGCTAGTATTTGTGTCGATCCCTGCCTATCTTATTGCCCCTAGTGGAACATAAGGCGATGCACAGATTTCTACACTTCGTCCTATACAAAGCATGGATCTCTGCAGTCATCCAACTTGACCAGCTCATATTATTTCTTACATTCTCTATTGTTCTCCCCCAAATCTCTTTTGGTCTTTTCTTTCTTTTACCTTCTTGAGCCCAGGTCAATGCATTTCTTTCATTTTCGAAGTTTTTTTTTCTTAAAATATGTCATATTTATTACCATCACCTTGATTTAATTGTATTTTCTACTAATGCTGTTTTTGTGATTGTCTTAGACCTTCGTTTGTTATTTTGCTCGCCTAAAAGATTTTCATTCTTCTTTTTTAGCATCTGCTCTGGAATGTTTCTAGCTTCTTTATTCTTGTTTTGTTAATTTCCAAAATTCAGATCCATAAATTAAGACAGAGATGACATTGCTATTGGAGATTCTCACTTTAGTTGTTTTACTGTATATGTTGGATTTCCACACTTTGTTAAGAGCTAAGAATGACTGCCTTGCTTTTTGAAAGGGTTTATTTAATATCTTTGTCCTCTGATTTTAACTTACCTTAACACTGAGGCATAGCAGACATATTATTATATGATTTTTAACAATTGCAGGTCACATATAAGCAACCAAATAGAGATGAAGATTCAAATATAATTTATAAATTGACAACATCAGAATTTGAAAATGTTATGAAGAAAGAAACTTGTTTTTAAAGGTAAATTATTTTGATACATATATTCATATATGATTATATTTTATATGTTTCAGTAAAAACTTCATTCTTATACCAAACTATTAAATTAATTCATGGTCTTTTAATTAATTTTAAATACAGTTTGTAATACTCTCTACTTATAACCATGTATATGTAAGGACAATAAATAATCTATAGAGTTTTGGAAAATCTCATTTAATTTTCATTATATCACATATATTAACTGTTGTTGTCAGTGAAAACATATAAAGCCGGGACCTTGATAAACATTGTTCCAACTTAATGAGGTAAATGGCATTCCCTGTGTCAAATTTAGGCACATGTACAGTACAGACCTTTCGAAAGTTTAACACTAAGGTAACCTAAAGAAGTCAAGGCTAGTCTGCCAAGTGGCTAAGGTGTGGCGACTAAAAAGTTGTCGAGATAAATGATAACAGCTGTCAATATATATACACCAAAATAGGGACAGATATGAGCTGTCGAGATAGATGATAACTGCTGTCAAAATATATATCAAAATAGGGACAGATATGAGCTGTCGAGATAGATGATAACTGCTGCCAATATATATATACACCAAAATAGGGACAGATATGAGCTGTCGAGATAATGATAACTGCTGTCATATATATATACACCAAAATAGGGACAGATATGAGCTGTTGAGATAGATAATAGCTGCTGTCATATATATATACACCAAAATAGGATGAGATATGAGCTGTCGAGATAGATGATAACTGCTGTCAATATATACACCAAAATAGGGACAGATATGAGCTGTCGAGATAAATGATAACAGCTGTCAATATATATACACCGAAATAGGGACAGATATAAGCTGTCGAGATAGACGATAACTGCTGTCAATATATATACACCAAAATAGGGACAGATATGAGCTGTCGAGATAGATGATAACTGCTGTCAATATATATATATACCAAAATAGGGACCGATATGAGCTGTCGAGATAGATGATAACTGCTGTCAATATATATACACCAAAATGGGACAGATATGAGCTGTAGATAGATGATAACCGATGTCAATATATAACACCAAAATAGGGACAGATATGAGCTGTCGAGATAAATGATAACTGCTGTCAATATATATACACCAAAATAGGGACAGATATGAGCTGTCGAGATAGACGATAACAGCTGTCAATATATATATACCAAAATAGGGACAGATATGAGCTGTCGAGATAGGTGATAACCGATGTCAATATATATACACCAAAATAGGGACAGATATAAGCTGTCGAGATAAATGATAACTGCTGTCAATATATATACACCAAAATAGGGACAGATATGAGCTGTCGAGATAAATGATAACTGCTGTCAATATATATACACCAAAGGGACAGATATAGCTGTCGAGATAGATGATAACTGCTGCATGTATATACACAAAATAGGGACAGATATAGCTGTCGAGATAGACGATAACTGCTGTCAATATATATATATATACCAAAATAGGGACAGATATGAGATGTCGAGATAGATGATAACTGCTGTCAATATATATACACCAAAATGGGGACAGATATGAGCTGTAGAGATAGATGATAACTGCTGTCAATATATATACACCAAAATAGGGACAGATATGAGCTGTCGAGATAAATGATAACTGCTGTCAATATATATACACCAAAACAGGGACAAATATAAGCTGTCGAGATAGACGATAACTGCTGCCATGTATATACACCAAAATAGGGACAGATATAAGCTGTCGAGATAGACGATAACTGCTGTCAATATATATACACCAAAACAGGGACAATATAAGCTGTCGAGATAGACGATAACTGCTGTCGATATATATACACCAAAATAGGGACAGATATGAGATGTCGAGATAGATGATAACTGCTGTCAATATATATACACCAAAATGGGACAGATATGAGATGTCGAGATAGATGATAACTGCTGTCAATATATATACACCAAAATAGGGACAGATATAAGCTGTCGAGATAGATGATAACTGCTGTCGATATATATATATACCAAAATAGGGACAGATATGAGATGTCGAGATAGATGATAACTGCTGTCAATATATATACACCAAAATAGGGACAGATATGAGATGTCGAGATAGATGATAACTGCTGTCAATATATATACACCAAAATAGGGACAGATATAAGCTGTCGAGATAGATGATAACTGCTGTCGATATATATATATACCAAAATAGGGACAGATATGAGATGTCGAGATAGATGATAACTGCTGTCAATATATATACACCAAAATGGGGACAGATATGAGCTGTAGAGATAGATGATAACCGATGTCAATATATATACACCAAAATAGGGACAGATATGAGCTGTCGAGATAGATGATAACTGCTGCCAATAAATATACACCAAAATAGGGACAGATATAAGCTGTCGAGATAGACGATAACTGCTGTCAATATATATACACCAAAATAGGGACAGATATGAGCTGTAGAGATAGACGATAACTGCTGTCAATATATATATACCAAAATATGGACAGATATGAGCTGTAGAGATAGATGATAACTGCTGCCAATATATATACACCAAAATAGGGACAGATATAAGCTGTCGAGATAATGATAACTGTTGTCAATATATATACACCAAAATAGGGACAGATATGAGCTGTCGAGATAGATGATAACTGCTGTCAATATATATACACCAAAATAGGGACAGATATGAGCTGTCGAGATAGATGATAACTGCTGTCAATATATATACACCAAAATAGGGACAGATATAAGCTGTAGAGATAGATGATAACTGCTGTCAATATATATACACCAAAATAGGGACAGATATGAGCTGTAGATAGATGATAACTGCTGTCAATATATATACACCAAAATAGGGACAGATATGAGCTGTAGATAGATGATAACTGCTGTCAATATATATACACCAAAATAGAGACAGATATGAGCTGTCGAGATAGATGATAACTGCTGTCGATATATATACCAAAATAGGGACAGATATGAGCTGTCCAGATAAATGATAACTGCTGTCAATATATACACCAAAATAGGGACAGATATGAGCTGTCGAGATAAATGATAACTCCTGTCATATATATATACACCAAAATAGGAACAGATATGAGCTGTCGAGATAGATGATAACTGCTGTCGATATATATACACCAAAATAGGAACAGATATGAGCTGTCGAGATAGATGATAACTGCTGTCGATATATATACACCAAAATAGGGACAGATATGAGCTGTAGAGATAGATGATAACTGCTGTCAATATATATACACCAAAATAGGGACAGATATGAGCTGTCGAGATAGATGATAACTGCTGTCAATATATATATACCAAAATAGGGACAGATATGAGCTGTAGAGATAGACGATAACTGCTGTCAATATATATACACCAAAATAGGAACAGATATGAGCTGTCGAGATAGATGATAACTGCTGTCGATATATATACACCAAAATAGGAACAGATATGAGCTGTCGAGATAGACGATAACTGCTGTCGATATATATACACCAAAATAGGGACAGATATGAGCTGTCGAGATAGACGATAACTGCTGCCATGTATATACACCAAAATAGGGACAGATATAAGCTGTCGAGATAGACGATAACTGCTGTCAATATATATATATATATATACCAAAATAGGGACAGATATGAGATGTCGAGATAGATGATAACTGCTGTCAATATATATACACCAAAATGGGGACAGATATGAGCTGTAGAGATAGATGATAACCGATGTCAATATATATACACCAAAATAGGGACAGATATGAGCTGTCGAGATAGATGATAACTGCTGCCAATAAATATACACCAAAATAGGGACAGATATAAGCTGTCGAGATAGACGATAACTGCTGTCAATATATATATATATATATATACCAAAATATGGACAGATATGAGCTGTAGAGATAGATGATAACTGCTGCCAATATATATACACCAAAATAGGGACAGATATAAGCTGTCGAGATAAATGATAACTGTTGTCAATATATATACACCAAAATAGGGACAGATATGAGCTGTCGAGATAGGTGATAACTGCTGTCAATATATATACACCAAAATAGGGACAGATATGAGCTGTCGAGATAAATGATAACTGCTGTCAATATATATACACCAAAACAGGGACAGATATAAGCTGTCGAGATAGACGATAACTGCTGCCAATATATATATATATATACCAAAATAGGGACAGATATGAGATGTCGAGATAGATGATAACTGCTGTCAATATATATACACCAAAATGGGGACAGATATGAGCCGTAGAGATAGATGATAACTGCTGTCAATATATATACACCAAAATAGGGACAGATATGAGCCGTAGAGATAGATGATAACTGCTGTCAATATATATACACCAAAATAGGGACAGATATAAGCTGTGGAGATAGATGATAACTGCTGTCAATATATATACACCAAAATAGGGACAGATATGAGCCGTAGAGATAGATGATAACTGCTGTCGATATATATACACCAAAATAGGGACAGATATGAGCTGTCGAGATAGATGATAACTGCTGTCGATATATATACACCAAAATAGGGACAGATATAAGCTGTCGATTTGGCACAAACTCATAAGCTGGGTGTTAATCTTTGGGCAGGTCTGTTATGTTTTTTATTTTTTGCAACAGGTATCCTTACCTGGTACGCATCTATATCTATAGATATTGATGGTTGGTAGGACGTGTTTGTATCGATGGAGCTATGTTGGGATAAATAATAATTATCTTATAATACAAATCAATTTGATTAATAAGATTTAAATATTTAAAATTATTTTTTTTATTACCAGTAGAGAATTGGAAATGGACTCTGATGTTGCCTTGTACCCTAAGCATGCTTTGTGACTGAAGAATTGCCAGTAGAGCATTGAAAATGGACCTTGATGTAGCCTTATACTCCAAGTATCCTTTGTACCTGTAAGCAGTCACTAATTCTTCAAAATGGCATCAAAATATCCAACCAATAAACAACGCACCAACTATGCTAGACTTTGTCGAGCTATCATCGATTTATCTGCAGATGTACTACGAGAATTGCTGAAAAAACAGATTCTGCTTACTGATATTTCGACAGAGCTAAAGAAAATTCCACGAAAAGTTACCGACAAAATTAGTAAAGAACAGTGGGGCTACATAGATAAAAGTGCCACTGGGGGAACATATATTAAACAATTTGATGTAACGTTGTTATGTTTAGTTTTGAGGATTCTGAGTGTTAGAGATTTGGCTAAAACACTAGAGATCACTATTGGGTACCAAGCTCTATATACATCTGTACAGAATTGTTCAGCTCTCTCGTCTAATCTTAATACAAAACTAAAACCATCAGAACTTAAAGAAGTACAAATCATTGCAAATAATCTGCAATCATATATTCAAAGTAAAGATGAATTCCTATGGAAACTGTATACACATTTATGTCCTGCTGCAAATCAGAAACTTGTCCATCCGTCTGTACCCTGGGGTGGACCAAATATGCCAAATCCAGCTGACACAACTACTGGCGATGATATAGAACGATTGCGCGTCATAAGAAACAAAACATATGGCCATTTAACATCTACCGAGATGCCAGACAAAGAATTTAATTGGTGTTGGGAGACTTTGGAGGAGATTATGATCAGAATGGACCAGGAACTGCCCGGCAATAACTTTAAGGCGTGTTTAGACACCATAAAAACTGAAAGTATGGATGCAGATTTACATAAGGAATTATTTGATATTTTAAAAGAAATGGCTGAAACAGAGGAAAAAATGCAAAAGGAATTAGCAGAAAAACAAGAAAAAGTCACAAAAATACAACAAAACATAGCAGAAAGACAGGACATAGTTGAGAAAAAACAAGAAAGCGTAGCTACAAAGCAGGATAAAGTTGTTACAATACAAGAAGGCGTAGCCACAAAGCAGGATGAAGTTCAAATAATACAAGAAAATGTAGCTAAAAAGCAAGACAAAGTTGTAACAATACAACAAAGTGTAGCCACAAAGCAGGATAATGTTGTAACAATACAGCAAAGCGTAGCCACAAAGCAGGATAATGTTGTAACAATACAACAAAGCGTAGCCACAAAGCAGGATAATGTTGTAACAATACAACAAGAGGTGGCACGCAAACAGGAACAAGTATCAGACATACAGAAGAATGTACTAGAAAAAGTGGTGGAATCACAAGCAGGAATACTAAGAGAAATTAGAGAAGAGTTCCAGCAATCTAAAGGTAATTATTTTGTTATTTACCATAATGTCAATATTGTAAACCATCTTTTATTGCCTGAGATTCACGTTCTTCACTAAGACAAACTTATCGTGAAAGTTAATTTTCAAAAATGGTTTTATTTATACCAAATATTCAGCTAAAGCCTATATCGCGAAAGTTTATACTTGCGAAATTGTTTTTGTAAGAGAATCGCTAAAGTTAATATCCACGAATAAAAGTTGGTTTACAGTATTTATAATCACAAGACTAAATGGGATCAAGAACCACAAAATGTACTTTACAAAAGCACTAGACATATTTAACAAAGGTTATGATGTTTTATGAAAACACATTTATAATAAAAAGGATATAGGTCACCATTAATGCTTTGATTAGAGGTGACCATCTAATTGTTACTATGACATCTTCTATAAGATGATATAGAAGTCACCTGCTATAGGCAAAAATTCAAAAACTTGGGCTATGTGTTGCAGTAATGGCATTTTTGGCAGGGTTTTTTATTATTCCACCCCTATCTGTGGCACGGGACATCGTTTTATTTTAAGTTTCCATTCAAAAGAACTACGACTTTCAATTTTATAATGCCAAGTATTTGGCAATAAAACAACCCACTTTCAAGTTTTGGGTCAGACCCTGTCGAACATGGGGAATAGTTTTAGATTTTCCAAAACACCTTGCATCTTTAATTCTTTAGACAGTTGTCCCCCAATTTTCAAGTCTTGATCTGACCAGACCAGGGTTCAAACCCTTACCTCCCGCATACATTTTGCGAGCACGCACGCAGCAGCTGAAAATAAATAATTAGATAATATATTATTTACTGAGACATGAAGTGGTATCAAATATGTTTTGTTCATATTTTGTAATAAGTGTTATATTATGATTAAGATGGAAATATAAATAATGTACCAATTTAAGAGCTTTAACAATAAATTTATTGTGTAAATTTAATTCAATGATTTGATGTATAAAATGAAATTAAAATTTCTAAATCTGAATCCACATTTTAAAATTTACATTATTTGTTTCAGAACAAGTGAAGAACTATGAAGATAATTTCTTAAGTAATCTCTCTCTTTCTCTCTCCACCTCTCTCTGCCTAACTCTGCCTCTCTCTCCACCTCTTTCTTTCTTTCTCTCTCCGTCCTGCTCTCTACCTCTTTCTCTCTCTCTTTCACTCCTTCTATTTCTACACCTCTCTCCGTTTCTCTTTCCACCTCTCACACCTCTTAAAGTAAATATTACAAAAACTTAGTGTGCCGGTATCATTAAGAAATGTATTACAAATGTATCCCTACATGTTCTGCATGTCTACACATTGAGTGCATATGGAAAATGCAAGAATATAGTCGTACTTTCTATAAAAAACTCAACAAATATTTTTCATTTATCCAAATGTGAATTTAATTCTGTACATTTTTAGGTCACCTGACCGAAAGGTCATGTGTGTATAAGGCATAGTGGAGCGTGTGTATGTGCGTGCGTGCTTCAATAACACCTATTTTTCGACATCTCCTTTGAAACTACAAGACAGATTTCAATAAAAATTGGTGACAAGTATATATGGGCCGGTGCAATTGTTTGTGTGTTGCCATGGCTACCATAACTAGGAATCTTCTTCTCCGAAACCAATGATTGGAGAAACATCTGATTTGATATTTGGCTTTTCTAGGCGGTTAAGCCTATAGTTTGTTCATTTTGTGAAATTCGATCAAAAAATAAGTTTGTGTTTAATTTTGATAAAATCATAAAAAAATAAATTGTTATAATTTGGCTATTTTACCAGATAATGACATGGGATTTTCAGTTTTGACATATTCTTGTGATTATCTTCAAGATGGGGTCAAGGTCAATTCTGACGGTCATGACCTAATTAACTTCAAAGCATATAATGTTTTGGCGTTCTTGCCGTCGGTTCAAAAAGTAAAGTGGCAGGGCAGTTATGTTATCTCCTTTGATCACTATTTATCGGCAAAACTCGCTGAACGGTAATATTCGATTGTGTCTGTACTTCCGATTTCTTCCATATAAGCAAAACTCGTCGAACGGTACTATTCGGTTGTGTAAGGAATACACTCAAAAAATTATAGGACATTTGAGAATACACAGACATAGATCTTTATTTGTAATGTCTCAAGAAATGATTTGAGATAAAGCACGGCAAAAATCTATGTAATTTACACACTTCTTTAAAGTGAAAAAGTTTAAGTTTAGCGGGTGTGTAAATAAACATTTAGTAAGTAGATGTTTCAAATGTAAACATTCAAACAGTAAGTTGATATATTTGATGACAAAATAAAGATGTTAAGATAAAATAAAACATTTATAACAATTTAATTGACTTCAATGTATGTTGGATAGTACAGTAAAACCTCGATTCATCGCCAGCATTTGTTCAGTCAAATTTTGGCGTTATAAAGGGGTTTGGCAATAAATCGAGGGAGGCCCATAAAGAAAACATAAACAAAATGGATTTTGGGACTTCAAAATACTATGGCGTTAAGCGAGGTGGCAAAGTTATCGAGGGGCATTATATTGAGGTTTTACTGTATGTTTTACTTATTTTTTGGTCAATGTCAATGGTTCGTTACCACTAAAGACATATTGACATCTTGGTAAATAAGACGATCTCAGCCAATCTGAATTTAGATTCTAAATATAGATTACTTCCTCTGTCGGTTAAGTAGACATGGTCGATTGTCGCCCAATCTAGTGTTCATTGATAACATCTATATCATGAAACTGTAAATTAACAACACATAGGCATTTTGTAGTCTAAAGATTAATATCTTTTTTATATCATGAATATGATCCCTATCAAACCAGATGTAATAAAATTTGTTCATATTTAATAAAAAATTTAGCCTAAAAATCACCTGCATATATAACACAACCTGCCAGAGGCAGTCAGCGGACACCCTAACAATTAATTGCCCGACTGGAAAAAAAGTGTCTGGAATGGTCATGTCATCCTCGGAAACAAATCGCTCATCAAAATATAATTAAAGAAACCATAAAACCTATCCATGGTGATAAGGTGATAAAAGTAATAGTTTCAATCCAAGTGTTACGATAAACCTTACATTCATAAAAATTCCGAAGGTCACTTGATAATTATTCTGTTAATTACTTATACCCCGGTTTTGAAAGCACGGTCCCACAAATCGCCAAAATCGGATATAAATAACCAAATCGAATTGGCCATAGAATGCCGAATTGAAAATCGGTCATTCTGTTTTTCCCGATAACGACAAGCCTTATGTATTGTCAATGTCGACTGAGTTAGTTTACGATATAAGATGAAGCCACACATCTTAATATTGTCCTGCAAGTGTAAAATCAGTGTGATAAGTAATCGGTATTAACTGTTTAAAATCAATCCAAGAGTTTATCCTCTAAACAATTACAGAGTCCAGGCGCGTGTTCAGCAAACTCCCGTACTAGATCAATTAATATAGCTTTTCATTAAAAAAATAACGCTACCACTCACAGAACAAAATAATTAACAAATACATTGTTTTAAATCATATTTCAAACAATTTTCATCTTGGAAAAAAATTAAATCCATAGTAACATTGTAATGGTCTATCTTCCCGTTTTTATCTGAGGATCGGGACTTCATATAGTTGACATGCACTGTATCAACGGGAATTCCACAAGTTTTCTCATCCAATGAAATTCATTCAAAACGTCACTACCTAAAACAATGTCTTTGATGTTGGATTTGTATGCCGACAGAATTTCTGGTTCCGTACGATGTTTCGTATCCAAGAGTTTTATTTCAATCAATTTTCACTTTCAAAGAAAATAAAAGCACTCAATACAGATATTGGCTTTATTGAGCTTACATTAAAAACGTAAATTAGTCGTAAAATCGTTGTACTCAAAGTTACAATCACGACTCCATCGCGCAAATATGCATATAAATAACGCATTTTAATGTACATGTAAATTAACAAAACAACATCATTTGTTTTTGTTTTTATTCAAAATTACTTAGAAGCAAGATGTATCAAGAGTTTCGGCTGAGTTCCAGCAAAATCGTGTCTTGATTAAAAGATGCAAAAAAATGACCGCCGAAATCGGAGGAAATTTGAAAATTATTGAAATTTCAAAATTTTGTTCTCGAAACATAGGGACCAAAACTGTAAACCAACTGAAAGCACATGTCAGGATCTGTCAGATTGTAGTCTTTCCCGATTTTTTATGACTGTTAGGATGAATTACGTTTCCATTAATAAAAATAAAGAAAGAGAGGAAGCATCTGAAAGTTTATTCTTCTAGACAAAATATAAAGTCATTCTTTTATCAGAATTATTTGCTTACCACACGATGGCTCACAGTGCATTAAGTTACATGGGCATGTTAATTCAGTAAAACAGTTTTTTATCAGACCCTTTCATTTAATACATTAATTTCTATAAATTTTATTGTTGTAGAAAAATATGTAAAACATTTGAGTTGTCCAAATAATTATTTCAAGAAATATTTCCCCCGTTTACACAATTCTTGCCTATATGAGAGATGCAACTTATTCAGTTATTGGCCTAGGGGCTATAGTTAGTGCACGAACAGAACAGTTTATACCAATTCAAGACTTTGAAGCTCACTTGGTCAACTTATACATCTTCATCAATAATTTCAACTTCCTTTTAAATATACATAAAATATTCATTAAACACATTGCTTTTATTTCATTTTATTTTATTTTGAAATAAATGAATTCAATTTTTTAATTATATTTATTTGGTTCTATCCGAATGTCATTTGTATGTCTTTGATTTCAAAATGCAGCATTTGTTTTAGTTCACCTGAGCCAAAAGCTCACATGAGTTATTGTTATCTATTTTCATCCACTGTGTGTCTTATGTAAACTTTTCAAAAAATCAACTCCTTCAAAATTACTCTCTCAAGCTGGATGATACTTTGCAGAAATGATGTCTAGGTAAAGGGTTTCAGACTTGCACAAATGATGGTTTCATGTCCTTTGGGAGACCCAAAAGTTAGGAAATAGGTAAAAATCTTTAAAACCTCTTGAATGTACATTAGATATAACTTAGATATTTTCTGTACAGTCAAGCCTGTTTATAAAGGCCATCCTAGGGAACCAGTAAAAGTGGCATTTATGAACAGATTGTTTTTATATACAGAATCAACTAATATGATAAAAAGAGCAATTGGGATACAATTCTACTGGCCTTTATGACTTACTTGAATTATGTCCATCCCTCCTTGTGGAGAATTGGGCCAGATATCTTTCTCCTCCAAGAATTTCTGTTGGCAGCTATTTTAGCAGCTTTACTCTATGTCCCAAGTCCTAAATCTGATATTTCCCTTTCAACAGTCCTGCGCCAGGTCTCTTTCGGCCGCCCTCTTCTTCTCCTTCCTTCTGCTGGTGTCCATTGCAGAGCAATCCTTGGATGTTCATCTGGCTTCTGTCTTAATATGTGTCCTATCCATTTCCACCTCCGATGTTTAACAAGCTCGCTTATCTTTTTTGTTTGTGTTTTTTCTCTGATTTGCTCATTTGTAATTTTTACAGGCCAGTATGTTTTGAGGATTCTTCTGAGACATTTGTGGTGGAAAGTGTCCAGTAATTTTTCATCCCTGGTGGTCATTCTCCATGTCTCGCAACCATATAATAATACAGATATTACGTTAGACATGTATATTCTACTCTTGGTTTTCCTGCCATACTGACTGCTTTTCCACACCTTGCCTAGCTTGTTGAATGCAACTCTTGCCTTCCCTATTCTTGCTTTGATGTCACAGTCTGTCCCTCCTTTGCTGTTAACTGTAGCTCCAAGGTAAACAAACTGGTCAACATCCTCGACTTCCTCATTCCCGATTTTGATCCTGCTTTCTCCCTTCATATTGTTACCCGCATTCAATTTCATTGTTTTAGTTTTCTTGACATTTATTTTTAGGCCTGTTGTTTTCCCAAAATTGTTTACATTGTTCACCTTCTGTTGTATGTTGTTCAAATTGCTGGCCTTTATAAGCAGGTGATAATTATTATAGAGATGGTCTTTAAGGCAGGTTGGCCTGTATAACATACTTAGGCACCTGGTATCAGGATGGCAAAAATTGTAGTTGTAGGGACCAAAATAGGGACATGATAATGTATTTAAGTGGGAAATTGTCAAATTAAGCATATTTGTCAATATATTGGACCACTATTAGCTTTTTGTATCGGCATATTTATTAACATATTGTGGGTATTGGTAAAGTGAAATAGCTAGTTATCTCAAAACTATTAACTTTTTGAATTAGCATATATATTAGAATATTGTTGGCATTGATATCCCAATCATTGTGACATGAATGAGGGTCATTGGTTCAAAGGCCAAGGTCACAGATGAAATAACCTTGTTTTAGCTAACATGACAAAAAGGTGAGTATTCATGATTTTCAGCATTAAAAAATGAGTACGATTTCAAAAGTTGACAGATAAACCCAATAATATGGTGCCTCCTGTGTGGTAAAAGTAAAAATTGTTGAATCATTCTTTTAAAACAAGTTTTTGGAGTTTGTATGTATATTTGAATTTTGTAGATATTGATACAATGATCATTTTGATTTAAAAAAAGGTCATGGGTTCAAAGATAAGGTCACAAATGCAAAACAATACCATATTGTTAAATATTCTGAAAACTATAAACTTTTTGTATAGACATATATTAGAATATTGTTTGTATTGATGTAACAATCTTTTGTTACATGTAATTTAAACCGCTGGTCCGATATCTCTGCTGGTGGCTGGTGCCCCGAGGATATTACAAACTCAGTAGGCAATAATTTCGTATTATTGTCAGAAATATACTATAAGTGTCTAAATTTCCTGCAAGCTAAACTTTGAAATTTCTCAAAAACTTAGGTATACTCCCTCATGCAAAGTATTTCCTTAGCTTAATTCGGTAAAATATGTTTTGGTCCGTTTAATAGCTTTTCAACATCTTCAAAATAGTTTTGGTTTCATAATTTTGGTCCAAGCACTACTGATGAGGAATTGTATTCCGAAACGGCTGTCAAGTGCTGTAAAATTAAAACTGGTATAATATGTAATTTGACATATAAATTAAGGTCATGGGTTCATAGGTCAATGTCACAGATGCAAAAGAATTCTGAAATGGTTATTTATCTTGAAAACTATTAACTTTTTGTAAAGGCATGTATATTAGAATATTGTAGGTGTTGATGCAACACAATGATCATTTTGATGTATAGGAAAAGTTCATGAGTTCAAAGTTCAAAGTCGCAGATGCAACAAAAATATTGAAATGGTTTATTTTCTCAAAAACTGTAAACTCTCTGTATAGGCATGTATTTAAGAAGATTAGGTTTTGGCCTCACAATCATTTTGATATATTAATAAAGGTCATACATTCAATGGTCAAGGTTACAGATACCCAAAAATCTCAAAATGACACAGCTTTTTATTTTTACTTTAATTTGTACTTTTTGGCCGGATTGCACGGAGGGAAAATAGGGTACCAACTTTTCCCCTCATTTTTCTAGACTTTGAAACGTAGATAAACAGTACTTTATACTGTATATATCAAAAGATTATCAAAGATGTGCACCTGACTTAATGGCATTGTTTTCCAGGGTACCTATTTTGTTAAATAACTCCTCCTACATTTTTTCATCAAGATATATATATATGTGTGTAAAAATGGAAAGATTGTATTTAATGTCCATTTAATTCTGCATGTTAGGTTCACACCTTGTCTCTGGAGAAATGCAAAGACCATTAACAGTGTGTGTGTGTGTGTGTGTGTGTGTGTGTGTGTGTGTGTGTGTGTGTGTGTGTGTGTGTGTGTGTGTGTGTGCTGGTGAATAGTACAAAACTATGATAATAGTAAACAATAATATATTGTCATTTTTGGACATATCCCCCATTTTTCATGACTTTCTGTGAAGTATAAAAAACAACTTGTGCACCTTGCTTTGTGCAATTATTTAAAATTTCTTCGACACTTTACACCCATTCAATAGAAATTTAAAAAACAACCCGGCCTAATGAGTCTTTGACCTATTTTGTTTTCACTATTTTCGACTTAAAACGTTACTATTGCGTAAGATTTTGACATTGAAGCTATTATTTATCAGGTGAGCGTATCAGGCCCAATGGGCCTCTTGTATTTAATTAAACAACGAATAGAACTATGTCAACATTATCCCCTTCTGTACCTTATTACTCTGGACAACTATACCAAGGTAAAGTTCATTAGAATATTTATGATGATCACACCTGAAAAAAAAAGAATAACAATGACTTACATGGCCTAAATACCCTGATGTAACTTTGAATGAGGCCCAATTGGTGTATCAACTTCATCAAATTTTCCTAATTTTCCCCAATTTTTCTATATACGGGGAAAATGATTTCATTAAAAAATATAATTTGTTTAATGCATTTTAAATTTAATTTATTCATAGTTCAATGGAAAATTTTCAATTGAAAAAACAGAACTTGTAACATTAATGATGCAAATATCGGAATGTAAATAGTAACCGCCCAGCGGATAATGTCATCGTATGGGTTTTTCCCCCCAGAAATTAGCGCTTTAATGTTCACCAATAAACTGGTTAAATCATTGATTAAATGGTTAATTATGTGTATCACTGATCAATGTAGATAAATTCGGCAGCGTACAAGTGTCGCGATCAAATGATTATTGCATGTAGGTGATATTCAGATTAAAATTTTCGTTAAAAATTCGCACCCCAAATATTCCAGAATAGCCAATAGGGAAGGGGGAGAGTGATTTCCATCCTTTCAGGTATTTGTTTAAATAAATAAGAAATTACCAGTTGTGTCTTGTTTGTCGCGGCAAGGTAAATTATCTGTACAATGTTGTACCAGGATTCGAAATATTTGAAAGACTTGGAGTAGCGGTCAGTCTGACCGGTTGTCAGTGGCTGATGATGATGATAATGATGATGTCACAAAGTTGATGATGATGATGATGATGATGATGATGTGATATGAGGAGTTATGTTGATGATGTGATATGAGGAGTTATAATGATGTAATATGAGGAGTTATGATGATGATGACTTCACCATGTTGATGTGACATGAGAAGTTATGATGATAATGATGAAGATGATAATGATGGTGGTAATGGCATCTGATGCTGGTGATGATGATGTCACAATGTTCATGATGATGTGACATGATGATGATGATGATGATGATGATGATGATGTCATGTTGGTGGTGGTAGTTATTCGACTTCTTTTGCTGCTGCTGCTGCTGCTAATGATGATGATGATGATGATGATGATGATGATGATGATAATTTCATGTTGATGATGATGATGATGATGATGGCACAATGTTCATGAAGTGATATGATGATGATGATGATATTGTAACCAGTTAATGATTTGGCATGGGGATTTATGATGATGACGTGGTGGTGGTGGTGGTAGTGGTGGCGATATGAAATCTACTGTTGCTGCAGCTGATAATAATGATTCTTGATGATGATGATGTGAGGATTTGCGATGATGTATAAAAATCACACAAGAAAATTGGAAGTCGAGATCATTTGCATTAAAACCGAAACCAGATTTCTTTTTACTTAAATTTAATTAAAATGGCAGACGACATGAGACAATACATGTGAGGAATGAGATGTATTGTAAACTGAATTGTTTAAAATATATGAATGTTTTATAGCAAGGTATCAGTTGACATTTTTTCTACACTGTATTGACTAGAAATTCAAATTTGGGGATTTTGATTCTCTTGAAAGTTCTGTTTCCTTACTGTCCCAGAGAACCAACTACCTTTATGTTAAACCACATAAACTTTGGTATATATATATATATATATATTATATATATATATATATATATATATATGTGTGTGTGTGTGTGTGTGTGTGTGTGTGTGTGTGTGTGTGTGTGTGTGTGTGTTAACTTTCCCATCATTGCAATATTGAATTAAGTATGGATTGAATACACAATTAACAACAATTTCTTATCAGTAATGAGGTTCTTTGCAATCAATGAGCAGTCTGCTTTCAGTACTTCAGTACTTTGATTATTATTTTATATGTGTTGTATGATTTCTATGTAGCTAGCTAACACTTTAACATGAGGTGCTTACCATTCTACGTTTGGTTATTTAACTTTGGTTTGCAATAGTCTTTGTACATAGTTTGGTATGTTTATTCTAACTTTGCTTTGCGATTTTGGTTTGGACATGGATTTGTATGTTCGTTTTTATTTTGCTTTGGTATTGTGTTTTGGACATGGACTGGTATGTTTGTTTTACTTTGCTTTGTGATTGTGGTTTGGTCATGGACTGCTGTGTTTGATTTTATTTTGCTTTGAGGTGGTGATTTAGATATAGACTTGTGGTATGCCTGTTTTTACTTTGCTTTGGCATTGTGATTTGGACATGGACTTGTATATTTATTTTTGATTATTTTGTATATGGTCCTATGTATGATCTATTGTTTTGTTACTAATTTCAGGTCATGCTACACTGCAGATTGAGAGACACAAGAAAGACAGAACATTTGTCGCTACTAATGCAGTAAGTACAGGTCTAGACATACTTACAGAACGTGGTATATTGATTTATTCAGGTCTTCCGGGACAGGGGAAAACTACGAATGCTTTAGAGGTTATGACACAGTGTCAAAAGAAGAATCCTGATTACAAATTCTTTGAACTAGATGATGTTAGAAAATGGAAAAAAATCATCGATCCTAATGTTCCCTCAATTGTCTTGTTGAATGATGTAATAGGAAAAACTAACATTGATACTGGCCTCATAAATGATGGTGATAAATATTTTCCTAACATTCTTGCTAATGTACAGGAAGGGAAGGTCAAGGTTATTATGACGATTAGAAAATTATTGTTGGACAAAAATAGACTAAAGTTAGAGAGGTACAAACTTTTTGATGCAAAACATACCATTGATTTAACATCTGAGGAATTCAAACTTGATCTTGAGAACAAGGAAAAGATTTTACTCAGACACTGTGAAATCAATGGTATTGAAATATGTTGTTTCTTTGCAGATGCAAATTATTGCAAAATTGATATACATGATGAAAAATCAGTCATTATAATACATAGAGGGATCATAAATAGAGTTCTCTCCACTGACCCCGTTCTCGGTTTCCCATTTGCATGTTACCTTTTCTGTTGTGAAAGAAAGTACACACGGTTAGGTTGGAAATTCTTTACAAAACCCACTCAGTATTTGATAGATGAAATTCGCGGCTTAATAAACTCAGATTCAACAAAGATAGAAAAAGTACAGTATTGTATCATGGCTTACATGGTTTTGAAAAATGGTAAGTTAGATACCCAGTTGGACGATGAAATGTTTAACAGAATCATCACATCACTTGAATTTGAATTTCAAAAACCAACAAAAAATGAGAGAAATGAAGCTATTAAGGAATTACTTAGTAGGTACATAGTGAAAGGTGTTAATTCCCGGTATGAATTCAAACATCAAAGTATACTAGAGAGTGTTGCTGTGTGTTTTACTGAGAATGATCCATGTTTATTATTGGAGTTGTGTAGTGAGGGCTTTATTACAGAGTTTGTTAGACCTCATAGCTATACAGAAACAGAAGGTGAAGTAGTATGTAAGGTTGAAAGTGAGGTGTACAATACAATTGTAAAAAGATTTGTGTCTATATGGAAACATGTGATACATCCTAATGAATGGGATTATTTTTGGTGGATGGATCATCCTTTATTGAATGACAAAGCTTTTGTGGAATGTCTTTTTGGTGAAATGAAATCCAAAATAAAAGGTCACAATTACAAATTGAACATTGATATTATGTTTAAAAGCTTTTGTTCATATGGAGAATCCACTGTAGTTTTAGATGAAATATATAAATTGCTCACACCTTCAAAGGAGACACATAATATTGTCAATTCTGTGTACGATGTTAATGTTATAAAATGGCAACTTGATCACAATTTATTAGATGGTGAATGTATATCTGAAATTTTATCAGATTCACCACATGTCTCTTTGATAAATCACCCGTGTGTTACTCTTCACCATGTTATGGCAGCACTAAGTAATACTTCTACAACATGGAATAGCAGTGTGTTTGAGGCTATATTAACCAGATGGCCAGTTATTGAGAGTTGTCATGTTTTAACAATGCTTGAACATTTAGTTATTTTTGGGATGCCAGTGGATAGTATACAGACTGTATTGAAATGTAGACCTGATATGATAACAGATGTAAACATAAAAAGAATGTTTACTTTGGCCTGTGTTGGGGTTAGAAATAACATTGAAATTCTGGAATATTTGCTAAACATAAAACATGACAATCTAAACAGCAAAACTATCCACATATACATTGATAACAACGAAAAATTAACAAATCTCCATATAGCAGCATACCATGGCAAAGGTAAAGTTTGCAAGAAGTTAGTTGAGTTAGGTTTACGGCTAGATGACAAAACAGTATCAGGTCTAAGTGTACTGCAAATGGTTATCCTAGGTTATTGCCATCTACAGTCTTATGGAGTGCATATACAACACAACAGTAAAGCACTCGCCAATTTTTTTAAGACTATTGACAGGTATAAGCAAAACAGAGAGACAAGACAGATCCAAACAGATTACAAACATCAATTGGAATATATGATTGATAGTTTAACTATAGACATTACTGACTTCGACTTGACTTTTGATACGTTTGGTAGTAAACTGATCCATTACTGTGTGCTGGAAGATGATTTATCAATGGTTGAGACGTTATACCATATAAATCAACAGATGGTTCATGTAACAAATAATGATAACATATCAGGAATCCATATTGCAGCTTTATTGGGTAGGTCTGATATATTTATAAAATTAGTTGAGTTTGGAGTTTCTGTTACAGACAGAATAGATGGATTGAGTGTTTTACAATTGGCTATGATGGGCTATTCTCATCGCGATCTTAGCAAGATAGAACAGACCTTTTCATTTCTTCAAAGCCCCATTTTTAAACATGTCACCAGGGTGTATAACAGACAGAATTATGGAGACATAATAACCTTTTTGTTACAACATGAAGAATTCCTTCAAACAGGTTTAGATATAGCTTTAGACGAGTTTGGTAGTAAACTGACCCATTACTGTGTGCTGGAAGATGATTTATCAATGGTTGAGACGTTATACCATATAAATCAACAGATGGTTCATGTAACAAATAATGATAACATGTCAGGAATCCATATTGCAGCTTTATTTGGTCAGTCTGATATATTTATGAAATTAGTTGAGCTTGAAGTTTCTGTTTCTGACAATACATCTATATCAGGATATAGTGCTTTGTACTTTGCAATGGTCGGTTTTGCTAAACAGCACAGTTTTTTTAGATTACCTTTAAAGCATCAACCTCTGATCAATATGTATATCGAGATGCATTTTTATCGTCTCCTAAATAAATCAATCCAGTACGAAATACCTATTGATGTAGTCGAAAACACATTCAATTCTGAATGTATAATTACCTCGTTACTAGAACATAAAGATATATGTCTTACAGATTTAGACAGGGAGGTTGATGAGTTTGGTACACCATTCATTAATTACTGTGTTGCGTTTGATTCTCTGTCTCTCATTAAGTTATTATACCAGAAATACCCACAGATATTATCTAGAGAGGTAGTAGATAAATATAAAGCAGAAAGTGTAGAAATTGACAGCAGTAATGAGGCCAGAAAGGTGACACCTGTAGAATTATCTGTTTTGATGGGTAGAAGTGCAATATTACAGTTCCTGTTGTCATGTCCTGATGTAGTGAATGATAAGGAAGTTCATAACTTAATTCAGTTAGTGTCCGAAGGAAAGATGTATGTAGGCGATAGCTATGACTTCGTTTTCGACACAGAATTACCAGATTTTTTATACTTTTTGAAATCTACACGTCCAAGTCGTGTTTTATTTGGCTTTAAGGACAATTATAAATCCATATCTAAAGCCCTTCAGGATCATGTTGTTAGGGCAGCTAACAAATGATGTTTATAGATTTATATGACCATGATGACATTGTTTTGTTGTCTAAAGCCCTTCAGAATCGTGTTGAAAGGGCAGCTGTTATGAATGCATTATTAATCAATAATGTTAATAGATTGATATGACCATGATAGCATTGTTTTGTTGTCTATAGCTCGTCAGGGTCGTGTTGATAGGGCAGCTAATAGCATCTTATTATAACAAATGGTGTTTATAGATTGATATGGCCATGATTGTATTGTTTTGTTGTCTAAAGCTCTTCAGGATCATGTTGTTAGGGCAGCTGTTAGTATCTAATTATTACAAATAATGTTTAAAGATTGATATGACAATGATGACATTGTTTTATTGTCTCAAGCTCCTCAGGATCATGATGATAGGGCAGCTGTTGGGATCTAATTATTACAAATGATGTTTGTAGATTGATATGACCGTGATGACATTGTTTTGTTGTCTAAAGCCCATCAGGATCATGTTGTTAGGGCAGCTGTTAGGATGTAATTATTAGATTATTAGTTTATAGATTGATATGACCATGATGGCTTTGTTTTGCTGTCTAAAGCTCTTCAGGATCGTGTTGATAGGGCAGCTGTTAGGATGTAATTATTACAAATGATGTTTATACATTGATATGACCATAATGACATTGTTTTGCTCCTATAGCCCTTCAGGATCGTTTTTAGGCAGCTGTTAGGATCTAATTATCAACAAATTATGTTTATACATTGATTTGACCATGATGACATACCCGATACTTAATATAATACTGTGAAATCATTTATGTTTGTGGTTATAGGAAAAAGTACCATTACGTGGGCTTGTAAATGGTTTGGTTATCAGTAAAGGTTGGAATTTAAGGTTTATAATATACATTATTTTGTTGATAAGTATCATGGTTTAATTTGTTTATGAAAATGACGACATTTAAGACACCAGGAAAATTTAAAGAGCCATTCCAAGAAAGTGACAATTGGGCTATATTTTTACAGAGTTATTGAAAAGTGAGATACATGGAAAGGGAAATGTAGCAAAGTAAGATTCATGTATATGAAAAAGAGAAAGTGGGGCAGTGTGAGATTTGGCAAAATGAGATGTATGACAAAGAGAATGTGGGGCAATGTGAGATTTTGCAAGATGAGATGTATGACAAAGAGAATGTGGAGCAATGTGAGTTTTGGCAAAATAAGATGAATGACAAAGAAAAAACGGGGCAATGTGAGATTTGGCAAGATGAGATGTGTGAAAAGGAGAAAATGGGGCAATGTGAGATTTTGCAAGATGAGATGCATGACAAAGAGAAAATGGGGCAATGTGAGATTTGGCAAGATGAGATGCATGACAAAGAGAAAACGGGGCAATGTGAGATTTGGCAAGATGAGATGTATGAAAAGGAGAAAATGGGGCAATGTGAGATTTTGCAAGATGAGATGCATGACAAAGAGAAAATGGGGCAATGTGAGATTTGGCAAGATGAGATGCATGACAAAGAGAAAGTGCGGCAATGTGAGATTTGGCAAGATGAGATGTATGAAAAAGAGTAATGAGACCGAGTAAGATACATGTATATGAAAAAGAGAAAATAGGGGCAATATGAAACGATGCAAGATGAAATATATGAGAAAGAGATTAGGCAAATCGAAAAGTATGAAAAAAAAAATGAGACAGTGAGATATATGAAAAGTAATATGGGACAAAGTAAGATCTGACAAAGACTGAGAATGAGAATACTTATCTTAGGTACGAAATAGGGCCCCATACCCTAAATTCAGGACCTGATGTTTTACCAAATATTTTGAGTGTTTTTTTCCTAATTAAAATTACTTGGGTATTTACTTGTAACTTGTTCCTTTTGACTATGTATTATGTCATTGAGTAATTCCCAAATAGTGCTTGTTTTACCAATTACATAAGTCTCAGACCCAGAACCAAAATTGGGCGCAACAGTTCTGGTGAACCAAAGTTAATAAAACTAAGTAGTGTTAAACAGTAACTATGGACATTGGATTTGGATAAAAAACTAAAGAGCAAAGTGAGTTTGAAACAGTAAAGGCTAACAAACAGGACAATAAGAAATGTTCAGCTTCAGATAATAATTGTGTAAAACCAATGTCCCTAACCATAATCAAACTACTATAAGTGGAGTTTTTTTCGAGGTGTATCAATTTTTACTAATTTACCAGTCGAAAAGTTTTCCTGAAAATATGTACCGCAGGTTAAATAATATTTATTCTGCATTTTAGAGTCAGTTTCATTAATCCGCAAATGATAAACTTCGAGAGGTCAAAATTACACAACCGTAAAAATTGAACCTATGAAATTAAGTAATTTTACAGTATTTGGTAGTTTAGACATTATAGTATTTAGATATTGTTGAATCTGAGATATAAACAATTAAGCCATGCCAAGGTCCTTAAGCTATAGACGTTCGTCACAATTATTTTGGTAAGTACATGCATGATGTCTCTGTATCCAAAGTATCTTTGATACATTTAAAATCTCGATTAATTTTGATTAGTTTTGAATTTACACATGGTTGGTGTAGTTAGGCAGACAGACAGGAGTTGCTTATAAAATAGTCCCCGGAAAGCTTCCAAGCTCAATGATTTTGGTATTTATTTACTTATATTTCTATTTTCTCAACCTCATAATCAAATCAAAGGTCAAGTGGCAAGTTCAAACAGCCACAGTAAAATTTATGCACAATGTTCATGCACCTTAATAGTTTTGAACATTTTTGCAACATGTATTTTTTTCATAGTTGTCTTATCAAATCTGAGTCACAAATTGTGTATTGTTAATTGTATATTATTAAAATTTATATTGTTGTATTATCAATTGTTGTATTATCAACATTTGTATTGTTATATTATCAATTTATGTATTGTAGTATTATCAAGTTTTGTTTTCTTTTATTATCAATTTTTATATTTGTTGTATTATCAATTTTTGTTTTGTCAATCTACAATTGACTTTGAAATAAGTAAAACAGAATATATTTTGCTCATTATATGCTCTGATTCACATAAAATGTCTGTTGAAAATTGTAAAATTTTAATTCATTTTTCAGGAGTTTTTAATTGCTTTAGGGAGATAACTGTTGATAAAAAGTCTGGAAAGCTCTTATTATTTACCATAAAAACTTTAAAAAAGTTCAACTCTGTGGCAATTTGCTTTTTTGCAATTCGAATTGTCAACAATATTTTCTTTATAAAAAACTCTGTATTGTGAGCCTAAATTTTACACAAAAATTTTCAAAAACTACGTTTTTTGCTACTATATTAAGAACGGCCTAGTAATCCGATGAAAATGTATACACAGACTTAAAATGAATAATTTAAGACAATTTTGAATGCAATATGTTTATGGAATGTAAGATAAATAATTATTTTGTTGAATAACTTTATGCAAAACGGTAATAAGAGCTTGATGACAAGATATAAAAAGATTAAATAATCGATATGCACAAAAATGATAAACTCTCAGGACAAAAAACATTTTTTCTATACTTCACAAGTAATTACTCTGAGTATTCTTTCATTAATTCTATTAAATTTTGACAGACTAGAAATATAACGCAACTGATTTAAAATGGACTGATAATTTAACTTTAAATGAGCTCAGAAATGTAAAATTATATATGAAACCAATTATAATCGATTTATTCCAGTTGTTGTGTTAAGTTTTGCTCAATTCGCAAAAACATCATGTGACTGATATCCTACTTGTTTGACAAGAGTTATCATCCGTGTCTATAGAAAACCCCATTAGAAATTAAAACGCCTTAAAAACTGCTTTCCTGTTATTAGAAATTTTAAGTTTTTATGTATCTAAGGGTATATAAGAAACAAAATATATTGTTTTGAATTCAAGTTCAAACTGTAGAATGACTGGACTAATATATCGGATTATTCTGTATATACTTTCTGGACAGATCTGTATATATATGATTATAACACTAGTTATATGTTCCTTTCATTCTTAACGTTGGCGAGAAATCATCTAGGTACCCAGACTTCAAGGTATAAATATATTATTATAACATGTCTTCTCTGTTGTTTTTATTCTCAATGTCACCGAGAGATCTTCTGTGCCATAGTACGGTGTACCATGTTTCTAGGTAGCCACAACTATTACCAAGAGATTATCTGAATATTTGTACATTTTAACCTATTGAACCAATCCAAATCGATCGTATGACTACTGTTATGTCTTGCATTCATTCTCAATGTCACCGAGAGATCTTCTGTTTCGGAGTATTGTGTACCATGATTCTAGATAGTCACAGGTATTACCAAGATGTTATCTGAATATTTGTACATTTTAACCTATTGAACCAATCCAAATCGATCGTATCACTACTGTTATGTCTCGCATTCATTCTCAATGTCACCGAGAGATCTTCTGTCTCGGAGTATTGTGTACCATGATTCTAGATAGTCACAGGTATTACCAAGATGTTATCTGAATATTTGTACATTTTAACCTATTGAACCAATCCAAATCGATCGTATCACTACTGTTATGTCTCGCATTCATTCTCAATGTCACCGAGAGATCTTCTGTCTCGGAGTATTGTGTACCATGATTCTAGATAATCATAGGTATTACCAAGAGATTATCTGGATATTTATATATTTTACCCATTTAAATCAGCCCTTATCGATCGTATGACTAGTGTCATTGTCTCGCTTTCCTTCCTGTGTTTTTTAAAAATTCGGTGTATAAACTAGAAACTTCAAACTTTCATCAAGAAGTGAATTACATTTTGTTAAAAATACTATTTCTCAAATATAAGCCTTTATTAAGTGTTTCACCTAGTACTGTAAAACAACTATTTCTCTTACAAAAACTAATTCGCAACTATTAACTTTTGGGATATGAATTTCAGTTGAATATTTGATATAAATAAATCATTTTCGCCATTATTTTTTCTTGCGAAACACACGGAAGTTGATCACATGCGAATAAGTATGTTTACAGTATACTAAGAGGGAGACTTATTACTTTTGTTCATTTTCCGGTTCTCCGCTTTTACTATTTTAAAAATAAATTTTGTGTGTCATGAATCAAGCTTGTTCCGTTTTGATTCACAGAATCTTCTAACAAATCGTTCAGAAAATACAATCACGTCCTCCAAGTTTCTATTATTGTTTTCCACTGGCTTCCTTGCAATATCTCATATTCACAAACAATGTGACACAATTACAGCCAATGAGAATACTAATATACATTGACTTAATGCTAAATAGTATACTCATTTTTGTATAATCAATTTTATTATTAATTTCCTGCTAATACAGTTTGAAATTTTTGACAGTTACATAGTTTTATCAATATTTCATGATTATATAGTTTTATCAATTTTTATGATTATATAGCTTCATCAATATTTCATCACTATATAGCTTCATCAATATTTCAACACTATATAGTTTTATTAATATTTCATCACTATATAGTTTTATCAATTTTTCATGACTCTATATTTTTGTCATTATTTCATGTCTATATAGTTTGATCATTTTTTCATGACTATATAGTTTTATCAATTTTTCATGGTTATACAGTTTTATCAATTTTACATAACTATATATTTTTATTAATCTTTCATGTCTATATTTTTTTTTCAATTTTTAATGAATGTTTAGTTTTATTAATTTTTAATGACTGTAGAGTTTCAGCAATTTTTTATATTAATATATTGTTTTATCAATTTTCATAACTGTAGAGCTTTTTCAATTTTGCATGACTATATAGTGTTATGAATTATGGTTATATAGTTTTAGCAATTTTTCATATTTATATATTGTTTTGTTAATGTTTCATGGCTATATGTTTAATCAATGTTGTATAATCAATTTTGTAACAATAAATCCAAGATAGTTTTTTTTGTATAGCCTCATTTATAATTAGTTTATCAAGTATTTTCATGGTAAGATCTCCATTTCCTGACTTTTTAAACATTAATCAAAATCTAACAAGTATGGTTTGTCACGTGATGCATTACATATAATGTAAATCTTGTAGCTTATTTTTATGATTAAGAAAGAATCTATTTATTTGTGGTATATCGTCAATTAGTACATGGATCAGAGTTTACATATGAAAAAATGCATCATGAGTTGGCTAATTTACTAGAGGAAAATGTTGATTATTTCATTCTTAACTTGGCTTTAATGAAAAGGACTGAAATAAATATTGTGAACTCTTTCTTTATATCCCTTTGCTTAAACTGTTTCTTAAAACAGTTCTGTTAAAATTACCTTCACTAAAATAAATGAATTAATAAAAATTACGTCATAACCATTGTTCACGACACATAACATGACGTCATAAGACAAATATGTGAATGTGTCATTTGAACGGGACAGCTAAAGTTATTTTGTTCGTTATACTACCGTTGGCTTTCCTCGTGTTTCTTATGAACAAATTTCCAGTCATGTAAGAATTAAAATTACACTAGCAAAGGTTTAAAACTTTGTTTTGTAAAGAAAGTTCTAAATCGTTTTGCCTTTTTTTTGACAAAAATGTTCTGAATGCCCAACGTTATCATCACTGAAAGGTCCAAGTACAAGTATCTTATAACATGCAGAAAAAAGCAGTGTTATCCTGGTAAAACAAATAGCAGTTCCATCAGATTTTTACAATTAAAATATCAAGGGTTCCAATTAGTCCCAGGGAATTATAAACCTGGACTATATGCAAACATTTCCATAAACTTTTACGTGAGTGTGTATGTGGTTTTAACTACATGTCCTTTAAATATAGATTGTATTATTACAATAAAGTTTAAACAAAACTTAAATCTAGTAATTAAGTTATAAACATAAAATCTAATTTTAATGTGTTACTATTTTCATGTATAACTCTGATTTTAATATATATTTTATTCATGTATAGCTTTAACTTGAAAGTATGATGATTTTTATGCAACAAACTAAAGTAATGTATTTCTAATAGATTATGATAAATAAATTTCTTAATGTAAAACGACTTGAATTTAGTTTCTAAGTTAAATGAATTGATTTATTATTACTTCTTGACATATTCAATATGTCTGTATTTACATTTTGTGGTGGTAGGGATCCTCCAGTAGTTATGTGTTGATAAGTATGTCTTAGTATCCAGTATTACCCTGGATATATTTGACACCTTTAAAGTTTCTATTTTGCTTTGGTATTGTGATTTAGACATAGATTGTTATGTTTAATTTTACTTTGCTTTGGTATTGTGGTTTGGACATGGATTGGTATGTTTGTTTTTGCTTTACTTTGGTATTGTGATTTGGAAAGGAATTGGTATGTTTGTTTCTACTTTGCTTTGATATTGTGTTTTTGTACATGGATTGGTATGTTTGAATTTACTTTGCTTTGACATTGTGGTTTGGACATGGATTGGTTTGTTTGTTTTTTACTTTCCTTTGGTATTGTGTTTTGGACATGAATTAGTATGTTTGTATTTACTTTGCTTTGATATTGTGGTTTTGACATGGATTGGTATGTTTGTATTTACTTTGCTTTGGTATTGTGGTTTGAACATGGATTGGTATGTTTGTATTAACCTTGCTTTGATTTTGTGATTTGGGCATGAATTGGTATGTTTGTATTGACTTTGCTTTGGGATTTTAGTTTGGACATGGATTGCTATGTTTCTTTTTATCTAGGAAAGTCGAAGACCTTTCAGAGTATTTTCAACGTTTGGTAACCAACGACGTATCGATGGCAACAAAATGTTCCTTTAACACTACTGTTACCCTTGAATTGCAAGAAATAGACCCGTATAGAAGAGCACGATCTCAACTATACAAATGGATTTCTCGTTATTTGTAATTGTTTTTGAATGCCAAATTTCAAACAAGTATTTAAAAACAACTTCAATGAAAAACCCAAACAAACAAACAACAACCCCCACACATACGGCGAGTAGGAATTTTGAACCTAGTCCCGTTAGGGGAAGTCAGATTTGCATATATAATTAGGCAATGGATGTGATTGGTCAGTGGGCAGACCTTTCACTTTCTGATTCATTTTATTCCTACACGCTAAAATGACACTTTCAATCGATGTTTTCGTTACTGAAGCATATAGAAGCAATAAATAAAAAAAAATTAGTGGTTAAATAAAATTCATTTCACGTCGTCCGTTTATAAAATAATAAGAAGATCTTAGGATTGGCCACTCACATGTCCGACCTAGCCCATATGTAAACAAATATTTTACATCGGCGATCTAAATATAGAATTTTTTGCTTTCTTTCACTACGACCGAGTTGAGCATCATTATCGGGATTCAGTTTTAAAACATACAGGTTACTTTTATGCGGGACAATCGGGGATATCTGTGAAATTTCAGGACAGAATTTTCACCACTTTATGAGAACCAAAATTAACGTGTATCAGCATTAACCGTTAATAACGCCCTGTTAATGTGAATAAACAAATGAAACTTTATTAATTAATAATCAATCTAAAAGTTATTACTATTCTAGGCTAGATTACAGTTCAATCTGAATGCAAATTTTATCGACCGCCCGTGTCTTCAACATGCACTCACTTTAAAATGCATCCTCGGGAACAAAAAAGTCATCAAAAATTATTGAATAACTGTAAAAAAAATAGTTTCAATCCACGTGTATCATGATAAACTTGTATAGAAAAAATGAACATAAGTCCGAGATTATGTTATTTTTACCTTATATTTAAATCATTAAGTCTGGTGGTCACTTGATAATTAATCCGTTAATTAGAAGCTGATATAAATAACATCCTCACACTCTGAAAGCGTGTTCAGTAATTAATAACAACACTGTAAAGTCCAGGTAGATTTACACACTATGTCAACTATAAATAGAGCGGTGTCTGGTTCTTCAGACTCAGACCTATTGATTTTTTCACCTTTCAGTGGGGCTCACAGGGGGAGTAAATTACCTGGACACATAAAATTATCCGACCACCTAAGTAGCAGAGGATTATGTTGGACATTTCAGTTATCCAAATAATAATCAATTAATTATCAAAAATAATGCCCCATTTTGTACACCATTCTTGTCAACAAACTTCTGAAAGAGACAGTTACCTGGACAACTTCTGTAATTCGGAGATGCAAATAATTAGTTTAGGGAATATATGTTTTGTCAGAATAGTTTATACCAATTCAGGCTTTTAAAGCTCACTTGGTCAATTTATATTAATTCAACAATAATTTTAACTACATTTAAATTATCACTAAAACAAAGATTTTATTTTTTATTTTCATTTTAATGTTTTTTTAAATTAATTGTGAATTCAATGAATTATATTAATGACTTAAACATTGGAGATGAAAAGAAATTAATGTGTCAAATGCAAATCAAGGGAAGAAGCTGGTCATGGTGAAGGTTTTTTTATGTGATTATGACACTATGTTGATGACGATGTGGCATGATGATCTGATGAAGATAATAGTAATAGTGGTGACATTCAATTCTGCTGCTGCCGATGACGACGACAATAATGATGATGATGTCATCATGATGATGATGATGTGACATTAGGAGCTATGATGATGATGTTGATGATGACGGTGGTGGTGACATGAGTTCTGTTGATGCTTATGGTGTTGATAATGATGATCGAGATGAAGATGATGATAATGATGGTGGTGATAACATTAGGTTCTGCTGCTGTGAATGATGATAATGATGGGGAAGATGACGATGTGACATGAGGAGCTATGATGATGATGAAGACTATGGTGACATGAGTTCTGTTGCTGCCCATGATGACGATGATGATGATGTAACCACGTTAATAATGTGACATGAGGATTTCTGATAATGGTTTTGATGATGATGTTGGTGATTGGTTCTATTGCTGCTGCTGCTGGTGATGATGATGACCATGATGATGTCTTCATGTTGATGATAATGTAACAGGTGGAGTTTTGATGATGATGATGAATTGCCATCTGGAGTTCTGTTAAAGATATTGGTTATGATGGCTAACCCAAAACAACAACATAAGGCATCTATCATCATCATCATCATCAGAACTATTTATGTCATAGGGTAATCATAATCATCATGATAATCGTGATAATGATGATGATGATGATGATGATGATGACATTCAGTTTTACTGCTGATGATAATAATTCACGATGATTATGGTGATGATGATGATGATGATGATGATGATGATGATGATGATGATGAAAGACAATGTCTTTATGTTGATGATGATGTCGCCATGAGGAGTACTGATGATGATGTCGCCATGATGATTATGTGACATGAGGAGCAATGATGATGATGATGATGTAACCACATTAATGATGTGACATGAGAATTTCTGATAATGATTATGATGATGATGGTGGTGATAGTAGTGACATGGGTTCTACTGCTGCTGCTAATGCTGATGGTTATGATCATGGATATGATGATGATGATGATGATGATGATGATGATGATGATGATGATGATGACGACGAAGATGATTAATTGCCATTGGGAGTTGGTTATGTCTCACTGAAATTAGACCCAAACAACAACATAACTACAAAATCATTGTTTATTTTTAGATAACAAGGTTATTGTATCATCACTGTTCATGTCATATCATCATAAACATGGTGAAACCATCTTCTTCATCATCATCATAACCATCAGTAGCAGAACTCATGTCACCAACACTGTTATCATGATTCATTGTCTTCATCACATTATCATCAACATAATGAAATCATCTTCATCATCACTATCTTCATCAGTAACTGTAGCAGCAGCATAACTACTCATGTCACATTCCCATCATCATCATCATCATCATCATAGGCAACAGCAGAACCACCACCATCACCATCACTATTTTCCTACGTTCAGCACTATCAGTGCTTTGGGATTGTGGTTTGGACATGGATTGTTATGTTTGTTTTTACTTTGCTTTGATATTGTGGTTCGGACATGGATTGGTATGTTTATACAGTCCAACCTGTCTTAAAGGCCAATTCTATAAGGGTCACCTGCTTATAAAGGCCAGTAAAATTGTATACAAATTCTTCTTTGTTCATAGTATTTGAACCTGTATATAAAGACCACCTGTCCATAAAGGCCACTTTTACTGGTTCTCTTGGGTGGTCTTTATAGACAGGTTTGACTGTATTTACTTTGCTTTGTGTCTGTGGTTTGGACATGGATTGATGTGGTTGTATTTACTTTGCTTTTTGTCTGTGTTTTGGACATGGATTGGTATGTTTGTATTTACTTTGCTTTGTGTCTGTGATTTGGACATGGATTGGTATGTTTGTATTGATTTAAGTACACATCTAAATATTTACATCAGTGCCAGTACAAAGACTAAAGTTTATAACCCATAACTAGAATTCCCAATATGTCTTACTTCTATCATTCAGGACTTTTTTGACAATTGCCAATTTCTTTTTCTCATTATGACATTTCATTGTTTTCATCATGAAAATAAATGGTATAACAGAATGCTTTACAACTCGTATCATAAAGAGAGTTCGTGGTAGCATCTTCCTTACATTTGGTTGACTAAATATTTGCCTTCTAGTTGCTGACATTGAGAACATTTTATTGACTAGATATCGACCTTCTAGTTGCTGACATGGAAAACTTTATTTTGGCTAAGGATCAACTTTTTGGTTGCCAACGTTGAGGCGCTATTGTTATTCTGAATTTTGATTACACGTGTGGTGAGAGTAGCGAGCTACACTGGAGGTGCTTACCATTCCAGAGCACCAAGGCTGACCTCCCTGGTCGAAGTGTGTTTAACAAAATTTGCCAGTTTCTATTTTGCTTGGGATTGTTATTATGACATGGAATGGTTTGTTTTTGATAATAAACGTAATGCAAAATAGTTTTTAACAACGTCACGAACACTTGTCATCATGGAACCTTTTACTTGTATTCAGTGGTAAGTTCTGAAATGGTGGAGATAATCGGATGTTCCTTGATTAAATTTCCGACATTTGACAAACAACTATCTGCCAGAGTGGGAATCGAGCCCAAGCCTTTTTATCTATAACAAGGTTCTTTAGACATTGCAGTGTGAGAGGCACCCGAATATGAGCCATCTGTTCATTATAGAAAATATTACAATGTTCATAATCGAAAATATTTACAATATGATTTCAACTCTCTTCGATGAAACATGCAGAAGGAATTTAATTGCAATTTCCGTCGAAAGACGGCTTCAGCCTTCATCGAACTTGGCACGCGCTACACTATCTTGCATTACCCCTTGAAATACCATGATCAAAATGTTACTTCTTAAATGGAATGGGGGTTAATTTGTTGGCTGTAGAAGGGCGTGGTCTTCAGTGAAAATATTCTTGATTCAGAAATAAGAAAAAGCAAAGCAGATTTAGTAATATTTACAAAACTGGACTGACCTATCTCTGCTGGTGGACTAACCATCTCGGTGATGATATTCGTTACCACGGATAGCAATATAATTCTATATTATACCAGCTTTAATTTTACAGCACTAGACAGTCGTTTCGGAAGACTATTTCTTAGTAGTGCTTGGACCAAAATTATGAAACCAACATTATTTTGAAGACGTTAAAAAGCTATCCAAAGGACCAAAATATATTTTACCAAATTAAGCTAAGGAAATACTTTGCATGAGGGAGTATACCTTAGTTTTTGAGAAATTTCAAATTTTAACTTGCAGGAAATTAAGACAATTATAGTATATTTCTGACTATAAAGTATTCTCAAATATTTTTTTTCATAAAAATCATCTACTACTGAAATTTACAAACTCCTCAAAAGATACCTTAAAAGAATTCCTCTATGCCTAATCGTTCAGTGTAATGTCTAAGGTAGATTTGATAAATTCTTTTTGGCATTCAATTGTTTTCGTTTCTACATTTTGAGAATATTTGAATTTTCACAATTTTTGTCGTAGGACTACAGATGAGAAATTGTTTTTCGAAACGGCCGTCTAGTGCTGCAAAAGTATATCCGGTTTCATAATATTTATTTCAAGAATCCAAACGTATTTAAGAGCCATGGGCTCGACAAAAACTGTGCTGTTTAGTGAGCTACTGAGCAACAAAATTCCATATAGTCTCAACAGCTATTTAAAATAATGACAAAAGTACATGTATTTTTAGGGTTACGTTTACTCAATGGAAGTCCTATTCTACACTTGCTCAGTCAATCCCTGTTTTCAAACTTGAAAGTTGTCTGTTTAATTACTAAGAACACAAATGTTACAAATATACATTTATTTATATCATATACAGTAAAACAATAAACCTTTTAGACATGATAATGTAAAGTTGTTCTTTGACTTTTTTTAATAAAACAACAACTGTCATAAAGCATAAAATAACAACGTGTGACCTTCCAACTTACAGAGTTACACGGAAGACAGGTATCTACATATAACCTACAACAGCAATAAACACAATATAAACACCTGATACTTTCTAAATTTGTTATGTATTATACTTTTTTGTCTTCGAGTGAGGAAGATATGAACATTTGTGCACCCACAAGAAGTCTTATTTCCCAAGGGTGAAGCCATAAATCAAACTGTTTATTTTACAAAGATAGTAAAAAAGTCAAAAAGAACCGTGACAGGTTAAGAAAAATATTATAAATTATGGGACGATCTGAGAGCTTAAAACGTTTTATGAAGTATTTTTTTCTTTTTGTTATGGAAGTATTAAAAGAATTGGACATTCTGCTCACTGAATGTGTTACATGTGTAATTCTTTCATAACACAACAAGAGGTCCATTGGCCTGATACGCTCACCTGATAACTAATGGCTAGCTGATAGATTTAAAGCAAACATAAATACTGAAACCCCAATGACTTTTTTCTTTATATCATAATGACCGTTGTATCAATACCTACAACATTCTAATATACATGCCTATACAAAAAGTGTATAGTTTTTGAGATAATTAAGCATTTTGGTTTTGTTTCGCATCTGTGACCTTGACCTTTTAACCAAAGACCTTTTTCTTTACATTAAAATGATCGTTGTATCAATACTTACAACATTTTAATATACATGCCTATACAAAAGTTTATGTTTTTTCAAATAATAATTATAATCAGAGGTAAAAAATTAGGTAACGACCTTCACCATTGACCTCATTTTGAAGATAATAACAAGAAGATGTCAAAACTGGAAACCCCATGTCATTATCTGGTCAAATAGTCAAGTTATAACAATTTGAAGCTATTTTACGATTTTTTTCAAAATTAAACGCAAAAACGCGTAACCTATTTTTTGTCCGAATTTCACAAAATGAACAACATATAGGCTAGAGAAGCCAAATATCACATCAGATTTTTTCTCAAATCAATACTTTCGGAGAAGAAGATCTTTTAAGATTTTTGCACACCTAGGTCACCTTGACCTAGTTATGGTAGCCATGGCAACGCTACGAAAAATCTGAATTGCACCGGCCCATATATACTTCTCACCAAGTTTCATTGAAATCTGTTTGTAGTGTCAGAGGAGATGTCGAAAATAGGTGCTAACGATGCATGCACACTTACACGCACGCACACACGCACATATACATGCTGCGCTATGCCATAAGCTCACATGAACTTTCTGTCAGGTGAGCTAAAAATAGCTTTATTTCTTATACTTCAATTTAAAGAAATTTTTTCATCAACAAATCAATAAAAATAGCATCGCTATGACATAGGTATTCAAAAGCCTTTGTGCGTCACCCATAATAAAATGGTGTCACTTAGAGCCAATCTATTCATGCAAACATAACAGAAAAAAGACCAATCAAAATTCTTAAAACAAAAGACAAATTATTAATAATGTTTAAAAAGTATTTTGTTTATTTAATTACCACAGCTTATTTTTTTCTTTATTTTAAATGTGTATTTTTTCTTTAAACAGTTGCATTTGGTTTAAACATCATTTGTATACTTAGTTCTTAACAATGCATGATCCTAACCTTTGAATTCAGTTACAATGATATCCAATAAGAGAAAAATCAATGGATCTGCGAAAGATTGATGTTTTGAAAATATGTAACCTTCAAGGCCGTCCTATTTCATATATTTTTTCTTTATTTCTGTCTTTCTTGTTTCCATGGTTATATCTTTTGGTATAAATAAATCGCCCTTGGGAAATATGACTTGTTGTAGGTGAGTAAATGTTCATACATCCCTCACTCAAAGGCAAAAAATGTCTTATATGGCATTTAGTAAGCGAAAATAGGCCTTAGAAAAAATCATTCATAATGCAGAAAAACAGCAAATAAAAAAAATAAATATAATTGGTTATGAAAGCATGGTTTTTTGTTTCTCACAATTTCTCCACAACTGCTACGTTGAGTTAGCTTATATTATGATTTTTGCATAAACCAGTGTTGCTTTAAAAATGTAACACAAAAATAAAATTCTCAAATTTTCATCTTAAGTACTTCATACAAATTGAATAACAATAGACATATACATGTATATAAACAAATACACTTGTATAGATAAACAACATTGACATGTCCGTTTGACATTTCATTAGGAATATTTCTACAGAAGGGTCCACCCAATAAATGGGTAGTGATAATCCAATTAATTACATACACAGTGCACAGGTTTACTCTATGTGGTGAGTATATCTCACCATGTATACAAAATAAACACTGGTGTTCCCTATACACAGATGTACTTGGTCCGTGATAAATATTTAAATGAAAGGTCAAATGGACAGGTCAATGTTGTTTGCCTATATAGTTTGTCAAGTTTGATCTAGCCGTATGATTAGTTGTTTGGTTGAATGTTGCTTAACGTCGCATCAGCAATTTTTCAGCTATTCACTAGGAGAACGATTTTATTAATCTCTATGGATTAATCTATGAAAAAGTTCGTGTATACATGTGAAGTGCGACTGTGTTGTATGGTCTGTGTTGTACAAGTGCGCACTCAGGGCGACTTTAGGGTGCTAGCTCACCGAGTCAGTCGACCACAGACAAGCGTATAACTCCCCCAGTTCATTATACAGATACTAAGTGAATCAGTAAAGGCAAACGGCAACGAAGACCTAGCAGTATGGCATTTAATTTATATATTAGACTATGTGATCTAGGTAAGACATTACCATAAACCACAGGCACTTGTTCTTGATATTTAAAAAATAACACTCTGATCTTTAACATAACACAAGGTTTCCTGGTATCAAGAATCATCTATCATATTTAACAACATTATATATACTCTAAATTACACAATGGATTTGTCTGTTTGAATATTCAAATTAAAGATCAAACAGCAAGGTCAAACTTGATACCCTATATAATTATACAAATTAGCATAATTCATTTTAAAAAAATAAATAAAATACTTATTTATATAATTACACAACCCGTGCAAGTTTTGTCCATATGGCTTTTAAAAATGAAAAATAAAAACGGATTTCACCAGTTTTAAACTACAGAGGTTGCAATTGCTGTTATTCCTTCAGCTATTGTCAGAAAAAGGGTATGTTTATCACAAGAGGCCCAAAAGGGCGCGTTATACTCAACTGGCAACCTTGGAGCTAATTTGCATAAAATTGTGTCAATGAAAAATTTCTAGAAAAAACCTGTTGTGTATGTTAAATGGCCAGGCATCTAATTTCTATGTTTCAAATTTGAAGAAAATCGGCAGAGAAACGAATGCACATGGCTATTTCATATAGTTACTGCAGCCATCTCGTTTTTCGTATTGGGTCGCCTTGTATCAACTTTGATCTATTTCACCTAGGGACCTTCCACACCATATTTTGTTTCAATTGGCCCAGTGGTTTCAGAGAGGAAGAACCAAGTTTATGAATGCATGCATGGACACACGCTTAACCATGACATAATCAAGGCTGGCTATAGCCAGCTGAGCTAAAAACCATTAGTCAAATAACTCCTGTTTATTGATAGAATTGATAGAATAAAAAATACATTAATATTTACTTTGTGGGTTTTTTTTATATCCTCCATGATAAAACCTTATTGCATTACAAAACTATCATTGTCATCCAGCATGTGACCGACAGAAGACGTAATTAATACATTAACACATTGTAACATCATATGGCCTCACATAGTCATGTAATGATACATCAACACATTGTAACATCATACGGCCTCATATAGTCATGCAGTAATACATCAACATATTGTAACATCAAATGGCCTCACATAGCCATGTAATCGATACATCAACACATTGTAACATCATACGGCCTCATATAGTCATGTAATGATACATCAACATATTGTAACATCATATGGCCTCACATAGCCATGTAATGATACATCAACACATTGTAACATCATATGGCCTCACATAGCCATGTAATCGATACATCAACATATTGTAACATCATACGGCCTCACATAGCCATGTAATGATACATCAACACATTGTAACATCATATGGCCTCATATAGTCATGTAATGATACATTAACACATTGTAACATCATATGGCCTCATATAGTCATGTAATGATACATTAACATATTGTAACATCATATGGCCTCATATAGTCATGTAATCGATACATCAACATATTGTAACATCATATGGCCTCATATAGTCATGTAATGATACATTAACATATTGTAACATCATATGGCCTCACATAGCCATGTAATCGATACATCAACACATTGTAACATCATATGGCCTCACATAGCCATGCAATCGATACATCAACACATTGTAACATCATATGGCCTCATATAGTCATGTAATGATACATTAACATATTGTAACATCATATGGCCTCACATAGTCATTTTGTATAATGCAGGCATTAAATATTTCTTAAAAAAAATTACAATCATCAGATAAACGGAGCGGTTTGGTTGTAAATATGAATGTAAGCATTGAACTGTTGAAATGATATGGTATTTATGGCAATATAACTGCCGAAGCTAAAACTGGAAACTGAATATTGTCCATTATCTTTCATACTGCATAGGTATGAGTAATACCAAATCTTTCAACTGTGACGTTATTAGTTCTCAATGTTTTGATTGGTTTATAAGATTTGAAAAATATCACTACTGCCTCTTTACTCTGCTGCAAAGAAAGGAACAACACTATCATTTCAAAGATTTGACTGGCACGGTTAAAAATCAATTAATCATTTACTTACATAAGGATAATGGTTGCTAATCCATGCATTATAACTCCTTTAATATACGAAACATATTTTGGATTGGAGTTTAAAATGGAAAAAATTTTGAGAAAATAACTGTCTTTCGTGTGAGGTAACGATGACAAAAGAATTTATTATTTTTGTAGGTTCGCAAGGGGTTCAATGAAGGGTAGCCCAAAGGTCGGGTTGAGTTAAGAGTTTGAATTTACGTCATTTTTTCAAAAGTTTGAAAATGCAGAAAGGTAGTTCACTTTATTACTTTATTAAATCAATTTAATCAATTTTGGTCATCCCAATTACGCAAAAATCAATCAATTCTTGAACTGCACTAACCCACGTAAATAGTCGACTCCTTCGTCATGGTTATGTCACATGAAGGACCCTGCCATTTCGAACAATTATCATAATTGTAAAAACCAACCCAAGTTGTATTTTGTCGCTTAAAATGATATATGAAGCAAGGATGTAACATGAATTTTAAGTAACGACACGACTCATGTAGGTAAAAGAATCATTGGTTTGTACCCGTCATGTTGAAATCTATAAAATATAAGATCTTGATTTCTCCGAAATAGGCTAAATAAACAGTACACCATTCATGCATGCATTTATTCTCAATTTTACAACAAACTATTGTTTTGGGTGATATGTAGTTTAAAAACAAACAGTTTAGGCAAATAAACTTAGGCCATCCGGGAATGGTATCTTTCAAATTTCTGTTATAAAAACTGACAAAAAATGAACAAATCACAGCGAGTCGCAAATAAAAAAAAACAAATTAAGTGAACTACTTAGTAGTATTTAGTGTGACAGTAAAATGATAGTAGTCAGTTGTATATTGCACTGTCATTCTTAAATTATTATACATGATTAGTTTTGGTCATAGCAATACAAACTGAAAATCTTTTAAAAAAAAAAAACAAACAAACAAACATACTAATCCATGTCCGAATCAGAATCCAGAAGTAAAAACTTTTGAAATTACAAGTCAGGTAAGACACACAAACTTCCACCAGGGAAGCCAGGCCAGGTGCTCCGGAAGGGTAAGCAGTTCCTATTTAGCTAGCTACATCCGCCACGTGTGTAATCAAAATTGTGTGAAAGGGACGTCAAATATATCCAGGGAAATCTTGGACACAGAGTCATCAAACTTAACAAACAACTGCGATGACGGCCATAAAACTTTTTAAGGTCCTTGATAAGCCTACGTAAATTGTTCAAAACTGTTGTAAATTGGCTAAATTAACGTATTTTTCAGCTAAAATAGTGTTTTCCTCTTGATAAAATATTTCCCCTTTTTTATATTTTTGCCCAAACTTTTTAAAAAATCGAAGAAAAAAAAACAATTTGTAATAAACATTTAGATCATTTAGATCATTAAATTAAGATTTCACTTTCAAATACTGCAAAAATTTCGAATGAGCATGTCAATAATAATATAAACCTATGACAAGTATAAATATGTATAGTTCTTTATGGATGGCATTAAATATTTCACATGTTAATGATGATTTTTTGCAGTGAATTTTTCCCTGTCCAGTCAACCACTGTGGACTTTTAGACAAAGAAAGTTTGCTACTGCTACAGTTTTTAATAATTAGAAATCGTGTTAGTAAAATTAACAAAGGAAACCCTGACCCCTAATTTCATGTCAAGGCCATATCTGTTTTGTTCTTCTACTTTCTACATTTTAAAATCGGTTAAAATAGATCACACAAAGGTTACTTCTGTATTGTAACTACACATACATATGTACGGGCCAAATCCTATATCCCCTCCAAACTTTGTTTGCAAGGGGATAATAAACACTAACACAACATTATGAATCTCACATTTTTGGCACCATTTCATATTGCAACAGAATAATTATCTCTCTCTCTCTCTCTCTCTTTTTCTCTCTATCATGTATATCTAATGTTTAAATAATGATACAATGTCATGGCACTATTTGTTTAAAGAAGGATTTATCTAATTGTTAAGAACTGGTATAATTCTCTCATGAAAAAAATAATCTGAAATTTCTCTGAAAAAGTTCTAAATTTTCTGAGAAATTTCAGATTATTTTTCATGAATTTTGGACATTTTTACATTTTTATCAGAATGAATTCATCATTTTCAGATAGAAATTTTTGTTGCAATAAAAAACTCGAATATTGATGGAAATATTCAGACAAAATTAATAATTTATGTGTCATGGGAGTTATTAATGACCAGCTCACGTCAAAGCTATCATTTCATTACAAAGGAAACAAACTTTCCAAGAGAAATAGGTCTCAGAAAAGCACTTTGACAAATAAATTAGTTCAATGATGGATTTTATATCTATCAGTAAGAAACATTGGGAATTGTAAAGAAAAGATTTTATCTTTCGAACCCCTCCTTATATGACTGTAGTTATAAAATATGATTGATTTTTGATGCACTCTCTGTAATATATAGCAACTCATCTTGAATTGTGTTGACCATTAGGGGTATGGGTGGCTAGGGTGGGTGTTTGCAATATAAAGGATTTCAATACAATCTTCGTAAGTGTTGGAGGTGTGGGTAGGGTAGGGATGGGGATGTTAACTATACTGTCTATGCGAGTGCTGAGGGTGTGAGGGGTAGAGATGGGGGCGTTTACTATACAGTTTCCGTAAGTGTTGGAGGAGGATATGATGACATTAGATCAGAATCTTCAGCCATTGTTGTATTATAGTTCCAGCTATCAGTTAAAAGTGGAGTTTGTTCAACGTTAGTCCTTGTGGAGACATTTGATGTCCCATTACATATTGAAGAGTTCTCATTTTTCTTCTCTTTTTTCGATTTTTTTCTTCGATTCATAAAACATTCTATGATCCAATTTAAACTTAAACTAACAACCTGAAACATACAAATACATGCAGGTATGAGCATAAAGCAATATATAAAATTACATATCATCCCAATTATAATTTTACACCACTACATGGCGGTTTCAGAGTTCTTTATAAGTAGGGCTTGGACCAAAATTATGAAACCAAATTTATTTTTTTCATGCTGAATTAATACCAAAGTTTGCTAAAAATCCTATGCATGAGGAGTATATCTTAGTTTTCGAAGAATTTCAGATTTAAACTAGCAGAAAATCTAGGCAATAGCATATAACCGACAATAATACACAGTTATTGTCTACTGAGTTTGGTACAAACCACACCGTTTCAAGCAAAATTAAACATACATTATATCTTTATAGGGTTCTGTATGAACACATTTGGTTTTATTCAGGGCCAGTTTTGACATTTTTAGTTTTATTCAGGTTTTAGTATGAACACATTTGGTTTTTTTAGGGCCAGTTTTGACATTTTTAGTTTTATTCAGGTTTCAGTATGAACACATTTGGTTTTATTTAGGGCCAGTTTTGACATTTTTAGTTTTATTCAGGTTTAAGTATGAACATATTTGATTTTATTTATGGCCAGTTTTGATATTTTTAGTTTTATTCAGGTTTCAGTATGAGCACATTTGGTTTTATTTAGGGCCAGTTTTGACATTTTTAATTTTATTCAGGTTTCAGTATGAACACATTTGGTTTTATTTAGGGACAGTTTTGACATTTTTAGTTTTATTCAGGTTTCAGTATGAACACATTTGGTTTTATTTATGGCCAGTTTTGACATTTTTAGTTTTATTCAGGTTTCAGTATTAACATATATGATTTTGTTTAGGGCCAGTTTTGACATTTTTAGTTTTATTCAGGTTTCAGTATGAACACATTTGGTTTTATTTAGGGCCAGTTTTGACATTTTTAGTTTTATTCAGGTTTAAGTATGAACATATTTGATTTTATTTATGGCCAGTTTTGACATTTTTAGTTTTATTCAGGTTTCAGTATGAGCACATTTGGTTTTATTTAGGGCCAGTTTTGACATTTTTAATTTTATTCAGTTTTCAGTATGAACACATTTGGTTTTATTTAGGGCCAGTTTTGACATTTTTAGTTTTATTCAGGTTTCAGTATGAACACATTTGGTTTTATTTATGGCCAGTTTTGACATTTTTAGTTTTATTCAGGTTTCAGTATTAACATATTTGATTTTATTTAGGGCCAGTTTTGACATTTTTAGTTTTATTCAGGTTTCAGTATGAACACATTTGGTTTTATTTAGGGCCAGTTTTGACATTTTTAGTTTTATTCAGGTTTCAGTATTAACATATTTGATTTTATTTAGGGCCAGTTTTGACATTTTTAGTTTTATTCCGGTTTCAGTATGAACACATTTGGTTTTATTTAGGGACAGTTTTGACATTTTTAGTTTTATTCAGGTTTCAGTATTAACACATTTGGTTTTATTTAGGGCCAGTTTTGACATTTTTAGTTTTATTCAGGTTTCAGTATTAACATATTTGATTTTATTTAGGGCCAGTTTTGACATTTTTAGTTTTATTCAGGTTTCAGTATGAACACATTTGGTTTTATTTAGGGACAGTTTTGACATTTTTAGTTTTATTCAGGTTTCAGTATTAACACATTTGGTTTTATTTAGGGCCAGTTTTGACATTTTTAGTTTTATTCAGGTTTCAGTATTAACACATTTGGTTTTATTTAGGGCCAGTTTTGACATTTTTAGTTTTATTCAGGTTTCAGTATTAACATATTTGATTTTATTTAGGGCCAGTTTTGACATTTTTAGTTTTATTCAGGTTTCAGTATGAACACATTTGGTTTTATTTAGGGACAGTTTTGACATTTTTAGTTTTATTCAGGTTTCAGTATGAACACATTTGGTTTTATTTAGGGACAGTTTTGACATTTTTAGTTTTATTCAGGTTTCAGTATGAACACATTTGATTTTATTTATGGCCAGTTTTGACATTTTTAGTTTTATTCAGGTTTAAGTATGAACATATTTGATTTTATTTATGGCCAGTTTTGACATTTTTAGTTTTATTCAGGTTTCAGTATGAACACATTTGGTTTTATTTAGGGACAGTTTAACATTTTTAGTTTTATTCAGGTTTCAGTATGAACACATTTGGTTTTATTTAGGGCCAGTTTTGACATTTTTAGTTTAGGTTTCAGTATTAATATATTTGATTTTATTTAGGGCCAGTTTTGACATTTTTAGTTTTATTCAGGTTTCAGTATTAACATATTTGGTTTTATTTAGGGCCAGTTTGACATTTTTAGTTTTATTCAGGTTTCAGTATGAACATTTGGTTTTATTTAGGGCCAGTTTTGACATTTTTTGTTTTATTCAGGTTTCAGTATGAACACATTTGGTTTTATTCAGGGCCAGTTTTGACATTTTTAGTTTAGGTTTCAGTATTTAGATATTTGGTTTTATTCTAGGTCAGTGGTTTTTAGGTAAAATAGTGTTTTCATCTTGAAAAATGTGGTTTTCAAAATTTTTAAAAAAAACTCTTGACAATTTTTTTTAAAGAAAAAACAACAACATTGTTGCACACATTCATATCACTAAGACATTACTTTCAAATACTGCAAATTGATATAAGTTGAGACATCATGTTCAAATACACTGCATGAATCTTTGACAAATGTGAATAAATATTTATTGATGGCAATGTATATCTATATATGTTAAAGTTAAAAAAAGTTAAAGTCTGTCCCGAGCCCTTAGGCCCATCAGGCCGGAGCTTATCCCGGTTTCGGTGGCATTAAACGACTGAGAGTACAAGACTCTCCCCTGAATGGGACGCCGGTCCATCGCAGGGTTAACCCCCAGCATTTTGCTGGTACATTTATTTTTCAGCTGAGTTAACTGAAACAACGTGAAATTAAGTGTCTTGCTCAAGGACACAACACATCGTCCAGTCCAGGGATCGAACTTACGACCTTAGAATCATTAGTCCAACGCCTTAACCACTAGGCCACACGCTTCCTGTCTATATATACATACCATAAAAGCACAAGCACCAGCAACATATGTACATGTCCACTGAAATCCCACCAGATCTAAAAGAAATCCCCCAACTGTAGGTCCTACAAAATCCCTAAAATAATCAAAATATAAATAAAAAATTAATCATCTATCACAATTATAAACAACACACACACACACACACACACACCTGTCTGTTTGACCTTTCATTTAATACATTGCAATTTATAAATATATTTTTCGTAGGTTTACATTATAATCTTAATATCACTTTTTGTTGATGCAATTGAAATATTGACGTTTTCATGCTTTTGAAAGTGATGTTAACTTTATAATCTAAATATGTATGTAAAATAAAGTTGCTTTTCTAAGAATTTTCTGAAATGTTGGAGGAAATTAAAAACAAGATTGGGAAAAAATTATATTTTAAGGTAAAAATGCTGTTTCAGCTTAACAACTCAGCTAAAGCATAGTGATGTTTTGGACACTTTAATTGTTTGAAGATTTGGAGTCTGTTGTGATAGGACTACAGTCAAACCTGTCTATAAAGGCCACCCAAGGGAAGCAGTAAAAGTGGCCTTTATGGGCAGGTGGCCTTTATATACAGGTTCAAATAATATGAATAAAGACCAATTGGAATATAATTCTACTGGCCTTTATAAGCAGGTGGCCCTTATATAGAGGTGGCCTTTAAGGCAGGTTAGACTGTAGTTTTAAACTTGTATAAAAATTATTGGAGGGCAGTGCATTTATTACCATTGATTACATCCACGTGAAGGAATTATAAATATTAATGCACCTACCTATCACTTGACCCGGTGCATTGTGTATATATAACATGTATAATTAACAGCTATTCTTTGAACTACCTATTACCTATATGATATAAATCACTAATAAAAGGGCCAGCAGCCATTCATAATGAAAATAAATGATACATTACATACAAAACATGTAACAGGCCTAACCAAATTAATTTTAGTTTCCAGATTTTTTTAGAGATAAATTTTTTTTCTCAAAACACATTTTTCTTCTTCTGATTTTTATAATTTTAACTAGGAAAGCGAAGAAAAATAAAAACAATTGCATGAAAAGGCAAAATATTTACAGACATTATAAGTTATACAGGGATTTATGTACCCTGAGCCGCAGGCGAAGGTACATTCATCTTTGACGGGTACATGGGGCCGTGTAACCTGCCAAAGCCTGTATAACGTTTTTGTCACCCTTCAAAGCGTAACCAGTTGGATCTTTTTAACTTCCATTTCGTATTTTGTGTGACGTGCGTCGTTGTCGCCATCTTTGTTTACCGTAACTAGACGTCAAGATGTACGAGTTACTTCCCTTTTACCTCTAAACGTCGCGTGCGTTCATGTACCCCGGCAGATTTCCGAACATAGTTCCATGTACCCCGGCAAGTTAACCAATCGCTATGCGAGAAATTTCTTTGAAGGGTGACAAAACTCACTAAACAAATGATAAAATAGCTGTTCTGGCAAATTTACCGTTTATTTGCAATAAATAATCCAAGAGTCTTAGCACAACATTCCCTGTGGTTTATATGACAGAGTTCTTACACGGTGGATTTTTTATTTCATGTGTACGTGACCATATCTTCATTTCTAGCTACCATACTATATGTGAACACATCATCTTAAGTTACCAAATTGCATACATAGACCCCATAGTCCAGCTACCATACTTATGTGTACATATCATCTTAACTTACCACAATGTATACATAGACCCCCCATAGTACAGCCAGAATACTATATGTGTACATATCATCTTAACTTACCCCAATGTATACATAGACCACCATACTACAGCTACCATACTATATGTGTACATATCATCTTAACTTACCACAATGTATACATAGACCCCCATAGTACAGCTACCATACTATATGTGTACATATCATCTTAACTTACCACAATGTATACATAGACCACCATACTAAGCTACCATACTATATGTGTACATATCATCTTAACTTACCCCAATGTATACATAGACCACCATACTACAGCTACCATACTATATGTGTACATCTCTCTTAACTTACCCCAATGTATACATAGACCACCATACTACAGCTACCATACTATATGTGTACATATCATCTTAACTTACCCCAATGTATACATAGACCCCATACTACAGCTACCATACTAATGTTACATATCATCTTAACTTACCCCAATGTATACATAGACCCCATACTACAGCTACCATACTATATGTGTACATATCATCTAACTTACCCCAATGTATACATAGACCCCCATACTACAGCTACCATACTATATGTGTACATATCATCTTAACTTACCACAATGTATACATAGACCACCATACTACAGCTACCATACTATATGTGTACATATCATCTTAACTTACCACAATGTATACATAGACCCCCACAGTACAGCTACCATCTATATGTGTACATCTCACTTAACTTACCACAATGTATACATAGACCCCACAGTACAGCTACCATACTATAGTGTACACATCATCTTAACTTACCCCAATGTATACATAGACCCCCATACTACAGCTACCATACTATATGTGTACATATCATCTTAACTTACCACAATGTATACATAGACCCCATAGTACAGCCAGAATACTATATGTGTACATATCATCTTAACTTACCACAATGTATACATAGACCACCATACTACAGCTACCATACTATATGTACATATCATCTTAACTTACCCCATGTATACATAGACCCCCATACTACAGCTACCATACTATATGTGTACATATCATCTTAACTTACCCCAATGTATACATAGACCCCCACAGTACAGCTACCATACTATATGTGTACATATCATCTTAACTTACCACAATGTATACATAGACCCCATAGTACAGCTACCATACTATATGTGTACATATCATCTTAACTTACCCCCAATGTATACATAGACCCCATACTACAGCTACCATACTATATGTTTACATATCATCTTAACTTACCACAATGTATACATAACCCCCATACTACAGCTACCATACTATATGTGTACATATCATCTTAACTTACCACAATGTATACATAGACCACCTACTACAGCCAGAATACTATATGTACATATCATCTTAACTTACCCCAATGTATACATAGACCCCCATACTACAGCTCCATACTATATGTGTACATATCATCTTAACTTACCACAATGTATACATAGACCCCCATACTACAGCTACCATACTATATGTGTACATATCATCTTAACTTACCCCAATGTATACATAGCCCCCATACTACAGCTACCATACTATATGTGTACATATCATCTTAACTTACCACAATGTATACATAGACCCCCATACTACAGCTACCATACTATATTGTACATATCATCTTAACTTACCCCAATGTATACTAGACCACCATACTACAGCTACCATACTATATGTGTACATATCATCTTAACTTACCCCAATGTATACATAGACCCCATACTACAGCTACCATACTATATGTGTACATATCATCTTAACTTACCACAATGTATACATAGACCCCCATACTACAGCTACCATACTATATGTGTACATATCATCTTAACTTACCCCAATGTATACATAGACCCCCATACTACAGCTACCATACTATATGTGTACATATCATCTTAACTTACCACAATGTATACATAGACCACCATACTACAGCCAGAATACTATATGTGTACATATCATCTTAACTTACCACAATGTATACATAGACCCCCACAGTACAGCTACCATACTATATGTGTACATATCATCTTAACTTACCACAATGTATACATAGACCTCCATACTACAGCTACCATACTATATGTGTACATATCATCTTAACTTACCACAATGTATACATAGACCCCCACAGTACAGCTACCATACTATATGTGTACATATCATCTTAACTTACCACAATGTATACATAGACCACCATACTACAGCCAGAATACTATATGTGTACATATCATCTTAACTTACCACATGTATACTAACCCCCACAGTACAGCTACCATACTATATGTGTACATATCATCTTAACTTACCACAATGTATACATAGACCTCCATACTACAGCTACCATACTATATGTGTACATATCATCTTAACTTACCACAATGTATACATAGACCCCCATAGTACAGCTACCATACTATATGTGTACATATCATCTTAACTTACCACAATGTATACATAGACCACCATAGTACAGCTACCATACTATATGTGTACATATCATCTTAACTTACCCACAATGTATACATAGACCCCATAGTACAGCTACCATACTATAGGTACATATCATCTTAACTTACCACAATGTATACATAGACCACCATACTACAGCTACCATACTATATGTGTACATATCATCTTAACTTACCCCAATGTATACATAGACCCCATACTACAGCTACCATACTATATGTGTACATATTATCTTAACTTACCACAATGTATACATAGACCCCCATACTACAGCTACCATACTATATGTGTACATATCATCTTAACTTACCACAATGTATACATAGACCCCACAGTACAGCTACCATACTATATGTGTACATATCATCTTAACTTACCACATGTATACATAGACCCCCATAGTACAGCCAGAATACTATATGTGTACATATCATCTTAACTTACCCCAATGTATACATAGACCACCATACTACAGCCAGAATACTATATGTGTACATATCATCTTAACTTACCACAATGTATACATAGACCACCATACTACAGCCAGAATACTATATGTGTACATATCATCTTAACTTACCACAATGTATCATAGACCACCATACTACAGCTACCATACTATATGTGTACATATCATCTTAACTTACCCCAATGTATACATAGACCACCATACTACAGCTACCATACTATATGTGTACATATCATCTTAACTTACCCAATGTATACATAGACCACCATACTACAGCTACCATACTATATGTACATATCATCTTAACTTACCCCAATGTATACATAGACCACCATACTACAGCTACCATACTATATGTGTACATATCATCTTAACTTACCACAATGTATACATAGACCACCATACTACAGCCAGAATACTATGTGTACATATCATCTTAACTTACCCCAATGTATCATAGACCCCATAGTACAGCTACCATACTATATGTGTACATATCATCTTAACTTACCACAATGTATACATAGACCTCCATAGTACAGCTACCATACTATATGTGTACATATCATCTTAACTTACCACAATGTATACATAGACCCCATAGTACAGCTACCATACTATATGTGTACATATCATCTTAACTTACCACAATGTATACATAGACCACCATACTACAGCTACCATACTATATGTGTACATATCATCTTAACTTACCCCAATGTATACATAGACCCCCATAGTACAGCTACCATACTATATGTGTACATATCATCTTAACTTACCACAATATATACATAGACCACCATACTACAGCTACCATACTATATGTGTACATATCATCTTAACTTACCCCAATGTATACATAGACCCCATACTACAGCTACCATACTATATGTGTACACAGCATCTTAACTTACCCCAATGTATACATAGACCCCCACAGTACAGCTACCATACTATATGTGTACATATCATCTTAACTTACCATAATATATACATAGACCACCCACACTACAGCCAGAATACTATATGTGTACATATCATCTTAACTTACCCCAATGTATACATAGACCCCCACAGTACAGCTACCATACTATATGTGTACATATCATCTTAACTTACCCCAATGTATACATAGACCCCACAGTACAGCTACCATACTATATGTGTACATATCATCTTAACTTACCCAATGTATACATAGACCCCATAGTACAGCTACAATACTATATGTGTACATATCATCTTAACTTACCACAATATATACATAGACCACCATACTACAGCTACCATACTATATGTGTACATATCATCTTAACTTACCCCAATGTATACATAGACCCCATATTACAGCTACCATACTATATGTGTACACAGCATCTTAACTTACCACAATGTATACATAGACCCCCATAGTACAGCTACCATACTATATGTGTACATATCATCTTAACTTACCCCAATGTATACATAGACCCCCACATACAGCTACCATACTATATGTGTACATATCATCTTAACTTACCCCAATGTATACATAGACCACCATACTACAGCTACCATACTATATGTGTACATATCATCTTACTTACCCCAATATATACATAGACCCCCATACTACAGCTACCATACTATATGTGTACATATCATCTTAACTTACCACAATATATACATAGACCCCATACTACAGCTACCATACTGTATGTGTACATATCATCTTAACTTACCACAATGTATACATAGACCCCCATACTACAGCTACCATACTATATGTGTACATATCATCTTAACTTACCACAATGCATACATAGACCCCATACTACAGCTACCATACTATATGTGTAACATCATCTTAACTTACCCAATGTATACATAGACCCCATACTACAGCTACCATACTATATGTGTACACAGCATCTTAACTTACCAAATGTATACATAGACCCCCATAGTACAGCTACCATACTATATGTGTACATATCATCTTAACTTACCCCAATGTATACATAGACCCCCACAGTACAGCTACCATACTATATGTGTACATATCATCTTAACTTACCCCAATGTATACATAGACCACCATACTACAGCTACCATACTATATGTGTACATATCATCTTAACTTACCCCAATATATACATAGACCCCCATACTACAGCTACCATACTATATGTGTACATATCATCTTAACTTACCACAATATATACATAGACCACCATACTACAGCTACCATACTGTATGTGTACATATCATCTTAACTTACCACAATGTATACATAGACCCCCATACTACAGCTACCATACTATATGTGTACATATCATCTTAACTTACCACAATGCATACATAGACCCCATACTACAGCTACCATACTATATGTGTACACATCATCTTAACTTACCCACAATGTATACATAGACCCCATAGTACAGCTACCATACTATATGTGTACATATCATCTTAACTTACCCCAATGTATACATAGACCCCCACAGTACAGCTACCATACTATATGTGTACATATCATCTTAACTTACCACAATATATACATAGACCACCACACTACAGCTACCATACTGTATGTGTACATATCATCTTAACTTACCACAATGTATACATAGACCCCCACAGTACAGCTACCATACTATATGTGTACATATCATCTTAACTTACCCCAATGTATACATAGACCCCCACAGTACAGCTACCATACTATATGTGTACATATCATCTTAACTTACCACAACGTATACATAGACCCCATACTACAGCTACCATACTATATGTGTACATATCATCTTAACTTACCACAATGTATACATAGACCCCATACTACAGCTACCATACTATATGTGTACACATCATCTTAACTTACCACAATGTATACATAGACCCCCATAGTACAGCTACCATACTATATGTGTACATATCATCTTAACTTACCCCAATGTATACATAGACCCCCACAGTACAGCTACCATACTATATGTGTACATATCATCTTAACTTACCACAATATATACATAGACCACCATACTACAGCTACCATACTATATGTGTACATATCATCTTAACTTACCACAATGTATACATAGACCCCCACAGTACAGCTACCATACTATATGTGTACATATCATCTTAACTTACCCCAATGCATACATAGACCCCCATACTACAGCTACCATACTATATGTGTACACATCTTAACTTACCCCAATGTATACATAGACCCCATAAGTACAGCTACCATACTATATGTGTACATATCATCTTAACTTACCACAATGTATACATAGACCCCCACAGTACAGCTACCATACTATATGTGTACATATCATCTTAACTTACCACAATGTATACATAGACCCCCATACTACAGCTACCATACTATATGTGTACATATCATCTTAACTTACCCCAATGTATACATAGACCCCACAGTACAGCTACCATACTATATGTGTACATATCATCTTAACTTACCACAATATATACATAGACCACCATACTACAGCTACCATACTATATGTTTACATATCATCTTAACTTACCCAAATGTTACATAGACCCCACAGTACAGCTACCATACTATATGTGTACATATCATCTTAACTTACCACAATGTATACATAGACCCCATAGTACAGCTACCATACTATATGTTACATATCATCTTAACTTACCCCAATGTATACATAGACCCCCACAGTACAGCTACCATACTATATGTGTACATATCATCTTAACTTACCCCAATGTATACATAGACCCCCATACTACAGCTACCATACTATATGTGTACATATCATCTTAACTTACCCCATGTATACATAGACCCCCATACTACAGCTACCATACTATATGTGTACATATCATCTTAACTTACCCCAATGTATACATAGACCCCATACTACAGCTACCATACTATATGTGTACATATCATCTTAACTTACCACAATGTATACATAGACCCCCACAGTACAGCTACCATACTATATGTGTACATATCATCTTAACTTACCCAATGTATACATAGACCCCCATAGTACAGCTACCATACTATATGTGTACATATCATCTTAACTTACCACAATGTATACATAGACCCCCATACTACAGCTACCATACTATATGTGTACATATCATCTTAACTTACCACAATGTATACATAGACCCCCACAGTATAGCTACCATACTATATGTGTACATATCATCTTAACTTACCCCAATGTATACATAGACCCCCATACTACAGCTACCATACTATATGTGTACATATCATCTTAACTTACCCCAATGTATACATAGACCCCATACTACAGCTACCATACTATATGTGTACATATCATCTTAACTTACCCCAATGTATACATAGACCCCATAGTACAGCTAACAATCTATATGTGTACATATCATCTTAACTTACCCCAATGTATACATAGACCCCCATAGTACAGCTACCATACTATATGTGTACATATCATATTAACTTACCACAATGTATACATAGACCCCATACTACAGCTACCATACTATATGTGTACATATCATCTTAACTTACCACAATGTATACATAGACCCCCACAGTACAGCTACCATACTATATGTGTACATATCATCTTAACTTACCACAATGTATACATAGACCCCCATATACAGCTACCATACTATATGTGTACATATCATCTTAACTTACCCCGTATACATAGACCCCATAGTACAGCTACCATACTATATGTGTACATATCATCTTAACTTACCACAATGTATACATAGACCCCACAGTACAGCTACCATACTATATGTGTACATATCATCTTAACTTACCACAATGTATACATGACCACCATACTACAGCTACCATACTATATGTGTACATATCATCTTAACTTACCACAATGTATACATAGACCCCATAGTACAGCTACCATACTATATGTGTACATATCATCTTAACTTACCACAATGTATACATAGACCCCCTACTACAGCTACCATACTATATGTGTACATATCATCTTAACTTACCACAATGTATACATAGACCCCCACAGTACGCTACCATACTATATGTGTACATATCATCTTAACTTACCCACAATATATACATAGACCACCATACTACAGCTACCATACTATATGTGTACATATCATCTTAACTTACCCCAATGTATACATAGACCCCATACTACAGCTACCATACTATATGTGTACACATCATCTTAACTTACCCCAATGTATACATAGACCCCATAGTACAGCTACCATACTATATGTGTACACAGCATCTTAACTTACCCCAATGTATACATAGACCACCATACTACAGCTACCATACTATATGTGTACATATCATCTTAACTTACCCCAATGTATACATAGACCACCATACTACAGCTACCATACTATATGTGTACATATCATCTTAACTTACCCCAATGTATACATAGACCCCATAGTCCAGCTACCATACTATATGTGTACATATCATCTTAACTTACCCCAATGTATACATAGACCACCATACTACAGCTACCATACTATATGTGTACATATCATCTTAACTTACCCCAATGTATACATAGACCCCATACTACAGCTACCATACTATATGTGTACATATCATCTTAACTTACCCCAATGTATACATAGACCCCATAGTACAGCTACCATACTATATGTGTACATATTATCTTAACTTACCACAATGTATACATAGACCCCCACAGTACAGCTACCATACTATATGTGTACATATCATCTTAACTTACCCCAATGTATACATAGACCCCATAGTACAGCTACCATACTATATGTGTACATATTATCTTAACTTACCACAATGTTCATAGACCCCCCAGTACAGCTACCTACTATATGTGTACATATCATCTTAACTTACCCCAATGTATACATACCCCATAGTACAGCTACCATACTTAGTGAACATATCATTTTAACTTACCCAATGCATACATAGACCCCCAAGTCCAGCTACCATACTATATGTGTGCATATCATCTTCAAATCCAAGTTTTCTGAATAAATTATTATCTGTCACAAATCTGAATGGTCTGGACCACTGTATTGTTTGATAAAGTTAAGTGTAACTTTCACAATATGACAGGGTAAATAAACTGATTGATTACTGACAAATGTAAATAACTGATAATGAATGACAAAGGGAGATAACTCTGATAATATATAATGATGGATGAATGACAAAGGTAGATAACTCTGATAACATATACCAATTGATGACCGACAAAGGTAGATAACTCTGATATCATATACCGATTAATGACTGACAAAGGGAGATAACATATACCGATTGATGACTGACAAAGGTAGATAACTCTTTGTCTATAGATGGTTGAGGTAGATAACTCTTGGTCTACAGATGAGTGACAAAGGTAGATAACTCTTGGTTTACAGATGAGTGACAAAGGCAGATAACTCTTGGTTTGCAGATGAATGACAACGTAACTCTTGGTTTGCAGATGAGTGACCAAGGTAGATAACTCTTGGTCTGCAAATGATTGACAAAAGTAGATAACTCTTGGTTTACGATAAGTGACAAAGGTAGATAACAATTGGTAAAATATACTTACTCTGCTATTATGATAAAGGAATCAAATGTCGGTATAAGTGCAGCACTTGCAAACAATCCCAGTACAATTAGTGCCACAATATTCAACCATAACTCACTGAAAATGTATTTATTAATAAAAATAACAAACAAACCTGCTATTAAAGTCACCCATGGGGTTCAGTAAAGGTGGCCTTTATAGGCAGGTGGTTCTTATATTCCTCAGGATAAAATAACAAAAATAAATAATATAAGAGGATAAGCTTTAACTGGCCTTTAACAGCAGGCGGTCCTTATATAGAGGTGACTTTTACAACATGTTTCACTGTACCTCTAGTTTGTTCATTAACAAAGTTTAAGATTTTTTTAAAACAGATGGATTAAATTAATATATAGTAGGACCCCATTGATAATGACCTTCAAATACATTGCTGATCATTATTATCACAGTCTAAATATATGTAATTGTTGACCCAGATACATTATACATCTGAGCTTGTTTTGACCCTCAAAGAGTTTTATGGCCATCATTACTATTGTTGATAAGTATGATGTCTCTGTGTTAGGGATTGTCTTGGATGTATTTGACGTCTCCATAGCTCCACGTTAGGGATTGTCTTGGATGTATTTGACGTCTCCATAGCTCCACGTTAGGGATTGTCTTGGATGTATTTGACGTCTCCATAGCTCCACGTTATTTTTGTTCTTAATTTTGATTACACACCTTAAGGGTATAGCTAGCTAAACAGGAGATGCTTACCTTTCCGGAACACCTGGTCTTATTTTCTTAATGGCAGTTTACATGTTTAACTAAAATTGTTAGTTTCAGTGGGTTTTTTCACTTTTCTTTGTGATTGGGATTTTGGCATGGCTTGATGTGCTTTTCACTTTGTTTTGTGATTGAGATTTTGGCATGGCTTGATGTGTTTTTCACTTTGCTTTGTGATTGGGATTTTAGCATGGCTTGATGTGTTTTTCACTTTGCTTTGTGATTGGGATTTTGGCATGGCTTGGTGTGTTTTTCACTTTGCTTTGTGATTGGGATTTTGGCATGGCTTGATGTGTTTTTCACTTTGCTTTGTGATTGGGATTTTTGCATGGGTTGATGTGTTTTTCACTTTGCTTTGTGATTGGGATTTTGGCATGGCTTGATGTGTTTTTCACTTTGCTTTGTGATTGAGATTTTGGCATGGCTTGATGTGTTTTTCACTTTGCTTTGTGATTGGGATTTTGACATGGCTTGATGTGTTTTTCACTTTGCTTTGTGATTAGGATTTTGGCATGGCTTGATGTGTTTTTTTCCCTTTTCTTTGTGATTAGGATTTTGGAATGGCTTGATGTGTTTTTCACTTTGCTTTGTGATTGGGATTTTTGCATGGCTTGATGTGTTTTTCACTTTGCTTTGTGATTGGGATTTTTGCATGGGTTGATGTGTTTTTCACTTTGCTTTGTGATTGGGATTTTTGCATGGGTTGATGTGTTTTTCACTTTGCTTTGTGATTGGGATTTTGGCATGGCTTGATGTGTTTTTCACTTTGCTTTGGGATTGAGATTTTGGCATGGCTTGATGTTTTTTTCACTTTGCTTTGTGATTGGATTTTGGCATGGCTTGATGTGTTTTTCACTTTGCTTTGTGATTAGGGATTTTGACATGGCTTGATGTGTTTTTTCACTTTTCTTTGTGATTAGGATTTTGGCATGGCTTGATGTGTTTTTTCACCTTTTCTTTGTGATTAGGATTTTGGCATGGCTTGATGTGTTTTTCACTTTGCTTTGTGATTGGGATTTTGGCATGGCTTGATGTGTTTTTCACTTTGCTTTGTGATTGGATTTTGGCATGGCTTGATGTGTTTTTCACTTTGCTTTGTGATTAGGATTTTGGCATGGCTTGATGTGTTTTTCACTTTGCTTTGTGATTATTTTGGCATGGCTTGATTGTTTTTTCCTTTGCTTTGTGATTGGATTTTGCATGGCTTGATGTGTTTTTCACTTTGCTTTGTGATTGGGATTTTTGCATGGTTGATGTGTTTTTCACTTGCTTTGTGATTGGATTTTGCATGGGCTTGATGTGTTTTTCACTTTGCTTTGTGATTGGGATTTTGCATGGCTTGATGTGTTTTTCACTTTGCTTTGTGATTGGGATTTTGGCATGGCTTGTGTTTTTCACTTTGCTTTGGATTGGATTTTGGCATGCTTGATGTGTTTTTCACTTTGCTTTGTGATTGGATTTTGGCATGGCTTGATGTGTTTTTTTCACTTTTCTTTGTGATGGATTTTGATGGCTTGATGTGTTTTTCACTTTTCTTTGTGATTAGGATTTTTGCATGGCTTGATGTGTTTTTCACTTTGCTTTGTGATTGGGATTTTTGCATGGCTTGATGTGTTTTTCACTTTGCTTTGTGATTGGTTTTTGCATGGGTTGATGTGTTTTTTCACTTTGCTTTGTGATTGGGATTTTTGCATGGGTTGATGTGTTTTTTCACTTGCTTTGTGATTGGGATTTTTGCATGGCTTGATGTGTTTTTCACTTTGCTTTGTGATTGGATTTTGCATGGCTTGATGTGTTTTTCACTTTTCTTTGTGATTGGGATTTTTGACATGGCTTGATGTGTTTTCACTTTTCTTTGTGATTAGGATTTTGGATGGCTTGATGTGTTTTTCCTTTCTTTGTGATTAGGGTTTTGCATGGCTTGATGTGTTTTTTCCTTTGCTTTGTGATTGGGATTTTTGCATGGCTTGATGTGTTTTTTACTTTGCTTTGTGATTTGGGATTTTTGCATGGCTTGATGTGTTTTTACTTTGCTTTGTGATTGGGATTTTGCATGGCTTGATGTGTTTTTCACTTTGCTTTGTGATTGGGATTTTGGCATGGCTTGATGTGTTTTTCACTTTGCTTTGTGGATTGGATTTTGGCATGGCTTGATGTGTTTTTTCACTTTGCTTTGTGATTGGGATTTTGACATGGCTTGATGTGTTTTTTTCACTTTTCTTTGTGATTAAGGATTTTGGAATGGCTTGATGTGTTTTTTCACTTTTCTTTGTGATTGGATTTTTGCATGGCTTGATGTGTTTTTCACTTTGCTTTGTGATTGGGATTTTTGCATGGTTGATGTGTTTTTCACTTTGCTTTGTGATTGGGATTTTTGCATGGGTTGATGTGTTTTTCACTTTGCTTTGTGATTGGGATTTTTGCATGGGTTGATGTGTTTTCACTTTGCTTTGTGATTGGATTTTTGCATGGCTTGATGTGTTTTTTTCACTTTGCTTTGTGATTGGGATTTTGACTGGCTTGATGTGTTTTTTCACTTTTCTTTGTGATTAGGATTTTGCATGGCTTGATGTGTTTTTCCCTTTTCTTTGTGATTAGGATTTTTGGATGGCTTGATGTGTTTTTCACTTTGCTTTGTGATTGGATTTTTGCATGGCTTGATGTGTTTTTCATTTGCTTTGTGATTGGGATTTTTGCATGGCTTGATGTGTTTTTTACTTTGCTTGTGATTGGGATTTTTGCATGGCTTGATGTGTTTTTCTCTTTTATTTGTGATTGGGATTTTGGCATGGCTTGATGTTTTCACTTTGCTTTGTGATTGGGATTTTTGCATGGCTTGATGTGTTTTTCACTTTGCTTTGTGATTGGGATTTTGCATGGGTTGATGTGTTTTTCACTTTGCTTTGTGATTGGGATTTTTGCATGGCTTGATGTGTTTTTCACTTTGCTTTGTGATTGGGATTTTTTGCATGGCTTGATGTGTTTTTCACTTTGCTTTGTGATTGGATTTTTGCATGGCTTGATGTGTTTTCCCTTTGCTTTGTGATTGGGATTTTGCATGGCTTGATGTGTTTTTTCACTTTGCTTTGTGATTGGGATTTTTGCATGGCTTGATGTGTTTTTTCACTTTGCTTTGTGATTGGGATTTTTGCATGGCTTGATGTGTTTTTCACTTTGCTTTGTGATTGGATTTTGGCATGGCTTGATGTGTTTTTTCACTTTGCTTTGGGATTGGATTTTGGCATGGCTTGATGTGTTTTTCACTTTTCTTTGTGATAGGATTTTGGCATGGCTTGATGTGTTTTTCCTTTTCTTTGTGATTAGATTTTGGAATGGCTTGATGTGTTTTTCACTTTGCTTCGTGATTGGATTTTGGAATGGCTTGATGTGTTTTTTCACTTTGCTTCGTGATTGGGATTTTTGCATGGCTTGATGTGTTTTTCACTTTGCTTTGTGATTGGGATTTTTGCATGGCTTGATGTGTTTTCACTTTGCTTTGTGATTGGGATTTTTGCATGGCTTGATGTGTTTTCCCTTTGCTTTGTGATTGGGATTTTTGCATGGCTTGATGTGTTTTCACTTTGCTTTGTGATTGGGATTTTGCATGGCTTGATGTGTTTTTCACTTTGCTTTGTGATTGGGATTTTGGCATGGCTTGATGTGTTTTTTTACTTTGCTTTGTGATTGGATTTTTGCATGGCTTGATGTGTTTTTACTTTGCTTTGTGATTGGGATTTTTGCATGGCTTGATGTGTTTTTACTTTGCTTTGTGATTGGGATTTTGCATGGCTTGTGTGTTTTTTCACTTTGTTTGTGATTAGAATTTTTGCATGGCTTGATGTGTTTTCCTTTTCTTTGTGATTGAGATTTTGGCATGCTTGATGTGTTTTTCACTTTTCTTTGTGATTGGGATTTTGGCATGGCTTGATGTTTTTCACTTTGCTTTGTGATTGAGATTTTGGAATGAGTTGGTGTATTTTTTCACTTTGCTTTGTGATTGGATTTTGACATGGCTTGATGTGTTTTTCACTTTTCTTTGTGATAAGGATTTTGGCATGGCTTGATGTGTTTTTTTCCCTTTTCTTTGTGATTAGGATTTTGGAATGGCTTGATGTGTTTTTCACTTTGCTTCGTGATTGGGATTTTTGCATGGCTTGATGTGTTTTTCACTTTGCTTTGTGATTGGGATTTTTGCATGGGTTGATGTGTTTTTCACTTTGCTTTGTGATTGGGATTTTTGCATGGGTTGATGTGTTTTTCACTTTGCTTTGTGATTGGGATTTTTGCATGGCTTGATGTGTTTTTCACTTTGCTTTGTGATTGGGATTTTTGCATGGCTTGATGTGTTTTTCACTTTGCTTTGTGATTGGGATTTTGACATGGCTTGATGTGTTTTTCACTTTTCTTTGTGATTAGGATTTTGGCATGGCTTGATGTGTTTTTTCCCTTTTCTTTGTGATTAGGATTTTGGAATGGCTTGATGTGTTTTTCCTTTTGCTTTGTGATTGGGATTTTTGCATGGCTTGATGTGTTTTTCACTTTGCTTTGTGATTGGGATTTTTGCATGGCTTGATGTGTTTTTAACTTTGCTTTGTGATTGGGATTTTTGCATGGCTTGATGTGTTTTTCACTTTGCTTTGTGATTGGGATTTTGGCATGGCTTGATGTGTTTTTCACTTTGCTTTGGGATTGAGATTTTGGCATGGCTTGATGTGTTTTTCACTTTGCTTTGTGATTGGGATTTTGACATGGCTTGATGTGTTTTTCACTTTTCTTTGTGATAAGGATTTTGGCATGGCTTGATGTGTTTTTTTCCCTTTTCTTTGTGATTAGGATTTTGGAATGGCTTGATGTGTTTTTCACTTTGCTTCGTGATTGGGATTTTTGCATGGCTTGATGTGTTTTTCACTTTGCTTTGTGATTGGGATTTTTGCATGGGTTGATGTGTTTTTCACTTTGCTTTGTGATTGGGATTTTTGCATGGGTTGATGTGTTTTTCACTTTGCTTTGTGATTGGGATTTTTGCATGGCTTGATGTGTTTTTTCACTTTGCTTTGTGATTGGATTTTTGCATGGCTTGATGTGTTTTTCACTTTGCTTGTGATTGGGATTTTGACATGGCTTGATGTGTTTTTCACTTTTCTTTGTGATTAGGATTTTGGCATGGCTTGATGTGTTTTTTCCCTTTTCTTTGTGATTAGGATTTTGGAATGGCTTGATGTGTTTTTCACTTTGCTTTGTGATTGGGATTTTTGCATGGTTTGATATGTTTTTCACTTTGCTTTGTGATTGGGATTTTTGCATGGCTTGATGTGTTTTTAACTTTGCTTTGTGATTGGGATTTTTGCATGGCTTGATGTTTTCTTCTCTTTTATTTGTGATTGGCATTTTGGCATGGCTTGATGTGTTTTTCACTTTGCTTTGTGATTGGGATTTTTGCATGGGTTGATGTGTTTTTAACTTTGCTTTGTGATTGGATTTTTGCATGGCTTGATGTGTTTTTTCACTTTGCTTTGTGATTGGGATTTTGCATGGCTTGATGTGTTTTTCACTTTGCTTTGTGATTGGGATTTTTGCATGGCTTGATGTGTTCTTCCCTTTTCTTTGTGATTGGGATTTTTGGCATGGCTTGATGTGTTTTTCACTTTGCTTTGTGATTGGGATTTTTGCATGGCTTGATGTGTTTTTTCACTTTGCTTTGTGATTAGGATTTTGGATGGCTTGATGTGTTTTTTACTTTGCTTTGTGATTGGGATTTTTGCATGGTTGATGTGTTTTTTAACTTTGCTTTGTGATTGGGATTTTTGCATGGCTTGATGTGTTTTTCACTTTGCTTTGTGATTGGATTTTTGCATGGCTTGATGTTTTTTCACTTTGTTTTGATTAGAATTTTGGCATGGCTTGATGTGTTCTTCCCTTTTCTTTGTGATTGAGATTTTGGCATTGCTTGATGTGTTTTTCACTTTTCTTTGTGATTGGGATTTTGGCATGGCTTGATGTGTTTTTCACTTTGCTTTGTGATTGAGATTTTGGAATGAGTTGGTGTATTTTTTCACTTTGCTTTGTGTTATTAGGATTTGGCATGATTGATGTGTTTTTTCACTTTGCTTTGTAATTAGGATTTTGGCATGGGTTGATGTGTTTTTCCTTTTGCTTTGTGATTAGATTTTAGCATGGCTTGATGTGTTTTTCACTTTGCTTTGTGATTGGGATTTTGGCATGGCTTGATGTGTTTTTCACTTTGCTTTGTGATTGGGATTTTGGCATGGCTTGATGTGTTTTTCACTTTGCTTTGTGATTGGGATTTTTGCATGGTTTGATGTGTTTTTCACTTTGCTTTGTGATTGGGATTTTGGCATGGCTTGATGTGTTTTTCACTTTGCTTTGTGATTGAGATTTTGGCATGGCTTGATGTGTTTTTCACTTTGCTTTGTGATTGGGATTTTGACATGGCTTGATGTGTTTTCACTTTGCTTTGTGATTAGGATTTTGGCATGGCTTGATGTGTTTTTTTTCCCTTTTCTTTGTGATTAGGATTTTGGAATGGCTTGATGTGTTTTTCACTTTGCTTTGTGATTGGGATTTTTGCATGGCTTGATGTGTTTTTCACTTTGCTTTGATTGGGATTTTTGCATGGGTTGATGTGTTTTTCACTTTGCTTTGTGATTGGGATTTTGGCATGGCTTGATGTGTTTTTCACTTTGCTTTGGGATTGAGATTTTGGCATGGCTTGATGTGTTTTTCACTTTGCTTTGTGATTGGGATTTTGACATGGCTTGATGTGTTTTTCACTTTTCTTTGTGATAAGGATTTTGGCATGGCTTGATGTGTTTTTTTCCCTTTTCTTTGTGATTAGGATTTTGGCATGGCTTGATGTGTTTTTTTCCCTTTCTTTGTGATTAGGATTTCGGAATGGCTTGATGTGTTTTTCACTTTGCTTTGTGATTGGGATTTTTGCATGGCTTGATGTGTTTTTCACTTTGCTTTGTGATTGGGATTTTTGCATGGCTTGATGTGTTTTTAACTTTGCTTTGTGATTGGGATTTTTGCATGGCTTGATGTTTTCTTCTCTTTTATTTGTGATTGGCATTTTGGCATGGCTTGATGTGTTTTTCACTTTGCTTTGTGATTGGGATTTTTGCATGGCTTGATGTGTTTTTAACTTTGCTTTGTGATTGGGATTTTTGCATGGGTTGATGTGTTTTTAACTTTGCTTTGTGATTGGGATTTTTGCATGGCTTGATGTGTTTTTCACTTTGCTTTGTGATTGGGATTTTTGCATGGCTTGATGTGTTTTTCACTTTGCTTTGTGATTGGGATTTTTGCATGGCTTGATGTGTTCTTCCCTTTTCTTTGTGATTGGGATTTTGGCATGGCTTGATGTGTTTTTCACTTTGCTTTGTGATTGGGATTTTTGCATGGCTTGATGTGTTTTTCACTTTGCTTTGTGATTGGGATTTTTGCATGGCTTGATGTGTTTTTCACTTTGCTTTGTGATTAGGATTTTGGCATGGCTTGATGTGTTTTTTTTCCCTTTTCTTTGTGATTAGGATTTTGGAATGGCTTGATGTGTTTTTTACTTTGCTTTGTGATTGGGATTTTTGCATGGGTTGATGTGTTTTTAACTTTGCTTTGTGATTGGGATTTTTGCATGGCTTGATGTGTTTTTCACTTTGCTTTGTGATTGGGATTTTTGCATGGCTTGATGTGTTTTTTCACTTTGTTTTGTGATTAGAATTTTGGCATGGCTTGATGTGTTCTTCCCTTTTCTTTGTGATTGAGATTTTGGCATTGCTTGATGTGTTTTTCACTTTTCTTTGTGATTGGGATTTTGGCATGGCTTGATGTGTTTTTCACTTTGCTTTGTGATTGAGATTTTGGAATGAGTTGGTGTATTTTTTCACTTTGCTTTGTGATTAGGATTTTGGCATGGATTGATGTGTTTTTTCACTTTGCTTTGTAATTAGGATTTTGGCATGGGTTGATGTGTTTTTCCTTTTGCTTTGTGATTAGGATTTTGGCATGGCTTGATGTGTTTTTTCACTTTGTTTTGTGATTAGAATTTTGGCATGGGTTGGTATGTTTGTTTTTACTCTGTTTTTGATTGGGATTTTGGCATTAGTTTATGTTTGTTTTTTTATTTAATTAAACAATTATAATTAAATGTGAATTGAAATGGCTTGCACAAGATCATACAAATCCCTCCAGCTTAAGATCAAACCAACAGCCCTTTAACCATGAGATGGTGACTTTAACCACTTAACTACTGTCTTCAGTTAACTTACTTGTAGCCATCTGGAAATCCTAACAAAGTTGATGGCCCCAGAATCAACATGCCGATTGCCGATATAAAAAATCCCGGAATCAATAGTAAGCGATTATCCGGCTGTAAATATAAAGCATTATAACAACATTTAATGGAGGTTTACAAAGGAAAGTATCAGGAATCAAATTAAATTCTATCAAATAAAAAACTATAGCATTTTAATGTCAGAAAAATATTGTTCATGAAAATTCTCTGCTTTTTAAAATGTTAAATTTTTCCAAAATACTAGGCTGTGTTTTATCATAGTAAGAACTGACATATTGCCAGGTCATGCTTTTTATGGTCCGACACTGGCCACCATCACTGTACCAAAGCAATGTCATGGCTACTTATGACGTACTAGTGTCCGTGACGTCATTAAAGGCACAATTCGGGCAGAGTTTTCATTCTTTTTGTGTGTAATTCAACCATGCTGGGCCTTTGTTAGAACATTGTGGTTGTGGCCGCGATTCGTCAATGGTGGATGTTTTAGAAAACATGTTGGTCCTACTTTTTTCTCACTTCAATATCTTAAAATATTTAGATTTCCATAATTTTAGTTCTAATTAAGTTTGTAAACTAACAAATAACAAACATAATCCAGTGTTTAGAGGTTTTTGTAATAATGTATTGTATAAATACAAGACTTTTTTTACAAGTGAATGAATGGTTATATGTTCAGCAGATGTCATTTATTATCAATTTGACTAAATGTGTATTTTTACTGTTGTAATGTGCACTTCAAAGCCACTTTTATATGAACTTTTCTCTGGGAAATATGAACTGATCTTTGGCAAATGAAAACTGTTTTCTGGGAAATATATAAACTGTTCTCTGGGAAATATATGAACCGTTTTCTGGGGAATATATGAACTGTTCTCTGGGAAATATATGAACTGTTTTCAGGGAAATATAGGAACCTTTTTCTGGGAAATATATGAACTGTTCTTTGGGAAATATAACTGTTCTCTGGGAAATATATCAATTTGATAAAATGTGTATTTTTAGTTTTTATGTGTTTTTCTCTGGGGAAATATCTGAGCTGTTCTCTGGGAAATATCAGAACTGTTCTCTGGGAAATATATGGACTGTTCTCTGGGAAATATATGGACTGTTCTCTGGGAAATATATGAACCGTTTTTCTGGGAAATATATGAACTGTTCTCTGGGAAATATAAGAACCATTTTCTGGAAATATATGAACCTTTTTCTGGGAAATATAGAACTGTTCTCTGGGAAATATATGGACTGTTCTCTGGGAAATTATGGACTGTTTCTGGGAAATATATGAACCTTTTCTGGGAAATATATGAACTGTTCTTTGGGAAATATATGAACTGTTCTCTGGGAAATATTTGAACCATTTTCTGGGAAATATATAAACTGTTCTTTGGGAAATATATGAACTGTTCTCTGAGAAATAAATGAACTGTTCTCTCAGAAATATAAGAACTGTTCTCTGGGAAATATAAGAACTGTTCTCTGGGAAATATATCAATTTGACTAAATGTGTATTTTTACTGTTTTTATGTGCACTTTAAAGTCACTTATATATAAACTGTTCTCTGGAAAATATATGAAAGGTTCTCAGGGAATATATAAAATTATCTCTGGGACATATATGCACCTTTTTTGGGAAATATATGAACTTTTCTCTGGGAAATATATAAACTTTTCTCTAGGAAATATATGAACTTGTTCTCTGGGAAATATATGAACTGTCCTCTGAGAAATATACGAACTGTTCTCTGAGAAATATATGAACTGTTCTCTAAGAAATATATTAATTTGACAAATGAACCCTTTTCTGGGAATATATAAACTGTTCTCTGGAAATACTGTACGTGTACTTAAATTGGCACACTCAAATTTTAGCACTCTGAGGGGATATAGACTAATTAGCGCATTCTTAATTCACGCACATAAGACAAGAATATTTGTCCTCTGGAGCGCAAAAGGCGCTAATATTAGAATCCCGCTAAAATTAGAACATGTACAGTATATGAACTGTTTCCTGGAAAATATATGAACTGTTCTTTGGGAAATACAATGTATATGAAATGTTCTCTGAGAAATGAACTGTTTACTTGGAAATATATAAACTTTTTTAGGAAATATGTTAACTGTTCTCTAAGAAATATATGAACTGTAATCTGGGAAATATATGAACTGTTCTATCAAGAAATACTGAAATCTTTAGACTGTGTTGGTATATAAGAAAGTTTGACATGATACAGCCTGCCAATATGATTTTCATCTGAATCCAGTAGGTATAAAAAATCACTGTTTACAAATATATGTAATGTTTATAGTGCTATAAATTGCATTGCGGTGCAAAGCAAACTAAATAATATGTGCTAGGTTATTATGATTAGTTAATTTGCTTTGTATGATAATGGAAGTTATAGCACAATAAACACTATTTCTTTACATTCCAATGCTTGTACATATACTTGTATTTACATTTTTAAAATCATAATTTTGTTTTTAATCATGAAATAATTATAACACTGTGGTGTCTAACATGCATTTCCAAACGCTGAAATAGCCAATCATATGTGTAGGCATTTGGAAGAATAAGTGACATCACTTTTGCACTGGCAATTGAACCCCATATGAATACCATTTGGTCTCCATCCATTATAAAATAAACATCACAAATGTAAATATATAAGTATGAATTTGATAATACATGCAATTAAATAGCAAAATGCTTGTCATCTACGGAGAGATAGAAAAAATATTTTTCAATTAGTTATTACAGCACAGATGTGCGGATGTATGTTCATATGTGTGTTCGTAGTAATTACATATTATACCAGTTTTAATTTTACAGCACTAGACGGCCATTTCGGAATACAATTCCTCATCAGTAGTGCTTGGACCAAAACTATTAAGCCAATTTTTTTTTTGAAAACAAACCCAAAGGGCCATAATATATTTTATCAAATTTAGCTAAGAAAATACTTTGCACGAGGGAGTATACCTTAGTTTTTGAAGAATTTTAAATTTTAACTCACAGCAAATTTAGACAATAGTATATTTCTGACAATAGTACACAATTTCATAAACAAAATATTTCAGCATATATTCTAAAGCAGAACTAAGAAGTATAGCAGAAACAAAATTTCACTAACTAATTGTTTAAGCATGGATCAAGCTAGAAACGTCTGGAAAACCTGATATATCCAGCCTTGATAAAGAGACAATTAACGGATCACCGGTCCACCCACAATGTTCTGAAAAAGGCCCAGCATGGTTGAATGAAACACAAAAAGAATGTGTTGTTTAATGACATCCCTGACACTAGTACATCATTACTACTTATTAGTTGCCAAGACGCTGCTTTAGTACCATGATGGCGGCCAGTGTCGGAACATAATAGGCATGGTTGGCAGTTTGTAAATTAGTAGGGGATATAGGAAAGATAAATGCTTCAATAACAGAAGAAAGGACCTAATAAGGCATCCAAGCTCACCTGATATATAAATGATTACTACAAGCAGCAGTCCTAACTACAGACAAACTTGTCTTTAAAAATCAGACCTAGAAGTTCTTATACAATATGTGAAATGCCCTTTAATCTAATTTCTATATTTTGAATTTGAACAAAATCTTGAAAATTGAATGCACATGGACTACTTTTGCATTTTTATTATTTATAATAACAGCAGCCATATGCATCTTAAAAGTCGGGCTTGGTTGTTACTATGAAGAAACAAAAGTTGAACAAGGGTCACCTGCTTTCAAAGGCCACCCACCTCAAGATAAGGGTCACCTGCTTTTAAAGGTCACTAAAGTTTTATCCAAAGTGCTCTTTATTCAGTGTCATTTTAATCTCTATATAAGGGTTACATGCCCATAAAGTTAATTTTACTGGTTCCCAGGGGTAGCCTTTGCAGACAAACTGTACAGTAATTTAGTAATTTTTTAACTGTGTTTAATCTGTACTTTAAATAAATGTTTAGAGCAGAAAAAATTTCAATCAAAATTATAAATTTTCAATAAAAAAACTGCAAGCATTCTTTATTCTCACAATGAAAACTTCCATGAAAATTTTCTCGAAGTAAATTCAAAATCACTTTTTTAAAACTAGAATCAGTTTCACATAGAAAGTAAAGGAATTAAATGTCAGTATACTTTTGTTCAACGTCTCTATGTCCTCAATATCACATAGCATTTTTGTAAAATTTTTCATAGTGACATGAATTTTAAAACCAGGAAGAGCAAACAATACCCACCCACCCAATTACTAAAAATTTTCCAAAAAAAAATTAACATCTTAATGTTACCTAGGAAACTAATTGACGAATCACCGGCCACGTCCAAAACATTCTGACAAAGGCCTGGTATGCTTTAATTACCGGGGATACACACAAAAAAGAATGAAAAATCGGCCTGAAATGTGCATTTTAATGACATCACTGACACTAGTTGTCATACGTTGCTGTGACACTGCTTTGGTACCATGACGGCGGCCAGTGTCGGAACATAAAAGGCATGGCTGGCGATATGCTAATTGAGTCCACAAAAATATTATAAGGTATACAGAAAAACTCTTTTATATAGAAAAACAATATGATACGATGCTGTGAATGAGGTTATTTTTGTGCAGGTGTAATTTTAATGTTATTTTTAATCAATTTAGAAAAACTAACCCGAGCAGAAAATACACATGGAACATGTAAGTTCAGTGAATTAGGATCCCCTGCCAGAAGGCACTTTGTTCTAAGGGCCATAACTCTCAATTTAAGGATTTGCGCATCTAATCAATATTGATGTTTTTGCTCCAAATTTTGTAAAAGGTGCCTCTAGTTTCAGAGAATTACTGCACACAAGAAATGTCCGATTGAAAACACAAAATGATAGGCAAAAATACCTCAAAGGCTAAATGATTATTTAAATACATGTATGTCACCATTGAAAACAACCTCATTTACAGCAATATCTACTCAAACTAGCTCTAGTATTTAGTTCAAGATATCACCAGTGATAAAAATCTTGTTTACAGCAATATCTACTCAAACTAGCTATAGTATTTAGTTCAAGATATCACCAGTGATAAAAATCTTGTTTACAGCAATATCTACTCAATCTAGCTCTAGTACTTAATTCAAGTTAAGACAATTATTGCATACTTTTTTTCGGGTCTTACGATTCTTAGGCTTCTGAAAAGAAACAATATCAAAATCCCAACGCAATTAATTTGATTGATTAAATGATTGATTAATTGATTAATTAATTGATTGAATGACTGATTGAATGAATGATTGATTGATTGATTGATTGATTGATTGATTGATTGATTGATTGAATGAATGAATGAATGAATGATTGAATGAATGAATGAATGAATGATTGAATGAATGAATAATTGATTGATTGATTGATTGATAGGCGTTTTATGTCCCAGTCAAGAATGTTTCACTTATATCAAGACTTCATCTACTACAGGTGAAGTGACAAAAATTTTGACTTTTGTAGTGCACCCTGGGCAATACGCAGGGCAGGTTCATTAGCCTGCTATGACTACCATGACACAGGACCCTGGATTTTACGATCTGTTCCGAAGCACCCTGCTATTAATTTGAGACCTACTGTAAGGTATACTGGGTATTATGTTTAGTCTGACAGGTGATAACAAATTTGTGTAGATATAAAATGTGTGAGTGTGTTTTAAGTGGTTTTATTACCAGATTATTCAGTTAATTTCCAAGAACAAGACAAATTTCTTACAATAAGCATTAAATATGGAGTAAAACATTCAGAAAATGTTTAGTAGTGAGAAACTTGATCTAAAATCCAAACAAGTAACTGATAACTTTTGTCGCCTCAGTGGCTTCATTGAAATTATGTGGGAAAATCCACAGGTTTTTTTTATAAAATAGGAAAGTTCACAGTTTTTATAAACTTGGGAAATCCACACTGTTTTTTTACAAAATGGGAAAATCCATACAGTTTTTATATAAACTCGAAAAACTCATAGTTTTTTATAAACTGGGAAAATTCACACATTTTTATATAAACTGGGAAAATTCACATATTTTTATTTAAACTGGGAAAATTCACATATTTTTATTTAAACTGGGAAAATTCACATATTTTTATTTAAACTGGGAAAATTCACACAGTTTATTTATAAGCTGGGAAAATTCACACATTTTTTAATTAAACTGGGAAAATTCACACTTTTTATATATACTGGGAAAATTTCACACATATTTTTATTTCAACTGTAAAAATTCACACACTTTTATATATTTTTTTATATTGAATGATTGATTGGTTGATTGAATGAATGAATGATTGAATGAATGAATAATTGATTGATTGATTGATTGATAGGCATTTTATGTCCCAGTCAAGAATGTTTCACTTATATCAAGACTTCATCTACTACAGGTGAAGTGACAAAAATTTTGACTTTTGTAGTGCACCCTGGGCAATACGCAGGGCAGGTTCATTAGCCTGCTATTACTACCTTGACACAGGACCCTGGATTTTACGATCTGTTCCGAAGCACCCTGCTATTAATTTGAGACCTACTGTAAGGTATACTGGGTATTATGTTTAGTCTGACAGGTGATAACAAATTTGTGTAGATATAAAATGTGTGAGTGTTTTAAGTGGTTTTATTACCAGATTATTCAGTTAATTTTCAAGAACAAGACAAATTTCTTACAATAAGCATTAAATGTGGAGTAATACATTCAGAAAATGTTTAGTAGTGAGAAACTTGATCTAAAATCCAAACAAGTAACTGATAACTTTTGTCGCCTCAGTGGCTTCATTGAAATTATGTGGGAAAATCCACAGGTTTTTTTATAAAATAGGAAAGTTCACAGTTTTTATAAACTTGGGAAATCCACACTGTTTTTTACAAAATGGGAAAATCCATACAGTTTTTATATAAACTCGAAAAACTCATAGTTTTTTATAAACTGGGAAAATTCACACATTGTTTATATAAACTGGGAAAATTCACATATTTTTATTTAAACTGGGAAAATTCACATATTTTTATTTAAACTGGGAAAATTCACACAGTTTATTTATAAGCTGGGAAAATTCACACATTTTTTAATTAAACTGGGAAAATTCACACATTTTTTATAATATAGGAAAGTTCAGTTTTTATAAACTGGGGAAATCCAGTTTTTTTATAAAATGGGAAAATGCACACAGTTTTTTATAACTGGGAAATTCCATAGTTTTTATATAAACTCGAAAAAATTCATAGTTTTTTTATAACCTGAAAAAATTCACAGTTTTATAAACTGGGAAAATTCACACATTTTTTATATAAACTAGGAAAATTCTTAGATTTTTATTTAAACTGGGAAAATCCACAAAATTTATTTATAAGCTCTGAAAATTCACAAAATTTATTTATAAGCTGGGAAAATTCACACATTTTTATATATACTGGGAAAATTCACACATTTTTTTATTTCAACTGTAAAAATTCACACACTTTTATATAGACTGAGAAAGTTCACACAGTTTTTATTTAAACTGGGAAAATTCACACATTTTCTGTATAAACTTGGAACATTCAAACTTTTTTATTTAAACTGGGAAAATTCACACAGTTTCTGTGTAAACTGGGAACATTCAAACAATTTTTATTTAAACTGGGAAAATTCACACATTTTTATATATACTGGGAAAATTTACATATTTTTATTATTTCAACTGTGAAAATTCACACATTTTTATATAGACTGGGAAAATTCACACAGTTTTTATTAAAACTGGGAAAATTCACCCATTTTTTATTTAAACTGAGAAAATTCACACAGTTTCTGTGTAAACTGGGAACATTCAAACATTTTTTTATTTAAACTGGGAAAATTCACACATTTTAAGCTCACCTGACCAAAGGTCATGTGAGCTTATGGTATGGTGCAGCGTGTGTATGTGTGTGCATGCGTGCGTGCGTCGTTAACACACATTTTCGACTTCTCCTCTGAAAGTACTTGGCAGATTTCAACGAGACTTGGTCAGAAGCATGTCTGGGTCGGTGCAATTCAGATTTGTTCGTGGTGTTGCCATGGCTACCATAACTAGGTCAAGGTGACCTAGGGGTGCAAAAATCTTAAAAAATCTTCTTCTCCGAAAGTATTGATCGGAGAAAAAATCTGATGTGATATTTGGCTTCTCTAGGGTCTTAAGCCTATAGTTTGCTCATTTTGTGAAATTCGGACAAAAAATAGGTTATGCGTATTTGCGTTTAATTTTGAAAAAATCGTAAAATAGCTTCAAATGGTTATAACTTGACTATTTGGCCAGATAATGACATTGGGTTTTCAGTTTTGACATCTTCTTGTTAGTATCTTCAAAATAAGGTCAAGGTCAATTGTGAAGGTCGTGGCCTAATATCTTTTACCTCTGATTATAATTATTATCTCGAAAACTATAAACTTTTTGTATAGGCATTTATATTAGAATGTTGTAGGTATTGATACAACGATCATTTTGATGTATAGAAAAAGGTCATGGGTTCAAAGATCAAGGTCACAGATGCGAAACAATACCAAAATGGTTAATTATCTCGAAAACTATAAACTTTTTGTATAGGCATGTATACATGTATTAGAATTTTGTAGATATTGATACAACAATCATTTTGATGTATAGAAAAAGGTCATGGATTCAAAGGTCAAGGTCACAGATTCGAGTCAATATCGAAATGGTTTATTATCTGGAAAACTATAAACTTTTTGTATAGGCATGTATATTAGAATGTTGTAGGTATTGATACATCAATCATTTTGATGTATAGAAAAAGGTCATGGGTTCAAAGGTCAAGGTCAAAGATGCGAATCAATACCGAAATGGTTAATTATCTCGAAAACTATAAACTTTTTGTATAGGCATGTATATTAGAATGTTGTAGGTATTGACACAACGATAATTTTGATGTATAGAAAAAGGTCATGGGTTCAAAGGTCAAGGTCACAGATGCTAAACAATACCGAAATAGTTAATTATTTCCAAAACTATAAACTTTTTGTATAGGCATGTATATTAGAATGTTGTAGGTATTGATACAACAATCATTTTGATCTATAGAAAAAGGTCATGGGTTCAAAGGTCAAGGTCACAGATGCAAAAACAATACCACAGTAACACAATAAAAACAATAACACAGTCAGTATATACCAGACAAGCACACCATCATCACCATCATCACACAGTCAGTATATACCACAGACAAGCATACCATCATCTCCACAGTCAGTATATACTACAGACAGGCACACCATCTTGACCATCATCCCACAGTCAGTATATACCAGACAAGCACACCATCATCACCAGTCAGTATATACTAGACAGGCACACCATCATCACCATCATCCCACAGTCAGTATATACCACAGACAAGCACACTATCATCCCACAGTCAGTATATACCACAGACAAGCACACCATCATCACCATCATCTCACAGTCAGTATATACCAGACAAGCACACCATCATCACCATCATCAACACAGTCAGTATATACCACAGACAAACACACTATCATCACCATCATCCCAAAGTCAGTATAAACCACAGACAAACACACCATCATCACCATCATCCCACAGTCAGTATATACCACAGACAAGCACACCATCATCTCCACAGTCAGTATATACCACAGACAAGCACACCAGCATCACCACAGTCAGTATATACCACAGACAAGCATACTATCATCAGCATCATCCCACAGTCAGTATATACCACAGACAAGCACACCATCATCACCATCATCCCACAGTCAGTATATACCACAGACAAACTCACTATCATCAGCATCATCCCACAGTCAGTATAAACCACAGACAAGCACACCATCATCACCATCATCCCACAGTCAGTATATACCACAGACAAGCATACTATCATCAGCATCATCCCACAGTCAGTATATACCACAGACAAGCACACCATCATCTCCACAGTCAGTATATACCACAGACAAGCACACCAGCATCACCACAGTCAGTATATACCACAGACTAGCACACCATTATCTCCATCATCCCACAGTCAGTATATACCACAGACAAGCACACCATCATCACCATCATCCCACAGTCAGTATATACCACAGACAAACTCACTATCATCAGCATCATCCCACAGTCAGTATAAACCACAGACAAGCACACCATCATCACCATCATCCCACAGTCAGTATATACCACAGACAAGCATACTATCATCAGCATCATCCCACAGTCAGTATATACCACAGACAAACACACTATCATCACCATCATCCCACAGTCAGTATATACCACAGACAAACACACTATCATCAGCATCATTCCACAGTCAGTATAAACCACAGACAAGCACACCATCATCCCACAGTCAGTATATACCACAGACAAGCATACCACCACCATGACCCCACAGTCAGTATATACCACAGACAAGCACACCATCATCACCATCATCCCACAGTCAGTATATACCACAGACAAGCACACCATCATCACCATCATCCCACAGTCAGTATATACCACAGACAAGCACACCATCATCACCATCATCCCACAGTCAGTATATACCACAGACAAACACACTATCATCACCATCATCCCACAGTCAGTATATACCACAGACAAACACACTATCATCAGCATCATTCCACAGTCAGTATATACCACAGACAAACACACTATCATCAGCATCATCCCATAGTCAGTATAAACCACAGACAAGCACACCATCATCACCATCATCCCACAGTCAGTATATACCACAGACAAGCATACTATCATCAGCATCATCCCACAGTCAGTATATACCACAGACAAACACACTATCATCACCATCATCCCACAGCCAGTATATACCACAGACAAACACACTATCATCAGCATCATTCCACAGTCAGTATAAACCACAGACAAGCACACCATCATCACCATCATCCCACAGTCAGTATATACCACAGACAAGCACACCATCATCACCATCATCCCACAGTCAGTATATACCACAGACAAGCATACCACCACCATGACCCCACAGTCAGTATATACCACAGACAAGCACACCATCATCACCATCATCCCACAGTCAGTATATACCACAGACAAGCACACCATCATCACCATCATCCCACAGCCAGTATATACCACAGACAAGCATACTATCATCAGCATCATCCCACAGTCAGTATATACCACAGACAAACACACTATCATCACCATCATCCCACAGTCAGTATATACCACAGACAAGCATACTATCATCACCACAGTCAGTATATAGCACAGACAAGCACACCATCATCACCACAGTCAGTATATACCACAGACAAGCACACCATCTTGACCATCATCCCACAGTCAGTATATACCAGACAAGCACACCATCATCACCAGTCAGTATATACTAGACAGGCACACCATCATCACTATCATCCCACAGTCAGTATATACCACAGACAAGCACACTATCATCCCACAGTCAGTATATACCACAGACAAGCACACCATCATCACCATCATCTCACAGTCAGTATATACCAGACAAGCACACTATCATCACCATCATCCCAAAGTCAGTATAAACCACAGACAAACACACCATCATCACCATCATCCCACAGTCAGTATATACCACAGACAAGCACACCATCATCTCCACAGTCAGTATATACCACAGACAAGCACACCATCATCACCACAGTCAGTATATACCACAGACAAGCACACCATCATCTCCATCATCCCACAGTCAGTATATACCACAGACAAGCACACCATCATCACCATCATCCCACAGTCAGTATATACCACAGACAAACACACTATCATCAGCATCATCCCACAGTCAGTATAAACCACAGACAAGCACACCATCATCACCATCATCCCACAGTCAGTATATACCACAGACAAGCATACTATCATCAGCATCATCCCACAGTCAGTATATACCACAGACAAGCACACCATCATCACCATCATCCCACAGTCAGTATATACCACAGACAAACTCACTATCATCAGCATCATTCCACAGTCAGTATAAACCACAGACAAGCACACCATCATCACCATCATCCCACAGTCAGTATATACCACAGACAAGCACACCATCATCACCATCATCCCACAGTCAGTATATACCACAGACAAGCATACCACCACCATGACCCCACAGTCAGTATATACCACAGACAAGCACACCATCATCACCATCATCCCACAGTCAGTATATACCACAGACAAGCACACCATCATCACCATCATCCCACAGTCAGTATATACCACAGACAAGCATACTATCATCAGCATCATCCCACAGTCAGTATATACCACAGACAAACACACTATCATCACCATCATCCCACAGTCAGTATATACCACAGACAAGCATACTATCATCACCACAGTCAGTATATACCACAGACAAGCACACCATCATCACCACAGTCAGTATATACCACAGACAAACACACCATCATCCCACAGTCAGTATATACCACAGACAAGCATACCATCATCACCATCATCCCATAGTCAGTATATACCACAGACAAGCACACCATCATCACCACAGTCAGTATATACCACAGACAAGCACACCATATTCACCACAGTCAGTATATACCACAGACAAGCACACCATCATCACCATCATCCCACAGTCAGTATATACCACAGCCAAGCACACCATCATCACCATCATCCCACAGTCAGTATATACCACAGACAAGCACACCATCATCACCATCATCCCACAGTCAGTATATACCACAGACAAGCATACCATCATTACCATCATCCCACAGTCAGTATATACCACAGACAAGCACACCATCATCACCACAGTCAGTATATACCACAGACAAGCACACCATCATCCCACAGTCAGTATATACCACAGACAAACACACCATCATCCCACAGTCAGTATATACCACAGACAAGCACACAATCATCACCACAGTCAGTATATACCACAGACAAGCACACCATCATCCCACAGTCAGTATATACCACAGACAAACACCATCATCCCATAGTCAGTATATACCACAGACAAGCACACCATCATCACCACAGTCAGTATATACCACAGACAAGCACACCATCATCCCACAGTCAGTATATACCACAGACAAACACACCATCATCCCACAGTCAGTATATACCACAGACAAGCACACCATCATCCCACAGTCAGTATATACCACAGACAAGCACACCATCATCACCACAGTCAGAATATATAACAGACAAGCATGCCATCATCATCATCATCCCACAGTCAGTATATACCACAGACAGGCACTCCATCATCATCATCATCCCACAGTCAGTATATACCACAATCAAGCACACCATCATCATCATCATCCCACAGTCAGTATATACTACAGACAAGCACACCATCATCATCCCACAGTCAGTATAAACCACAGACAAGCACACCATCATCATCCCACAGTCAGTATATACCACAGACAAACACACCATCATCCCACAGTCAGTATATACCACAGACAAGCACACCATCATCACCACAGTCAGAATATATAACAGACAAGCACGCCATCATCATCATCATCCCACAGTCAGTATATACCACAGACAGGCACGCCATCATCATCATCATCCCACAGTCAGTATATACCACAGACAGGCACACCATCATCACCATCATCCCACAGTCAGTATATACCACAGACAAGCACACCATCATCATCACCACAGTCAGTATATACCACAGACAAGCACACCATCATCATCACCACAGTCAGTATATACCACAGACAGGCACGCCATCATCATCATCATCCCATAGTCAGTATATACCACAGACAGGCACATCATCATCACCATCATCACCACAGTCAGTATATACCACAGACAAGCACACCATCATCATCACCACAGTCACTTTATACTGACATCAGATGAACAAGCTGATACTCTGTTATCTTAAAACTAAGTTCTAGGAGAGGAACTAGTATCTGAAATTTTAAGATGCTTTACCACTGAGTCACTGAGTCACTGAGCCACTGAGTTACTGAGGTGGTCTACTTATGTTATTTGGCCAGCTATATTGGCATGCGTATTAGTTGTAATGATATTGACAGCATTTGCAACCATTTAAGGAATAACTGTGATATCATTTTTTATTAGTGTATAAAAGAAAACAAGATTTGCACACTGAATCAGGCACATAGTGCTTGATTTAAAATGTGCAAATTGGTTTTTAACTTTTATACACCAATAATACAAATAATATCACAGTTATTACTTATAATTTAATAAAGGCATTTACTCAAGGAAAAAACTATAAATGAAAAAACATTAAACAAGAGGCCCATGGGCCTTAACGCTCACCTGTGACCTTTGAACCCATGAGCTTCATTCAAATATCAAAATGATTATTAGGCCAATATTCTAATATACATCCCTATACAAAAAGGTTATAGTTTTTGAGATAAATAATCATCTCAGTACTTGTTTGTATCTGTGATCTTGACATTTGAACCCATGCTCTTCATTCATATATCAAAATGACCACTGTGCCAGTACCAACAATATTCTAATATACATGCCTATACAAAAAGTTAATAGTTTTCAAGATAATTAACCATTTAGGCATTCATTTGCATCTGTGACCTTGACCTTTGAACCCATGACCTTCATTCAGATATCAAAATGATCATTAGGATAATACCTAAATATTCTAATATACATGCCTATACAAAACGTTTATAGTTTTTGAGATAATCATTTCAGAACTTGTTCACATCTGTGACCTTGACCTTTGAACCCATAACCTTCATTCATATATCAAAATGGTTGTTAGGCTAATACCTACAATATTCTAATATACATGCATATACAAAAAGTTAACAGTTTTCAAGATAATTAACCATTCAGGTATTCATTCACATCTGTGACCTTGACCTTTGAACCCATGACCTTCATTCATATATCAAAATGATCGTTAGGATAATACCTAAAATATTCCAATATACATGCCTATACAAAAAGTCTATAGTTTTTGAGATAAATAATCATTTCAGTACTTGTTTACATCTGTGACCTTGACCTTTGAACTCATTACCTTTATTCATATATCAAAATGACCATTAGGCCATTACCTACAATATTCTAATATACATGCCTATACCAAAAGTCTATAGTTTTTGAGATAAATAATGATTTTAGTACTTGTTTACATATGTGACCTTGACCTTTGAACTCATGACCTTTATTTATATATCAAAATGACCATTGGGCCATTACCTACAATATTCTAATATACATGCCTATACAAAAAGTTCATAGTTTTGCAGATAATAAACTATTTCGGTAAACTTGTATATCTGTGACCTTGACCTTTGAACCCATGACCTTAATCGATATATCAAAATGATCGTCATGTCAATACCTACAATTAACCAAAAATCCTACGTCATTATCACCTGAAATGTTTAAAAATAGCATTTTGTATCAAAGGTCAAAAACTGGGACATGACCTTGACCTTTGATCTTGACATCAATCGGAAGAAAATAGCAAGACAAGATCAACAGTGAAAACTCCATACAATTATCTTCAGCCATTATGAACTTATTACAATAAATGTCTCATTTTAAAAATTACATAATTTTACGCAAAAAACGCGTAACCTATTTTTCGTCGAATTTTCATGAAAAACACAATTTAAGTGTATCTAGGGATCCTGAATCCAAAAATCTAATCAAAATTTGCCTGCACATTTTGGTTTCAGAGAAGAAGATTTTTTTGTCTTTTGGCTATTTATAGTAACGGCAGCCATATTGTTGGGCGTGGTCAAACCCCGAACACAATTTTGAAAGCCTGTTACCCAGGCATAATAATCACAAAGTTTCATCAAATTTGGCTCAGTAGTTTTGGAGGAGAAGATTAAAATGTAAAGTTTACGCACGACGCACGACGCACGACACACGACGGACGACGGACAACGGACGACGGACGATGGACGGTGATAGATAGCAATAGCTCATCTGAGCCTTTCGGCTCAGGTGAGCTAAAAAAGAAGAAATAAAAACTTTACTTAAACGTTCAATGTCAATTAATAACGTAGAAGAATATTTGATAATCAATGTCAATTACGTCATAGAGGAAGTTGAACAGCCAATCAATGAAAAAAGGATGCGTGATCAGTGGCTCATTGACATCATCTTCTGTTTAGTCACAGCAGTGAGAACATCGCCTCTGCATGGGTTTAATTATTTGTACATTCTAAAGAGACAAGGTGAAATGATGAATTAGAGATTAATACAGATGACACAATGCTACCACTGGGAGTGAAATTTAATCAGAAAGCCTGTGGAAGAATATCGATTTGGTGGATAGAGAGAAAAAGACTTGGGGAGAGACAGAGAGGGGGTATGACTTACTTGGGAATGATTGAGGAGCATTTTAAATCAGTTTGATTGTGCCGGCAAGGTTTGACTGATCTTGCATTTCTTTTGAGTAGAAAAGTACTGGCTGTGTGCATACATAGCTTCTTTTAGGACAAACATTCGATTGCCACTCATGAACATAATGTGACGAAGTTCCATACCGGCATCATTCAGAAGTTGGATGATTGTTACTCGAAGAGAATGAGATGAGTATTTTGTACTGCAACCAGCATGTTTAATATTTTTTTTATTTCTGACATGCAATGAAAACTGATATGATTTTACTGTCATAGTATTGTATCGGACAACCGTTGAATGGTCCAACAGAAAAGATGAACATGCATCTGATTTAATTTTGGATAAATAGTTTAAGTGTCATTTATCCAGGACAACATTAGTAGCATAAATCAGTTTGTCTGATGTAGCTTCTACATTTTTCTAAACCAAATTCAATAAAATAACAACAGAAAAAAACCCAGGATACACATTCTGTTTGTGATATGTAAGTAGAGTCTGTGATGTGTATTAAATATGTAAACAAAAAAAGTTCCGTTCTGCAAGTGGGCGGGGCTAGCCTGCGAGGTAAAAAGAAAAAACGTTGGTCATGTGGTCTCAATAGTTTTGTATAGTGCTTTGTTGTATAATTTAAATTAAATTATCTTAGATTTCAAAAAAAAGATATGAGCTTTTGTTTGTTTTGCAGGAAAATTAATACAGAGCGAAAAATTATATATTATGCTTATTGTGCATATATCAAAAACGTGAAAAATTTAACTACACGGATATGCCTCAATTTCTTATACTACAAAAATAAAACTGTAAATGTATTTAATTTCGAGTTATATGAAATTTTTACATTTCCTCGTAGTTAAATTTTCACGTTGTTCAATATGCACTGTAACACATTTAGCATAATATAATTTTCACTCGCTATTATTTCATACAAAACAAACCACATCGAAATAAGTCAAAATTAGTACACCGCAAAAAATAAATATGTTTACAGTACACACGAAATTAAATATATATACAGTACTACAGTGATAATATGTATAAAACATCCTTAAATATCAGTATTAGTACCAGTGTTTAGAATAATAGGTGTTTTATCCAGATGTGACTGGCTCTTGGGTCCTTTAAACTGAAACACAGTCCTTCAAAATAATAGGGCGAACTAAGCCCAGGTATTCAAGCAAACACAAACATACTAATCCATGTCTGAATTTTAATCCAGAATCAAAGTAAAAACCTTGAAACTGAAAAGTCAGGATAGACACCTGAACTTCCACCAGGGAAGTGAGGTCGGGTGCTTGGGAAGGGTAAGCAAGTCCTGTTTATCTAGCTACACCCACCATGTGTGTAATCAAAATTGTGTGAAAGGAACATGGAACTATGGGTTGTCAAATATATCCAGGGCAATCCTGGACACAGAGACATCATACTTATCAACAATATTGTGATGACTGCCATAAAACTTTTTGAGGGCCTTGATAAGCCAGTCAGATGAGGATTAAGAAGATCTGGTTCAGAAACCACCAGGGACCTCAGAAGCGGAATTGGTCAAAAGCTTGTCATCAATTAATTCATTAATTCTCTTATAACTAGAATAGAGCTTACGAGGTTAACAAATGACTAGATTTAATTAAGTTGGATCATTGCTACTGAACAGGAATATTTATCATACATACCAGTCTGTCAGCTATCCATCCCCAGATCGGTGAAGAAATTGCATAAAATGCAGACATCAACAAAAACAACAATCCTACCATTTCTGAATCCAAACCAAACTAAATAAAACAAAATATACGATAAAGTGAAAAAATAACAAAATAATTCAATATATATGTTCTGTGTATAGGCAAACAACATTGACCTATCTGCTTGACCTTTCATTACAATACAAGCTATAATAGGCTTTGGCAGGTTACATGGCCCCATGTACCCCGTCAAAGATTTATGTACCCTGAGCTGCAGGCGAAGTAACCTGCCAAAGCCCTGTATAACGTTTTTGGCACTCTTCAAAGCATTACCGTTTGGATCTTTTTAACTTCCATTTCGTATTTAGTATCACTTGCGTATGTTGTCGCCATGTTTGTTTACCATTACTCGACGTCTGTGACATACGAGTTACTCCCCTTTTACTGCTAAACGTCGCATGTGTTTATGTACCCCAACAGATTTCCAAACGTAGTTCTTTGTCACCCTTCAATGAAATTTCTCACATAGCGATTGGTTAACTTGCTGGGGTACATGGAACTATGTTCGGAGATCTGCCGGGGTACATGAACATGTGACGTTTAGCGGTAAAAGGGGAGTAACTCGTACGTCATAGATGTCGAGTAATGGTAAACAAACATTGCGATAACATACGCAAGTTCACCTGAGGCTGAGTACATATCTCATGCAGAGGTTCAATGGTCAATGACATTAATAATAGTGAATTTCAAAATTTTCAGCAGTAAGGGACAATTTTATGCAAGTATTTTTGCAAATTAATTAAAAAAATCATTACATAAAAATGCAACATATAACATATCTAAAGTCTAGCTATAATTTATTATTTATAAACAGCTAAAACATCTATATATCGAAATGTTCATTAGGCCAATACCTACAATATTCTAATACAAGTAATATACATGCCTATACCAAAAATTTACAGTTTTTGAGATAATTAACCATTTAAGTATTTGTTCGAGTCTATGACCTTGACCTTTGAACCTATGACCTTCATTCATATATCAGAAAAATCGTTAGGCCAATACCTACAATATTCCAATTTACATGCCTATACAAAAAGTTTATAGTTTTCCATTTCAGTAATTGTTTGCATCTATGACCTTGACCTTTAAACCTATGACCTTCATTCATATATCAAAATGATCTTTGTGCAAATGCCTACAATATCCTAATATGCCTATACAAAAAAGTTTATAATTTTTGAGATAATTAACAATTTAAGCATTTGTTTATATCTATGACCTTGACCTTTGAACCTATGACCTTCATTCATATATCAAAATGATCGTTAGGCCAATACCTACAATATTCTAATATACATGCCTATACAAAAAGTTTATAGTTTATGAGATAATTAACAATTTCAGTGTTCGTTTGCATCTATGACCTTGACCTTTGAACCAATGATCTTCATCCATATATCAAAATGATAGTTATGCAAATGCCTAAAATATTCTGGTATACATGCCCATACAAAAGTTTATAGTTTTTGAGATTTAAGTATTTGTTTGTGTCTATGACCTTGACCTTTGAACCTATGACCTTCATTCATATATCAGAATAATCGTTTGGCCAATACCTACAATATTCCAATTTACATGCCTATACAAAAAGTATATCTATTCAAGATATATTGACAAATAAATTTATTTTAGCAATTTTCCTCTTAAGTACCTTGCCATTTCCCCATTTTGGCACCCACAGTTACAATTTGTGCAAATCTGAAAAAAAGTGCCCTAAGTATGTTTCAAATTAAATATCTAAGTTATATCTCTTGTAGGTTCAGAGGAGAAGATTCTTAAAGATTTTCACTATTTCCCCCTTTCTGGGGCCCCAAGGTGACATAACTCCTTCATTTGTGCAAATCTGAAAGGCCTTTACCTAGGCATCATAATCACTAAGTTTCATCAAATTTGGCTTGGTAGTTTTAGAGGATATGATTAAAATGCACAAAGTTAACGCACAACACATGACAGACGATGGACAGTGAACCATTGCAATAGCTCATCTGAGCTTTCAGATCAGGTGAGCTAAAAATGCAGAATGCTTTGCAAAAAAACAGTCACTGCCTTTTTTCAAATCTTGGTTAGACCCGTGCCTGGATTCTCTTGAGATAAATACTCCGATGGCCAGATGGACCAATGTATACTTACATCCCTGAGATGAGGTTCTAATGTAGGGTCCAGTACGGACCAAATCATGGCAGCAATTATTATAGCAAAACAAGTTAAAACTGAATTAGTGGAACGAAGTAATCTCCATAAACTTGAAGTCCGTTCTTTGTCATTATCACCCAACGACTCTATGCCTATTAAAAATAATAATAATGTACTGTAAATAGAGCTGGGATACAGCAGAAACAATTACCATGGTATCATGGGTATACCACCATATTTTACCAAATACTGCAGTATGTACCACAGTATACCACCGTATTTTACCAAATACTGCAGTACTTACCACAGTATACCACCGTATTTTCCAAATACTGCAGTACTTACCACAGTATACCACCGTATTTTACCAAATACTGCAGTACTTACCACAGTATACCACCGTATTTTACCAAATACTGCAGTACTTACCACAGTATACCACCGTATTTTACCAAATACTGCAGTACTTACCACAGTATACCACCGTATTTTACCAAATACTGCAGTACTTACCACAGTATACCACCGTATTTTACCAAATACTGCAGTACTTACCACAGTATACCACCGTATTTTACCAAATACTGCAGTACTTACTACAGTATACCACCGTATTTTACCAAATACTGCAGTACTTACCACAGTATACCACCGTATTTTACCAAATACTGCAGTACTTACCACAGTATACCACCGTATTTTACCAAATACTGCAGTACTTACCACAGTATACCACCGTATTTTACCAAATACTGCAGTACTTACCACAGTATACCACCGTATTTTACCAAATACTGCAGTACTTACTACAGTATACCACCGTATTTTACCAAATACTGCAGTACTTACCACAGTATACCACCGTATTTTACCAAATACTGCAGTACTTACACAGTATACCACCGTATTTTACCAAATACTGCAGTACTTACACAGTATACCACCGTATTTTACCAAATACTGCAGTACTTACCACAGTATACCACCATATTTTACCAAATACTGCAGTACTTACTACAGTATACCACCGTATTTTACCAAATACTGCAGTACTTACCACAGTATACCACCGTATTTTACCAAATACTGCAGTACTTACCACAGTATACCACCATATTTTACCAAATACTGCAGTACTTACCACAGTATACCACCATATTTTACCAAATACTGCAGTACTTACCACAGTATACCACCATATTTTACCAAATACTGCAGTACTTACTACAGTATACCACCGTATTTTACCAAATATTGCAGTACTTACCACAGTATACCACCGTATTTTACCAAATACTGCAGTACTTACCACAGTATACCACCATATTTTACCAAATACTGCAGTACTTACTACAGTATACCACCGTATTTTACCAAATATTGCAGTACTTACCACAGTATACCACCGTATTTTACCAAATACTGCAGTACTTACCACAGTATACCACCATATTTTATCAAATACTGCAGTATGTACCACAGTATACCACCGTATTTTACCAAATACTGCAGTACCTACCACAGTATACCACCATATTTTACCAAATACTGCAGTACTTACCACAGTATACCACCATATTTTACCAAATACTGCAGTATGTACCACAGTATACCACCGTATTTTACCAAATACTGCAGTACTTACCACAGTATACCACCATATTTTACCAAATACTGCAGTAGTTACCACAGTATACCACCATATTTTACCAAATACTGCAGTATTTACCAAAGTATACCACCGTATTTTACCAAATACTGCAGTATGTACCACAGTATACCACCATATTTTACCAAATTCTGCAGTATTTGCCGCAGTATACCACCATATTTTACCAAATACTGCAGTATTTACCACAGAATACCACCGTATTTTACCAAATACTGCAGTATTTACCACAGTAAACCACCGTATTTTACCAAATACTGCAGTATTTACCACAGTAAACCACTGTATTTTTTTCAAATACTGCAGTATTTGCCGCATTATGAAAATTTGGAATACATGTAGTACTGTAAATTGCTTTATATTAGTAAAGACATATTTTAGCGATTTTCCTCAATATAAATGATTGGTGCATCTTTATTTTAGTGCACCAACTATTGTTTGTCATTGGAGTTCCTTATAGGTACTAGTAATTTTATCGCAGTTTTATTTTAGCGGAAAGATCTGACTGCCAAAAGCACTAAAATAAAACTGCCACTTAAATTCCACAATTTATAGTATGTTTATTGGTATCTAACATGTCAGCTGAAAATGTAAGGCATGGGATATTTTGAGAATATCAAGGGTGCTATCACACAATAACAATCACAAAGTCATCTGTGTTTTAGCCAAGTTTATTTTAAAACTTGAAATCGAAATCTCATAATGCTACTTTCAAACAAAGATTTTAACATACCCCTTTCAGTGGTGCACTAATGTTTTAATACCAGTATTCAAAGACTTTAGTACCACCATAAACCAGTTTACCGGTAATACTGCGGTGTCATATGAAGGACTATACTTGGGATGTTGGAGGACTATACCCTAGTCCTGCTGAGGTTGAGTCCTGTTACTAAGTGTTGTCAAGGACAGATGATTTCTATATTTTATAATAGTAGTATTCATGTTCCTATCCAATCTTTATTCAACAAATTAATACATAATGTATGAAAAGTCTATAAGCTTACCCCGATCAGGTGGCAGTAAAAACCAATTTATTGGAACAGCCAGTAATAGCAAACCACCAATCACAGCAAACGGGATAAGGAATCCGCCAAGCTAAATAAAACATGAAAAATTGTTTTAATACTGAAAAATTACCTATATTGGTCCAATTTGACATTTTATGGGAAAGAATTCCTTGGAATCACCCAACACTATGGTAGCTCAGTTGGTAGAGTGCTTGCTTTGTATGTTGGAGGCATGGGTTTAAACCCTGACTGGGTAGTGACTGTTCTTTAGGCAAGCATTCAGCATTTAGAAATGAGAGTCACATGGTCCTTTTGAAGAGACCTTGAAAATCGATACCACATGTCACGGCAGGCATGGCAGAACCTTCTCTATACATTGCCTTGAGTGTCCTACCACTTCAACTATAGCTGGTGATGTTTTGATATAAGTGAAATATTCTTGACTGACATGTAAATTAATCAATTAATCAATCTTTGGGATTATATTTCCAGCTTTATTCAGCATGTTTCTTTCCTAGTTGGTTAACATTTGTTTAGATATTATACAGTCTGTAAAGCACTTTTTGGCTAAAAAAAATAGGAAATCAGGAGGATTTTTAGTTGAAAATCAGGAGATTATCAGGAATTTTTAGCATAAAAAGTGATAAAACCACAAAAAATAATAATAAAAAAAATAAATAAATAAAATGTCGGCCTTCCTCCCCTCTAAGTAAGACCTTCAGCTTGTATGAATTTAAACATGATGTGTCATTTATAGAAAGAAATGTCACAATTTGAATGTTAAACAGCAGTATAGCCTCAAATCAATCTTACTTACAAAGCAAACTTGCTTAACACTAAAATAATTCCAACATATTATTATGTTGGTTTTTTGTGGGGGACAAGGCTCAATATCAGTAGTTTATGTAACAAATTCAGGAAATAATCAGGAACAGCTTAAAAAGCATAAATTGATTTTTACATAATATGCATAAACCAATTTGTGAATATATGAAAATGATAGCTACCTCTACATATGTAGAAAATGATTGGTGCATACGTGAAAATTGATTGATCCATATGTGAAAATAGATTTATGCATATGTGGAAATCGACTTATGCATACAGAGAGGTGCCAGAAGTGTCCAGACACTTTGTAAAAACCTTCTTTGTTTCATATAAAACCTTTTTTTTTTTAAATTTTCAAAAATTTAATTCTTGGTCAATTTCCTTGAGTTTTTTTCACTGTTATATGTGAAATTTGTTGAGCATTTGTTAAAATGTTTTGTGATGTATTTTTTGTAACTTTGAGAGAAGGTGCTTCTGTTCGCTCTAGAGCACCCAGACTCATTTCTCTGGTGGAAGTAAGCTTGTTTAACTTAACTCTAACTTTTCAAAGTTTTTTCTTCACTTTTGGAATTGTGATTTTGTAACATTGACAGGTATGTTTACTGCAGAACTTAATAGAAATATATGAAACATACCCCATACAAAACACCACCAATAGCTGGGCCAGACATAAAGCCAATCCCTACAAACACTTCTCCAATCCCCTGTAAAAATAATGCATATGAATGAATAGATGAATAAGTGATTAATGAACAGATGAATGGATAAATGAATGAATGAATGAACAAAGAATTGAATGAATGAATGAATGAATGAATGAATGAATGAATGAATGAACAAAAGAATGAATGAATGAATGAATGAACAAAAGAATGAATGAATGAATGAAAAAAGAATGAATGAATGAACAAAAGAATGAATGAATGAATGAATGAATGAATGAATGAATGAACGAATGAATGAATGAATGAACAAAAGAATGAATGAATTAATAGACAAAATAATTAATGAATGAATGTGAATGAATAAATGAATGAATGAATGAACACATGAATGGATGAATGAATAAATTAATGAACAAAGAAATGAATTAATGAACGAATGGACAAAGGAATGAATAAATAACGTCGCATGCATTATTGCGCGATAAACATAACCATTTATCAGGCTCACCAAACACCTTCTCAGACAATCAGAAAAAGGGTAAAATCATTGGCCATCTTATAAATATTGTTAAACATATGGAACCAAATTTATATAAGTCATAGGTTTATATGGTCAAATTACATAAAACTGAAATATTACATTTATTTTAAGTATGGTCAGTTCAGGAAAGATGGAGAAAACCACATCACTTTGGCAAGGGAACTGACAAACTTTCTCACACTGGGATGTGTCCTGGGTCACCTACTTCTAAAAGCCAGAAACATTTTTATCAGGATTGCTCTCTATATATGTATACGAGAACCACCTGCTTCTAAAAGCAGAGAATTTTTATCCCCATTGCTTTTTATTCATGTTATTTGACCCTGTATATAAAGACCATCTGCCTATAAAGGCCACTTTTACTAGTTCCCTTGGGAGGTCTTTATAGACAGGTTTGACTGTATATAGAGGGCACCTGCCCATAAAGGCCACTTTTACTAGTTCCCTTGGGTGGCCTTTATAGACAGGTTTGACTGTATAAAGAGGACACCTGCCCATAAAGGTCACTTTTACTAGTTCTCTTGGGTGGCCTTCATAGACAGGTTTGACTGTATAAAGAGGGCACCTGCCCATAAAGGCCACTTTAACTAGTTCCCTTGGGTGGCCTTTATAGACAGGTTTGACTGTAATTATACCAGGTAGAGTAATGGTGCTTAACGTCCGAGTCAAGAATATTTCACTTATATCGAGACGTCACCAGCTATAGGCGAAGGTGCAGAAATTTTGCCTGTGCATTGGGCTGATGGCCTTATACAGCAGAGTTCTTTATTATGCCAAGCCCACTGTGACATGGGACCTTATTTACTTTAAGTTCCCATCCGAAAGAACCGCTACTTTCATTTAGTAATGCCGAGTGCTTGGCGAATGAACAGTCACTACCCACTTTCAAGTTTTGGGTCAGACCGGTCTGTCCACAACCTCCCACTTACAGAGCAAGCACTCTACCATTTGAGCTACGGCAGTAGATGAAGGCTATAAGTACATACAAACACTGTGGCTATATTGTCCGGAAATTCTTGAGCAACCATGGTAAAACATGCTGTGTTGATTGATGTGCAACCAATGGACAGGACAACACGTAATACGAAGCAGAATATTATAAAGACTAATGGCCCATCTGTTACAGAAATATATGTTGTAAATCTGAAATCAAAGTGAAATTTAACACAATAATAACAATATGATTTCTTCAACACGAATTTCTGAGTCTCTAACACATGTTTATGTGAAGTTCAACACCATAATTCAGAGATTTTCTCAACACAGAGTTTCTAGGTCACTGACAAATGTTTTTGATCATGGACTTAATAAATTTAACCATAAGTTGTTTGAACAAAGTCAAGCTCATTGTAATAAACAACATTAGTCAATCTAGATGTAATACAGACTTCAGTTATATAAACATTGGTAAAGTTGGTATTCAACTTCCATTGTTTTCTTTATGTCTTTAGCGTATCTTCCTCCTATTATTAGGAGCACTTTTTCAACAAATTAATTATTACAGCTATAGTTTTGATCACACTAACATATAAATAGCACTTTGTACATGTATTTAAATTCTTCAGAAAATTAGAAAGTATCAAGCCAAGAAATTTAATGGGAATCTAGGTTTGTCACTCTTCATTGATTGATTGACTGATTGAATCTGGTTTAATGTCCCCATCAAGAATAGTTCACTTCAATTGAGATATCACCAGCTATAGGTGAAGTGACAGAACTTTAAACCTTTGCAATGTACTCAGGGCAACATGCAGGGAGGGTTCTTTAAATTGCTATTCCAGCTTTGACAAAGAACATCAGTTTTTAAGGTCGCTTCCAAAGGACCCAATGACTTTCATTTCTAAAAGTCCAGTGCTTGGCAAAAGAACTCTCAATACCTATTTTTAAGTCTTAGATGAACCCAATCAGGGTGTTAGCCCATGACCATACACACACAAAGCTAACACTCTACCAACTGAGCTTTGAGCTTCTGTAGTGGTGCCCTTCAAAGAAATTTCTACGTACCAATTGATTCACTTGCCACGTACATGGAACCATGTTTGTAAATCTCCCAAGATAAAGAAAATCTATAATGAGTTTCAGACCAAGATAAGGAAATTCCAGTCGAGTGGTCAGAAATTTTCATCTTAAACGAGGCTCTGCCGAAAATATCTGACCACAAGATTGGAATTTTCTTATCACTGTCTGAAACGAGTAACAGATTATTTTTCTTGCATTTAGAATCTAACGTCATTGAAATTCCCTAACACAATGCAAAGATTTCGTTAGCGGATGGATAGGTGTATGACATAATGATGTAATGTTATCAATAGCGTGTAGCTTAGAGCAGAAATGTGAACCTATCCAATTGTAAAGAACAACAAAATACATTTTCTTTTTTTATATACTTATTGGTGAAAATTAACTTTTTTATAACAAATAATAATAATAAAATAGAATTAAGAATTATAGAAATCAGTTATTAGGGGAATAAGTTTAACATGCTATAACAGTACTCAAACATGGCGACAGGATATGCAAGTCATGCAGAATACAAAATTAAAGTTCAAATAGCAAATTAGAGCTGACTGTCAATGATTAATGTTGTCTACAGCTCAGGGTACATAAATCTTTGACAGGGTACTGGGGCCGTGTAACCTGCCAATTAAAAACCTGTATAACTTATAAGAACAACAGAAAGAAAAGAGAAATATTTACCCAAACAACAACGTACAACCACCCGCTAAAAATAATCCTGCCAGATACATAAACCGTATACCAACTTTAGGTAACTGAAAAATAATCAATAAATCAATATTTAATTTGTAAATCAATGAAGCGATTAATAACTTGTACTTATTATGTAAACCTATTAACTCAGGGTTAAAAATTAACCATACATTAGACCTAAATTTGGAAAAAACGCAACCTAGAAGTTGACCCCGGGTGATAAATTTAGTGACTAGAAATTTTTTATTGTGAAAATGAAAACTTTGATTTAATATGAGAGTCATTGGTTTTGGTTTGGTCCATGTGTCTCCACATATTTTGAGTAAAAGAATCATATCAAAACAGAAATACAAATAACAAACATGAAATATGAGCGTAATCACATTCAACAATGCAAAATATTTTATTGCTATAAGAGTTATGGTAAAAATTGAACACGTTCCAGTTGATTTAATTTAAACAATATTTTATTCAGAAAAAATGTTGAAAAGGATTGGACAGCAGGCATTGCCTATATAAGTCCTCTCCTTAGTCGGAGTACATAATATATATAATAACAAATATCGCAAAAATAACATCAATAATAATAATAACAATAATAATAATACACTATGAATAATAATAATAATATTAATGATTTAGCACAGGGTTCGAAATTAAGAATGTATTTGTGCTAAATTTGACCTAAAGTTTGGAACTTGCTACCTTGATGTCAACCCCAGGTGATAAATTTTGCAACAAATAATTCTTTAATGTGAAAAAAGATTTCAATAATTATGGCAAAAACTGCACAAGTTGCAGTTATTAAAGCACCTAAAGTATACATTGAAATTGATTATTACACTCAGTTACTTCTTTGTAAAAAATGTATAACTGAAAATATTTTATTTTTTCTTAATGAAATATATCTAGAATCAACCGCCCTAATATGCACTTTAGGTTTCCTTGATGTATATTTTGCAAAAATCCAGCTTTACTGAGAAAAATTTCACAATTTCAGCAATGATGGAAAATTAACCAAGTCTATTTACACCACCTTTATTCCCATGAAAGGCATAATGATAGGTCATGACCTTTTTCATATCATATAGCAAGGAAGGTTTATCAACCATGTGCTCTGCCTTGTATTAAGGCCAAACCAAATTAAGTTCTGTTTAGTGTTCTTTAACCATAATGCGTTCTGAAGGAGTTTTCGTTATGATTCAGATGGGAAAATGCTTATATTGGTGAGGGAAGTTAAGTATGTATCTGGAATTCACATTTTTATTAATCCTCAGAAATAGATGTATTATACATGTACATCTCAAACCTAACATTGGGACTTTACCTTTTAACCTGTAGCTTAATTGAGCAATGGATTAAAACATTTAAGTGATACACTTGTGTTCTATAAAGATTTAAACATTTATGTCTGTAATGCATTCACTCCAAATGTAAGTGATTTTGTCATTTACTTGACAATTGTTATATCCGTTTTACTTTATTTCTAACCATATACACAGGTGTTTATTTTCCTTTGGCCTCGTTGTGTTGTCATCATCTTTAAGTTGATCACCTATAACATCTTTTACACTTTAAATGCAACTCAAAGAAAAAAGGGGTTGAGTTTGTCATAAGGGGTGAAGTCAAAAAAAATTTTCAGGTTGAACATTTTGACAAAAATTTAAACTATACAGAGGCTAAGTTCAAAGCAATGTTAAACTCAAACCATCATGAGTGTGCAGTTTTTAGCACCCACCCAAAAAAGTTAATCTTGACACCTGTGAGCATCTAGGATTAAAAGGCTTGTGCAGATTTTATCACCAACTCAAAAAGTTAATTTTGACCCCTGTGAGCATCTAAAGTTTAAAGGCTTGTGCAGATTTTAGCACCCACCCAACTTTAAGTTAATCTTGACCCCTGTGAGCATCTAAGGTTTAAAGGCCTGTGCACATTTTAGCACCCACCCAAAAAAGTTTATCTTGACCCCTGTGAGCATCTTAGGTTTAAAGGCTTGTGCAGTTTTTAGCACCCACCCAAAAAATTAATTTTGACCCCTGTGAGCATCTTAGGTTTAAAGGCTTGTGCAGTTTTAGCACCCACCCAAAAAGTTAATTTTGACCCCTGTGAGCATCTAAGGTTTAAAGGCTTGTGCAGTTTTTAGCACCCACCCAAAAAGTTAATCTTGACACCTGTGAGCATCTAAGGTTTAAAGGCTTGTGCAGATTTTAGCACCCACCTAAAAAAGTTAATCTTGACCCCTGTGAGCATCTTAGGTTTAAAGGCTTGTGCAGTTTTTAGCACCTACCCAAAAAAGTTAATCTTGGTGCCTTACTTACTAACTGCATCAGTCAATTAACCATTCTTTCACTCATTCTTTTAACTAAATTAATTCATTTATCACTCATCTGCTTCTTCTTTCCATCATTCATTAACTTACCACTTTCCCAAAAATGGGTGACATAATGACCTGAGATAGAGCAAAAACACCAAAAATCCACCCTGAGATTGTATCATTAACATTTTTAGTCAGTGCCTGCAGAAATATAAAGAGGATTTTACATTAGTAATTATGTTACATCAATTTTTTATATATTTACATTTACTTTGTGTTTTTACCATTCCCTCTGTGATAAGACACATTTGACGTATCGCTGACCATGCCCACAATGTTCCCACAAAGGCCCGACATGCTTGAATTACATGCAAAAAGAATGAAAACTTGGCCTGAATTGCATTGTTTATTGACGTCACTGATACTAGTACATCATTAGTTGCTGTGATGCTGCTTTGGTATCGTGATGGCAGCCTTTGTCGGAACATTGTGGGCATGGCTGGCGATGACATTCAATTGTATTGTCAGACCACAATTGCCGTCCAGCGCCTGAACAACATATGATGTAATCAATACATGGGTGGTGTATGAATACATTGTATACACAAACAATACACTATGTTATAAACTTTGTGCTCAGGTGAGCTAATAAAACAGATAAAAGTTTCTACAAAATTGGAGTATAGATATAAATTAAGAGTGATTTTAAAATGACAACTTAAGTTAAAGAATATCTTGAAAACTAACAAAATTACTCAGATTTCAAAATTGTCAGATTTAAGTTAAGGAAAATCTTAGTAAAGGAATGATTGAAATGAGAGAAACCAGGGCCTGGGCAGATGAACTACCACATAGTATCAAGGCGGTCAGTTCAAACCAGGGCCTGGGCAGATGAACTACCACATAGTATCGAGGCGGTCAGTTCAAACCAGGGCCTTGGCAGATGAACTACCACATAGTATCAAGGCGGTCAGTTCAAACCAGGGCCTGGGCAGATGAACTACCACATAGTATCGAGGCGGTCAGTTCAAACCAGGGCCTTGGCAGATGAACTACCACATAGTATCGAGGCGGTCAATTCATTTTGAGCTGGTGGAATTTTTTTATAAAGTTGTTTAAGGGTTACATACTACCTAGGGTTCAATCTCATGACTTCCTGCTCCTGAGGTTAAATGATCTATGACTGAGCCACTGAGGCAGTTAATGTGTTACAAACTAGAACTGTTTTGAGAGCCAAATATTCCCGCCCCCAACATTGACTTCCTGACCTTGACCTTTGACTTATGTACATAAATTTGGTATATGATACATCATCTCATGTTGGTTTACATTTGTGCCAGGTTTGATCAAAATCCATCCATAGACATGGAAGATAAGGAGCAGACAGGATATTAGGATGAACAACCAGATGGACAGACAGCCAGACGGACAGCCAGACAGACAGGGTGATTCCTATATACCCCCTAAACCTTACAGGGGGTATAACAAAAGATAGAAACAAATATAAACTGTATCTTACCTCCTCCGGGAAAAATGGCGCAAGTAGTGAGAGACATAAATAGGAAAGACAATTCGCTATTGAAACACTAACTAAAATAAACTTTTTTCTTCTGGACAATCTGCGAAATGAAAAACTAACAACAACAGATTCATCTGATGAAGTGGAGTGAGTATCCTCGGAGGTAGCAGTGCTGCCACCTACTGGTGAGTTATTCAAACCAGTAGTGTCACCTTTGTTCTGATTGGTTGTTTTTTGGGGATTTGAATTAAACACTGATGTATCAACTTCCTCTTCTTCATTGGCTGACAAATTAAGGGAAGACTCTGATTGGTCCAAGTTCTCAATAACATTTGAAACATTTCCATTGATTTTATTGGATAATGAACTATATGATCTTTGTTTTGATTGGCTAGTTTTAAGCAGTGACGATGTCTCCTCCTCATCATCCCCTCCATTATTATTTCCAAACATTCTGACATTCTTTAAAACTTAGGAAAATTACTGAAAGAAAAATAAACAAGTTACTTATCTAAAAACTTAAAAATGTGCTAAAAATCACCCAACAATCAGGTTTGAACTTAGAGCCATCATAGTGGGTTGCAAAACTAAGTGGCCAGCTGGAAATTCCAAGTGGCCAGGCAACCTTTTCTTCCAATGGAAGGAAAATTAAAGCATCTTTTAGGTACAGAGAACAAAAATGCATGTTTTTAAAATTGACTTACAATGACTTACATACATCAGTAACAAAAGTGATGATGTAAATTGTCCATTATATTGCCTGAAATGGCAAAATTATCATGACAAGAGGCCCATGGGCCTTAACGCTCACCTGTGACCTTGACCTTTGATCCCATGAGCTTCATTCAAATATCAAAATGATAATTAGGCCAATATTCTTACATACATGCCTATACAAAAAGTTAATAGTTTTCAAGATAATTAATCATTTAGGTATTCTTTTGCATCTGTGACCTTGACCTTCAAACCCATGACCTTCATTCATATATCAAAATGATCATTAGGATAATACCTAAATATTCTAATATACATGCCTATATAAAAAGTTTATAGTTTTTGAGATAAATAATCATTTTTCAAAACTTGTTCACATCCGTGACCTTGACCTTTGAACTCATGACCTTTATTCATATATCAAAATTACCATTGGGCCATTACCTACAATATTCTAATATACATGCATATACAAAACGTTAATAGTTTTCAAGATAATTAACCATTCAGGTATTCATTTGCATCTGTGACCTTGACCTTTGAACCCATGACCTTCATTCATATATTAAAATGATCGTTAGGACAATACCTAAGATATTCTTATATACATGCCTATACAAAAAGTTTATTGTTTTTTAGATAAATAATCATTTCAGTCCTTTTTTACATCTGTGACCTTGACCTTTGAACTCATGACCTTTATTCATATATCAAAATTACCATAGGGCCATTACCTACAATATTCTAATATACATGCCTATATAAAAAGTTTATAGTTTTTGAGATAAATAATCATTTCAATACTTGTTTACATGTGACCTTGACCTTTGAACTCATGACCTTTATTCATATATCAAAATGACCATCAAGCCATTACCTACAATATTCTAACATACATGCCTATACAAAAAGTTCATAGTTTTGCAGATAATTAACTATTTTGGTAAACTTGTACATCTGTGACCTTGACCTTTGAACCCATGACCTTAATCAATATATCAAAATGATCATCATGTCCATACCTACAATTAACAAAAAATACTACGTCATTATCACCAGAAATGTTTAAAAAATAGCATTTTTTATCAAAGGTCAAAAACTGGGACATGACCTTGACCTTTGACCTTGACATCAATCGGAAGAAAATCGCAAGACAAGATCAACAGTGAAAACTTCATACAATTATCTTCAGCCATTATGAAGTTATAACAATAAATGTCTCATTTTAAAAATTACATAATTTTACGCAAAAAAACGTGTAACCTATTTTTCGTCCAATTTTCATAAAAAACACAATTTAAATGTATCTAGCTATCCTGAATCCAAAAATCTAATCAAAATTTGCCTGCACCTTTTGGTTTCAGAGAAGAAGATTTTTTTGTCTTTTGGCTATTTATAGTAACGGCAGCCATATTGTTGGGCGTGGTCAAACCCCAAACACAAATTTGAAAGCCTGTTACCCAGGCATAATAATCACCAAGTTTCCTCAAATTTGGCTCAGTAGTTTTGGAGGAGAAGATTAAAATGTAAAGTTTACGCTCGACGCACGACACACGGCGGACGACGAACGACGGACGACGGACGGTGATAGATAGCAATAGCTCATCTGAGCCTTTCGGCTCAGGTGAGCTAAAACTTCTATAACACAGAAATAATATCTGTTCTCTAGTCACAAAATTTCAAATTATAGTGGACAAGCTGGCCACCATTAACAAATTTCAGGTCGCCTGTCATAAATCCAGGTCGATTTGGCCACCATTTTAGTTCAGGGCTTCTTGCTCAGTCTGTTTCATTCTCTTCTAGTTGTAAGCATCCTCTGTAGCGGCCACAGGTGGCCTACTCTTTTTTTAACTCTACAGAGGTGTCTTAAGCATGCACTGAGACTTGGGCCTCGGTTTTAAGTCTTGTCTAAAAATGAGCTTTTTACAATTCTAGTATGCCCTGTCTTAGTAAGCAAGATACAAAATAAACTAAACCTGCCTATTAGTTGGTTTCACTATTTATTAAGTATTTTGTGGGATCACTAAATAATAAGTTTAAATTTAATTGTTGATATCAAAAAAACAAATTAGTGATGTCAAAAAATGAATTAGTGACATCATTAAATCGAATAATGATACCACAACTTATTTTCAAATCTTGGTCAAACCCTGTTTGGGGTTCGAACCCAAAACCTCCCACATATGGAGCAAACACTCTACCAAATGAGCTACCATAGTGGTCCCTTAGGTTTTTATTGGTGCACCCTAATTTTTGGTACTGTTGGTGGTGCAAGTTTCAGATAACATCAGGGTACCCTAAGTGACTGATAGCATGTTTTATGTGACTGGTAGCACGTTTTATGTGACTGGTAACACGTTTTATGTGACTGGTAGCATGTTTTATGTGTCTACTAGCATGTTTTATGTGTCTGGTAGCATGTTTTATGTGACTGGTAGCATGTTTAATGTGACTGGTAGCATGTTTTATGTAACTGGTAGCATGTGTTATGTGATTGGGTAGCATGTTTTATGTGTCTGGTAGCATGTTTTATGTGACTGGTAGCATGTTTTATGTGTCTATCTGCTCTGTACTAGTTTGTGACTAGAGCAACTTTTAGGTGCTAGCTCACCAAGACACCAATTGTAGAAGTTAAATAACCCCTTTGGCCAATTGTAGAAGTTAAATAACCCCTTTGGCCAATTGTAGAAGTTAAATAACCCCTTTGGCCAATTGTAGAAGTTAAATAACCCCTTTGGCCAATTGTAGAAGTTAAATAACCCCTACGATCAATTGTAGAAGTTAAATAACTCCTTCTGTCAATTGAAGAGGTAAAATAACCCCTTTGGCCAATTGAAGAGGTTAAATGACCCCTTCGATCAATTGTAGAAGTTAAATAACCCCTTCTGTCAATTGTAGAGGTTAAATAACCCCTTTGGTCAATTGTAGAGGTTAAATAACCCCTTTGGCCAATTGTAGAAGTTAAATAACCCCTTCGATCAATTGTAGAGGTTAAATAACTCCTTCAGTCAATTGTAGAGGTTAAATGACCCCTTCGGTTAATTGTAGAAGTTAAATAACCCCTTTGGCCAATTATAGAAGTTAAATAACTCCTACGGTCAATTGTAGAGGTTAAATAACTCCTTCAGTCAATTGTAGAAGTTAAATAACCCCTTTGGCCAATTATAGAAGTTAAATAACTCCTACGGTCAATTGTAGAGGTTAAATAACTCCTTCAGTCAATTGTAGAAGTTAAATAACCCCTTTGGCCAATTATAGAAGTTAAATAACTCCTACGGTCAATTGTAGAGGTTAAATAACTCCTTCTGTCAATTGAAGAGGTTAAATAACCCCTTCGATCAATTGTAGAAGTTAAATAACCCCTTTGGCCAATTATAGAAGTTAAATAACTCCTACGGTCAATTGTAGAGGTTAAATTATAACTCCTTCAGTCAATTGTAGAAGTTAAATAACCCCTTTGGCCAATTATAGAAGTTAAATAACTCCTACGGTCAATTGTAGAGGTTAAATAACTCCTTCTGTCAATTGTAGAGTTAAATGACCCCTTCGGTTAATTGTAGAAGTTAAATAACTCCTTCTGTCAATTGAAGAGGTTAAATAACCCCTTTGGTCAATTGTAGAAGTTAAATGACTCCTACGGTCAATTGTAGAGGTTAAATAACTCCTTCTGTCAATTGTAGAGTTAAATGACCCCTTCGGTTAATTGTAGAAGTTAAATAACCCCTTCTGTCAATTGAAGAGGTTAAATAACCCCTTTGGTCAATTGTAGAAGTTAAATGACTCCTTCGGTCAATTGTAGAAGTTAAATAACCCCTTTGGCCAATTATAGAAGTTAAATAACTCCTACGGTCAATTGTAGAGGTTAAATAACTCCTTCAGTCAATTGTAGAGGTTAAATGACCCCTTCGGTCAATTGTACAGGTTAAATAACCACTTCGGTCAATTGTAAAGGTTAAATGACCACTTCATCCAATTGTAGAGGTTAAATAACTCCTTCGGTCAATTGTAGAGGTTAAATGACCCCTCGGTCAATTGTAGAGGTTAATTAACCACTTCATCCAATTGTAGAGGTTAAATGACCCCTTCGGTCAATTGTAGAGGTTAATTAACCACTTCATCCAATTGTAGAGGTTAAATGACCCCTTCGGTCAATTGTACAGGTTAAATAACCACTTCGTCAATGTAGAGTTAAACCACTGTCATCCAATTGTAGAGGTTTAAATAATCCTTCGGTCAATTGTAGAGGTTAAATGAACCCTCGGTCAATTGTACAGGTTAATTACCCACTTCATCCAATTTGTAGAGGTTAAATGACCTTTGGTCAATTGTAGAGGTTAAATAACCCTTTTCAATTGTAGAAGTTAAATAACCCCTTGGTCAATTGTAGAGGTTAAATGACCCTTGTCCAATTGTAGAGTTAAATACCCTTCGGTCAATGTAGAGGTTAAATGACCACTTCGGTCCAATGTAGAGGTTAAATGAACTTTCGGCAATTGTAAAGGTTAAATGACCACTTCAGTCAATTATCCTGATACCATATAAGTAAGTAGCAATGTGAAATAAAGCAACTGACTTAAAGTCACAACATGCCCCCTTCCAGATTCAAACCCACAACCTTTATATCTTGAGTCTGAAACGCTACCAACTGAGCTTCATACTTCCACACTGTTGATAATAAATCAACTGCAAAGGTATTAACTTAAACTTATAATATGGAGATAGCTCAATACAAGTGAAATAATGTTGACAAAAAAACCCCACTTAAATTTCTTTGATAAACTAGGCCATGCCAGGTTTTTCTTTGTTAAGCATTTACTGGCAGGTATGTTTTGGTACTTCAAACATGAAAAAAAACAAACAAATTTTTCATCAAATTTTTTCTGTTTTTGTTTCTTTTTGGAGAAAATAACAATCATTTTAAGGTTAAATTTATTTATTTGTTTGTTTATTTTTATTTTATTTTTTTTTTGTTGATCTTTTTTAAATTACAGTTTGTGTTTTTACCATGTTTTATATTTTGTTACAGTTGTTAATGCTATATGCTCATTGAACTGTTTATTAAATGCCAAATTTCATATTTTTTGACAAAAGAGGTTGAATTAATTATAAATTGTCCTAAGAATGTTACACATAAAATATCTTAACTCCCAGTTTTGTGTATTTTTTAAAAATATCTAAACACAACTACAGTAGCTCATTTGGTAGAGTGCTCGCTGCTTATGTGGGAGGTTGTAGGTTGGAACCTCGGCTGGTCTGACCAAGACATGATAAAAAGGCAGTGACAGTTCTTTTGCCAAGTACTCAGCATTTAAAAGAGAAGTCACAGGGTCTTTGAAAGAGACTTTTCAAAAGGATGCCCCATGTCATGACTGACGTAACATGTAAAAACCTCTCCCTTTACATTGTTCTGAGCACAATAAAACGGTAAAAATTTCTGCCACTTCACCTATAGTTGGTGACATTTCAATATAAATGAAATATTCTTGACATTATTTGGAGGTAAAAAAACTCATTCAATTAATCAATCAATCAATAAACTGACAAATAAGTAATTAATATCTAAGCTCCCCCTGATGGGATAGTAAGCTATAACTCTAATCATTAGGGATATAATATAACTGATATTTATGTAGCATTTCACCTTTCTTTTATCCTAAGACAAGTCATGTGAAATTGGTCATGGATGAGTAAATATAATATCTGTAGGAACAAAGAATCTCTATTCCACAATTATTTTATTTATTAATTTTAAGAAAGTATCAATCATTCTAACATGATGCTTAGATCATGTGACAAAATTTTATTAACAAGAGAAAAATACCTATTGAACCCTGTTTAACCCTTCAAAACAGTGGAGTGGTCAAAAAATCAATGGATTGGATGGTCCTATTTTGATATTAGGGTGACCAGAGTAAGTCTTGGTTAAGTTCAAGTTAAATCATGTGACAATAATATATATTTTCTGGGTTTCCACAAATTTAAAACCAATATTAGCCAAATTTCCAAAATTTGCGAAAACATAGGCTTTTTAGAATTATTTTTTTTTATAAATTTGTTACAAAAGGTTACTTTTTGAAAGAATTTCTCAGAAATTAGAAGCCAAAGGCGATTTTTACTACCAGGAATGGAAACATAGTATTTTATTTCACAAGACATAAATACCTATTTAACCCTGTTTATCCTTCAAAACAGTGGGGTGATAGAAAAACAATGGATCGGATGGTCCTATTTTAATAATAAAGGTGACTGGATTAAGTCACAATTAAGTTCAAGTTAGATCACCTATTGAACCCTGTTTAACCCTTCAAAACAATAGATTGATCCAAAAACAAGGATTGGATGGTCCTATTTTGATATTAAAGGTGACCAGATTAAATTTTAGTTAAGCTCAAATTAAACTAGGATTCCATCCCAGAATCACTGGTACTTTAAACATGTACCATACAACATATACACATTGTGTCATTCGGATTAAGATGGATTACGCTGTCCTCTCATCCTATTTCACCACTATGGTAGCTCAGTTGGAAGAGTGTTCATCCTATTTCACCACTGTGGTAGCTCAGTTGGTAGAGTGCTCATCCTATTTCACCACTATGGTAGCTCAGTTGGTAGAGTGCTCATCCTATTTCACCATTATGGTAGCTCAGTTGGTAGAGTGCTCATCCTATTTCACACTATGGTAGCTCAGTTGGTAGAGTGTCATCCTATTTCACCACTATGGTAGCTCAGTTGGTAGAGTGCTCATCCTATTTCACCACTATGGTAGCTCAGTTGGTAGAGTGCTCATCCTATTTCACCACTATGGTAGCTCAGTTGGTAGAGTGCTCATCTTATTTCACCACTATGGTAGCTCAGTTGGTAGTGTTCATCCTATTTCACCACTATGGTAGCTCAGTTGGTAGAGTGCTCATCCTATTTCACCACTATGGTAGCTCAGTTGGTAGAGTGCTCATCCTATTTCACCACTGTGGTAGCTCAGTTGGTAGAGTGTTCATCCTATTTCACCACTATGATAGCTCAGTTGGTAGAGTGCTCATCCTATTTCACCACTATGGTAGCTCAGTTGGTAGAGTGCTCATCCTATTTCACCACTATGGTAGCTCAGTTGGTAGAGTGTCATCCTATTTCACCACTATGGTAGCTCAGTTGGTAGAGTGCTCATCCTATTTCACCATATGGTAGCTCAGTTGGTAGAGTGCTCATCCTATTTCACCACTATGGTAGCTCAGTTGGTAGAGTGCTCATCCTATTTCACCACTATGGTAGCTCAGTTGGTAGAGTGCTCATCCTATTTCACCACTATGGTAGCTAAGTTGGTAGAGTGCTCATCCTATTTCACCACTTGGTAGTTCAGTTGGTAGGGTGCTCATCCTATTTCACCACTATGGTAGCTCAGTTGGTAGAGTGCTCATCCTATTTCACCACTTGGTAGTCAGTTGGTAGGTGCTCATCCTATTTCACCACTATGGTAGTCAGTTGGTAGAGTGTCATCCTATTTACCACTATGGTAGTCAGTTGGTAGAGTGCTCATCCTATTTCACCACTATGGTAGCTCAGTTGGTAGAGTGCTCATCCTATTTCACCACTATGGTAGCTAAGTTGGTAGAGTGCTCATCCTATTTCACCACTATGGTAGCTCAGTTGGTAGAGTGCTCATCCTATTTCACCACTATGGTAGCTCAGTTGGTAGAGTGCTCATCCTATTTCACCACTATGGTAGCTCAGTTGGTAGAGTGCTTATCCTATTTCACCACTATGGTAGCTCAGTTGGTAGAGTGCATCCTATTTCACCACTATGGTAGCTCAGTTGGTAGAGAGCTCATCCTATTTCACCACTATGGTAGCTCAGTTGGTAGAGAGCTCATCCTATTTCACCACTATGGTAGCTCAGTTGGTAGAGGCTCATCCTATTTACCACTATGGTAGTTCAGTTGGTAGGGTGCTCATCCTATTTCACCACTATGGTAGTTCAGTTGGTAGGGTGCTCATCCTATTTCACCACTATGGTAGCTCAGTTGGTAGAGCTCATCCTATTTTACCACTATGGTAGTTCAGTTGGTAGGTGTCATCCTATTTCACCACTATGGTAGTCAGTTGGTAGAGTGCTCATCCTATTTCACCACTATGGTAGCTCAGTTGGTAGGTGCTCATCCTATTTCACCACTATGGTAGCTAGTTGGTAGGGTGCTCATCCTATTTCACCACTATGGTAGCTCAGTTGGTAGAGTGCTCATCCTATTTCACCACTGTGGTAGCTCAGTTGGTAGAGTGCTCATCCTATTTCACCACTATGGTAGCTCAGTTGGTAGAGTGCTCATCCTATTTTACCACTATGGTAGCTCAGTTGGTAGAGTGCTCATCCTATTTCACCACTATGGTAGCTCAGTTGGTAGGGCTCATCCTATTTCACCACTTGGTAGCTAAGTTGGTAGGTGCTCATCCTATTTCACCACTTGGTAGTTCAGTTGGTAGAGTGCTCATCCTATTTCACCACTATGGTAGTTCAGTTGGTAGAGTGCTCATCCTATTTCACCACTATGGTAGTTCAGTTGGTAGAGTGCTCATCCTATTTCACCACTATGGTAGTTCAGTTGGTAGAGTGCTCATCCTATTTCACCACTATGGTAGTCAGTTGGTAGAGTGCTCATCCTATTTCACCACTTGGTAGTCAGTTGGTAGAGTGCTCATCCTATTTCACCACTATGGTAGCTCAGTTGGTAGAGTGCTCATCCTATTTCACCACTATGGTAGCTCAGTTGGTAGAGTGCTCATCCTATTTCACCACTATGGTAGTTCAGTTGGTAGAGTGCTCATCCTATTTCACCACTATGGTAGTTCAGTTGGTAGGGTGCTCATCCTATTTCACCACTTGGTAGTTCAGTTGGTAGGTGCTCATCCTATTTCACCACTTGGTAGTTCAGTTGGTAGAGTGCTCATCCTATTTCACCACTATGGTAGTTCAGTTGGTAGAGTGCTCATCCTATTTCACCACTATGGTAGCTCAGTTGGTAGAGTGCTCATCCTATTTCACCACTATGGTAGCTCAGTTGGTAGGGTGCTCATCCTATTTCACCACTTGGTAGCTAGTTGGTAGGGTGCTCATCCTATTTCACCACTATGGTAGTTCAGTTGGTAGAGTGCTCATCCTATTTCACCACTTGGTAGTTCAGTTGGTAGAGTGCTCATCCTATTTCACCACTATGGTAGTCAGTTGGTAGAGTGCTCATCCTATTTCACCACTATGGTAGCTCAGTTGGTAGAGTGCTCATCCTATTTCACCACTATGGTAGCTAGTTGGTAGGGTGCTCATCCTATTTCACCACTATGGTAGCTCAGTTGGTAGAGTGCTCATCCTATTTCACCACTGTGGTAGCTCAGTTGGTAGAGTGCTCATCCTATTTCACCACTATGGTAGCTCAGTTGGTAGAGTGCTCATCCTATTTTACCACTATGGTAGCTCAGTTGGTAGAGTGCTCATCCTATTTCACCACTATGGTAGTTCAGTTGGTAGGTGCTCATCCTATTTCACCACTTGGTAGTTCAGTTGGTAGGGTGCTCATCCTATTTCACCACTATGGTAGTTCAGTTGGTAGAGTGCTCATCCTATTTCACCACTATGGTAGTTCAGTTGGTAGAGTGCTCATCCTATTTCACCACTATGGTAGTTCAGTTGGTAGTGCTCATCCTATTTCACCACTATGGTAGCTCAGTTGGTAGGGTGCTCATCCTATTTCACCACTATGGTAGCTAAGTTGGTAGGGTGCTCATCCTATTTCACCACTATGGTAGCTCAGTTGGTAGAGTGCTCATCCTATTTCACCACTATGGTAGCTCAGTTGGTAGAGTGCTCATCCTATTTCACCACTATGGTAGCTCAGTTGGTAGAGTGCTCATCCTATTTCACCACTATGGTAGCTCAGTTGGTAGAGTGCTCATCCTATTTCACCACTATGGTAGTTCAGTTGGTAGGGTGCTCATCCTATTTCACCACTATGGTAGTTCAGTTGGTAGAGTGCTCATCCTATTTCACCACTATGGTAGCTCAGTTGGTAGAGTGCTCATCCTATTTCACCACTATGGTAGTTCAGTTGGTAGAGTGCTCATCCTATTTCACCACTATGGTAGCTCAGTTGGTAGGGTGCTCATCCTATTTTACCACTTTGGTAGCTCAGTTGGTAGAGTGCTCATCCTATTTCACCACTATGGTAGTTCAGTTGGTAGAGTGCTCATCCTATTTCACCACTATGGTAGTTCAGTTGGTAGAGTGCTCATCCTATTTCACCACTATGGTAGCTCAGTTGGTAGGGTGCTCATCCTATTTTACCACTTTGGTAGCTCAGTTGGTAGAGTGCTCATCCTATTTCACCACTATGGTAGTTCAGTTGGTAGAGTGCTCATCCTATTTCACCACTATGGTAGTTCAGTTGGTAGAGTGCTCATCCTATTTCACCACTATGGTAGCTCAGTTGGTAGGGTGCTCATCCTATTTTACCACTTTGGTAGCTCAGTTGGTAGAGTGCTCATCCTATTTCACCACTATGGTAGTTCAGTTGGTAGAGTGCTCATCCTATTTCACCACTATGGTAGTTCAGTTGGTAGAGTGCTCATCCTATTTCACCACTATGGTAGCTCAGTTGGTAGGGTGCTCATCCTATTTTACCACTTTGGTAGCTCAGTTGGTAGGGTGCTCATCCTATTTCACCACTATGGTAGCTCAGTTGGTAGGGTGCTTGCTATTTATGTGAGGTACTCCTGTTTCCTCCACCATTCTTGACCTGATCACCTCTATATAAGTGAAATACCAGTACTCTTGACTGTGACATGAAATACCAGTACACCACTCCACTTATCTCTTTATGCTAGGTAACCAGGTGGTCCTGAGTGCATGCTAGGTGACCAAGTGGTCCTGAGTGCATTCCTATAGATCATAATGACTCATTGCCTAGGTGACCAGGTGGTCCTGAGTACATTCCTAAAAATCATAGTGACTCATTGCTAGGTGACCAGGTGGTCCTGAGTACATGCTAGGTGACCAGGTGGTCCTGAGTGCATGCTAGGTGACCAGGTGGTCCTGAGTGCATGCTAGGTGACCAGGTGGTCCTGAGTGCATGCTAGGTGACCAGGTGGTCCTGAGTACATGCTAGGTGACCAGGTGGTCCTGAGTACATGCTAGGTGACCAGGTGGTCCTGAGTGCATGCTAGGTGACCAGGTGGTCCTGAGTACATGCTAGGTGACCAGGTGGTCCTGAGTACATGCTAGGTGACCAGGTGGTCCGGAGTGCATGCTAGGTGACCAGGTGGTCCTGAGTACATTCCTATAGATCATAGTGACTCATTGCTAGGTGACCAGGTGGTCCTGAGTGCATTCCTTTAGAACATAGTGACTCATTCCTAGGTGACCAGGTGGTCCTGAGTGCATACTAGGTGACCAGGTGGTCCTGAGTGCATACTAAGTGACCAGGTGGTCCTGAGTGCATGCTAGGTGACCAGGTGGTCCTGAGTACATTCCTATAGATCATAGTGACTCATTGCTAGGTGACCAGGTGGTCCTGAGTGCATTCCTTTAGAACATAGTGACTCATTGCTAGGTGACCAGGTGGTCCTGAGTGCATACTAGGTGACCAGGTGGTCCTGAGTGCATACTAGGTGACCAGGTGGTCCTGAGTGCATACTAGGTGACCAGGTGGTCCTGAGTGCATACTAGGTGACCAGGTGGTCCTGAGTACATTCCTATAGATCATAATGACTCATTGCTAGGTGACCAGGTGGTCCTGAGTGCATGCTAGGTGACCAGGTGGTCCTGAGTGCATTCCTATAGATCATAATGACTCATTGCTAGGTGACCAGGTGGTCCTGAGTGCATGCTAGGTGACCAGGTGGTCCTGAGTGCATTCCTATAGATCATACTGACTCATTGCCTAGGTGACCAGGTGGTCCTGAGTGCATGCTAGGTGACCAGGTGGTCCTGAGTACATTCCTATAGATCATAGTGACTCATTGCCTAGGTGACCAGGTGGTCCTGAGTGCATTCCTATTGATCATAGTGACTCATTGCTAGGTGACCAGGTGGTCCTGAGTACATTCCTATAGATCATAGTGACTCATTGCTAGGTGACCAGGTGGTCCTGAATACATTCCTATAGATCATAGTGACTCATTGCTAGGTGACCAGGTGGTCCTGAGTGCATTCCTATAGATCATAGTGACTCATTGCTAGGTGACCAGGTGGTCCTGAGTACATTCCTATAGATCATAGTGACTCATTGCCTAGGTGACCAGGTGGTCCTGAGTACATTCCTATAGATCATAGTGACTCATTGCCTATGTGACCAGGTGGTCCTGAGTACATTCCTATAAATCATAGTGACTCATTGCTAGGTGACCAGGTGGTCCTGAGTGCATTCCTATAGATCATAGTGACTCATTGCTAGGTGACCAGGTGGTCCTGAGTACATGCTGGGTGACCAGGTGGTCCTGAGTGCATGCTAGGTGACCAGGTGGTCCTGAGTACATGCTAGATGACCAGGTGGTCCCGAGTGCATGCTAGGTGACCAGGTGGTCCTGAGTACATTCCTATAGATCATAGTGACTCATTGCTAGGTGACCAGGTGGTCCTGAGTACATTCCTATAGATCATAGTGACTCATTGCCTAGGTGACCAGGTGGTCCTGAGTACATGCTAGGTGACCAGGTGGTCCTGAGTACATGCTGGGTGACCAGGTGGTCCTGAGTACATGCTAGGTGACCAGGTGGTCCTGAGTGCATGCTAGGTGACCAGGTGGTCCTGAGTACATGCTAGGTGACCAGGTGGTCCTGAGTGCATGCTAGGTGACCAGGTGGTCCTGAGTACATTCCTATAGATCATAGTGACTCATTGCTAGGTGACCAGGTGGTCCTGAGTACATTCCTATAGATCATAGTGACTCATCGCTAGGTGACCAGGTGGTCCTGAGTGCATGCTAGGTGACCAGGTGGTCCTGAGTACATGCTAGGTGACCAGGTGGTCCTGATTGTATGCTAGGTGACCAGGTGGTCCTAAGTACATTCCTATAGATCATAGTGACTCATTGCTAGGTGACCAGGTGGTCCTGAGTACATTCCTATAGATCATAGTGACTCATTGCCTAGGTGACCAGGTGGTCCTGAGTACATGCTAGGTGACCAGGTGGTCCTGAGTGCATGCTAGGTGACCAGGTGGTCCTGAGTACATGCTAGGTGACCAGGTGGTCCTGAGTGCATGCTAGGTGACCAGGTGGTCCTGAGTACATTCCTATAGATCATAGTGACTCATTGCTAGGTGACCAGGTGGTCCTGAGTACATTCCTATAGATCATAGTGACTCATCGCTAGGTGACCAGGTGGTCCTGAGTGCATGCTAGGTGACCAGGTGGTCCTGAGTACATGCTGGGTGACCAGGTGGTCCTGAGTACATTCCTATAGATCATAGTGACTCATTGCTAGGTGACCAGGTGGTCCTGAGTGCATGCTAGGTGACCAGGTGGTCCTGAGTGCATGCTAGGTGACCAGGTGGTCCTGAGTGCATGCTAGGTGACCAGGTGGTCCTGAGTACATGCTAGGTGACCAGGTGGTCCTGAGTACATGCTAGGTGACCAGGTGGTCCTGAGTGCATGCTAGGTGACCAGGTGGTCCTGAGTGCATGCTAGGTGACCAGGTGGTCCTGAGTGCATGCTAGGTGACCAGGTGGTCCTGAGTGCATGCTAGGTGACCAGGTGGTCCTGAGTACATGCTAGGTGACCAGGTGGTCCTGAGTACATGCTAGGTGACCAGGTGGTCCTGAGTGCATGCTAGGTGACCAGGTGGTCCTGAGTACATGCTAGGTGACCAGGTGGTCCTGAGTACATGCTAGGTGACCAGGTGGTCCTGAGTACATGCTAGGTGACCAGGTGGTCCTGAGTGCATGCTAGGTGACCAGGTGGTCCTGAGTACATGCTAGGTGACCAGGTGGTCCTGAGTGCATGCTAGGTGACCAGGTGGTCCTGAGTACATGCTAGGTGACCAGGTGGTCCTGAGTACATGCTAGGTGACCAGGTGGTCCTGAGTACATTCCTATATATCATAGTGACTCATTGCCTAGGTGACCAGGTGGTCCTGAGTACATGCTAGGTGACCAGGTGGTCCTGAGTGCATGCTAGGTGACCAGGTGGTCCTGAGTACATGCTAGGTGACCAGGTGGTCCTGAGTACATGCTAGGTGACCAGGTGGTCCTGAGTACATTCCTATAGATCATAGTGACTCATTGCTAGGTGACCAGGTGGTCCTGAGTGCATTCCTATAGATCATAGTGACTCATTGCTAGGTGACCAGGTGGTCCTGAGTACATGCTAGGTGACCAGGTGGTCCTGAGTACATGCTAGGTGACCAGGTGGTCCTGAGTGCATGCTAGGTGACCAGGTGGTCCTGAGTACATGCTAGGTGACCAGGTGGTCCTGAGTACATTACCTAGGTTCTAACCCTATTTGGGCAGATTCTAGGGTGAGAAGTTTTGTCAGTTTGCTTGTGAAAGGTTGGTGGTTTTCTCTGTACACTCCAGTTTCCTCCACCATCCCTGAACTGACTGCCTAGTTATAAGTGACAATTTCTTGACTGGGGCATAACACTCCATTAAACCACTCCCATCTTTATGCTTTTATGTTTTTAATCACTTTAAGTTCATCAGACCTGTTTTAGATCTGGCAATGTCCTTTACTGGTTCTTAATATATACCCACCAGTATGGTAGTACAGCTGATAGAGTGCTCACTTAGTACATGCAAGATAAGGTTTCGAACCCTGGCTAGGTCTCACCACAAAAGATTTGAAAACAGGTAGTGACTATTCTTGTGCCAAGGCCTACACATTTACAAATGAGTTATGTGTAGGTTTCGAAGACTGATTCACTGTGTCACAGCAGGTGTGAAGACTGATTCACTGTGTCACAGCAGGTGTGAAGACTGATTCACTGTGTCACAGCAGGTGTGAAGACTGATTCACTGTGTCACAGCAGGTGTGAAGACTGATTCACTGTGTCACAGCAGGTGTGAAGACTGATTCACTGTGTCACAGCAGGTGTGAAGACTGATTCACTGTGTCACAGCAGGTGTGGCATGATTAAGAACCCTCCCTGCACAATGCCCCGAGACCTTTGCAAAAGTAAAATGTATAACGGATTATTAGAAGTACACTATCTTTAAAATAAACATTACTTTACTTTGTGTATACACAGTGTAGAGACAATGACTTGGACATGAGCCAGATATTATATAATTATGAATTGCCCTTATGGAGCAGGATGTTATTTGTCGGAAAATTCTGTCTGCCCCTTCAGAGCAGCAGTATATTCTTATAAATATAGACAGTCTGTGAGAGGCTGGAACAGTAGGTACCAAATAGGCAAGACAGTACATATGTAATACCATCTTAATATTGTACATGTACAAATTCAAAATTCAAAATTTAGTGCTCAAGTTGAGCAGCTCAACACATATACAGGTTATCACAAATAACACAATTTATACATATTTACAATATGACTGTACCTCAGATTAAATCGCGGGTTTAACGGAAAGAATCGAAGCTGGCCTTTCAACTGTCTATAAAACATACTGAAACAATTGTATTGCAATTCCTGTTGAAAGACAATCAGGGTCATGACCTTTGATGTGTATAATTGTCCCACAAGATGGCATCATGTTCCCAACAGAGTGACGTTATGTGATTGTCTTTTAATTATGACATCACTAAAGGTCACGCGATTTCGCCTTGCCACACTATTTTGCATTAGGTCTTGAAATACCATGATATCAGAATGTCATTTCTTAAATAAGACATGATAAATAATAATTTATATAACAGTAGTGTATGTATTTAGGGTTTAAGACAGGAAAATATTGTTTACTGTACAATACTATGTACCTATATCGCTGCATATACATATGTAACATGTAGCTGCTGTTTGTGTATTGTACTTGTATTATGTACATGTAATGTCTGTGTTTGTGTACGTTGTGTCATGTTAACAGTTGTCCGTACAGTCACGTGATCGGTCACTCGTCAACACATATCACTTGTATTATGTACATGTAATGTCTGTGTTTGTGTACGTTGTGTCATGTTAACAGTTGTCCGTACAGTCACGTGATCGGTCACTCGTCAACACATATCACTTGTATTATGTACATGTAATGTCTGTGTTTGTGTACGTTGTGTCATGTTAACAGTTGTCCGTACAGTCACGTGATCAGTCACTCGTCAACACATATCACTTGTATTATGTACATGTAATGTCTGTGTTTGTGTATGTTGTGTCATGTTAACAGTTGTCCGTACAGTCACGTGATCGGTCACTCGTCAACACATATCACTTGTATTATGTACATGTAATGTCTGTGTTTGTGTACGTTGTGTCATGTTAACAGTTGTCCGTACAGTCACGTGATCGGTCACTCGTCAACACATATCACAATACAAAATGTACAAACAGTCACATGACACAACGTACACAAACACAGACATTACATGTACATAATACAAGTACAATACACAAAGCAGCTTGGTTACACACATTTTTTACAACTTTAGCTGATGATGCCTCAATATAAATGAAAACGTCTTAACAAATGCAGAGCTGCCAACTGAGCCACAACCTGAGGGTCAGATCCTCATTTGGACATTAATTCCCGCTGACCCGCCAAGAAGGGGACTGACCAACAAATGACCATAGAATTTGAGGATTTGCAATGTTTATTCATTACCACTCAAATCCATCTATAATCGCAGTAAATTAGAGTGATTTTCATGGGTGGAATAAGGTTGTATATTGGATTAATTTGTGCCCAGGAGCAGGTGACAAAGTCACTATGTGCATTATTCTAAGACATCACATGACTACAGCATTTTTTTTTTCAATTTTCAATTATTTTGGTAGGGATGCACCCAGACACAGTCAGATTTCAGTTGGCAAATGTACCTACATCAATGAATCACTAACATTTGGCAGTGATAATAATATATAATTAATAACTTGATATAACTTAATGCAGAATTAAATTACCGGTACATGCATGAAAATGTACATTTTTATCCAAAATATTGCCTTAACATATCCATCTGGTCGAGAGGAGGGGGCAGGGGTCACGTGTATGGCGCTGTCCAGTAAACCACACACAGGTAATGTGCGTTCTACACCAATGTCAATAACTAGAACGCACTTTGTCATGTGCATATAATATTGTAAATGAAATGCGATTAATCGACACGTAGGAAGAAAATAAAAATAAAACACGATTTTAATGCAGTATCTGTCATGTCCGAGTTCCCGGGTACTCGTGTCAATGAAATCTTCCCATTGTTTACAAATACAAATTAATGTTTTGCTTTATAGATCGTTCACCATGGATTGTCATTTTATCCTCAAATTAAAAAACGACATATTTATATTTGGTATTTTTTAAAACGTTTGAAAATGCAGAAATGTAAACAAGTAAATACCGTGGTATTTGTTATAATTTGGAAGTACATACCTGAGAAACACACACCATTCATCGCTTGTGTTATAGAAATCATGTGACGAAAAACTCGATCACATGGTTTGTGTATTGGATAATGACGTGACCTCTGATGGCCTTGACCCCAGTGTAACAAGTTTGATCTGGTGGTGACTTGTTTCTGATATTTAAAAAAATAACACTCTATACTTAATGTTTAAGTTTTAATATCAGAAACAAGTGCGTGCGGTTAAATCCTATATCCCCTTAAAACGACGTTAGTTCTTTATCGGCTTCACAATTTGTGTAGTTGATCCAGCTTAACTTATTTATGTTCTTTTAAGCCACTCCGGTAGCTCAGTTGGTAGAGTGTTCGCTCCGTAAGTGGAAGGTCGTGGGTTCGAACCCCGGCCGGGTCTGACCCAATACTTGAAAGTGGGTGGTGACTGTTCTTTCGCCAAGCACTCGGCATTACGAAATGAAAGTCACGGTTCTTTCGGATGGGAACTTAACTGAATAATCGAGGTCCCGTAGGCTCACAGTGTCACGCTAAGCAAAATTTCTGCACCTTCGCCTATAGCTGGCGACGTCTCGATATAAGTGAAATAATCTTGACTTGGACGTTAAACATCATTACTCACTCTTCTTCACTTCTTTAATAAACAAGAGGCTCGCCTGATTAATAATGGTTAAGTAAGCATTTGTTTATATATACTTAAACGCAAATAAAAGCTATAATTACAGTTTTCAAAACAATTAATTATTTCAGTAATCTTTCGCATCTGTGACATTGACCTTTGAATCCATGACCTTCATCTATATATCAAATATACAAAAAGTTTACAGTTTTCCAGATTATCAACCATTGCCGTGCCCTTTTACATCTGTCGAGTTGAGAGTTGAGTAATGGTGTTTAACGTTCCAGCAGAGACATATACAGGTTTTATACCGTATCTGAAGTTAGTTACTTTTTCAACATTCAACATTCAATGTTGAAAAAGTAAATATAATCTGAAGTTAGTTACTTATTCAACATTCGGATATAATACACAACTTAATTTTTCAGGTTTTTCGACCTATAATTGCAACTTTATCCTCAATCCTCCCTCAAAACATGTAATGAACTAACACACTACCTTATCTGAAGAGATGTTGGATACACTTAACCCTTGATTAATGAGTTTTTGAGACGTTACATTGTCTAGTGACCATACTGGTCATCTGTCATAGATGCACATGTCAATGGTCTTGTTAATTTGCATATTTTTATCATTCGTTTTATTTATAACACGACTAAATAATATCAATATGACATGCCACTGATAATTTATTCAGACTCGGACGTGTTGGGTTTTAAATGTAATATGAATGACAATAGAAGGATGGGACAATCGTTTGCTGCAGCATAATTATGATAATTGCAATATTTATTTCAACGTGAAAGTGTTCTGTATTCACTGTAATGACATTTGAGTTAATTTTATCTGGAAGAGAAGAGTCTACAAATTTAATTAAAAAAAACACGAGATTATATTCTTTTTGCATGTTGGTTACGCTGATCTTAACTTTGGGGTAATTACTTGAAGTCACTTAATTGTTTTGGTGCTGATATATACACGTTAAAAATATTATTATTATTATAATTATTATTATTATTATTATTAAGTAATGAAAAGTAACGACGATGAGAAATATTTTAAATGTCCTTTTTGAGACAATGTGCATTTTGTGAAGCAAAGCAATTTTTAGGGCAAATTGAGCGTAATCTGATGTAAAATAATATTTGCATGTGTCATATTTACATATTAAATGTGATCGCTTGAAATTTCAGGATGAAGTTTAATTTTACAATTTTCTCAGGACTTCAAGTCATATCGTAATTTTAATTGTTCTGAAAGTTAAGAAATGTGAACATTTCAATCGAATGTGCTTTTAATTTTTTGTGATATAATGGCATGTGCTACTTTTGAATTTTTATGATATAATGGCATGTGCTACTTTTGAATGTATTATTTTATAAAAATTCAAAAGTAACACATGACAGTTCTTTTAGAAAGTACATGGATATTAATGCTGTCCGATTGTTTCATGTGGATTTTTCCATTTCATGACATATAGCATTAAACATTAGCATATGGCAAATGATTTTAAATATTTTTTCCGATAAAAAAATAAAGACAAAAATAGCACATGACAGGTAAAAAAGACATCGGCCCGGAGCATATGCAGCGAATACTTTCTTTGAGATAAAAAAAAGTAGCGACCAAACTGGAACTATAACATGGGGCCTACTCAATATCAGCGGATTGCTCTAATGACTTAGCCACCCGGCCAATAATCGAGCCCGGTCCGCCAAATTCCTCCCTTCTTTTTCATTCGTCTACATTCAATCGAAAGCTCCATAACCAACCAGTTGGTCAGACGAACGAGCATCCAAATTATCCAAATTAATAGAAAAGTGAATTTTCCCCTTACCACCCGAATGTTTACTGACAGCTGACCAGTGGCCTATAAACCACAGTCTGTCATAATTATCTAATAAACTTATTGCTAAGAATAATAAAATCATAATAAAATACTTCATATTAAACAATTCTCATTATGACCATACATGTCACAATAAGCTGTATATTTTTGTAACTTCAGTTGTTCTTTTAAACATACAACACTTGGCAGGTCATTTAAACAAAACAAAAAGAAGGGAAAACATGATCACCATTTTTGGCAGATTTAAAGACATCGATGGCGCAGCGAGTGTAAAGCAATTTTTAAAGCATTGATCGTGAATCATTACACTTTAAAAGCATCACTATTGCAAGAAAAAATGGAAAAAGACGAAAACTAGACTAGTAAACAAGAGATAAAAGTTAAAATGAATATCGATTGTAACTTTTCAACTATTAAACAGTTTGACATTTAAATTAATTGCCTCTTACTGACCACTACAATGTCCATTCTATTTTAGGAAGGACAGATACGGTACTTTCCACACCTTTTACAAACCCAACCAAAACATAAAAAATGATGAGATTCATGTGCAGTTGTGGCACGACTATGCAGGTTTTCTTTTGTTCTCGGATGTTCTATAAATCCCCTTATAATGTCATAGTATCCAGTGATCACGTGCCAGACAGTTATAATGTCACAGTGTCCAGTGATCACGTGTCAGACAGTTATAATGTCATAGTGTCCAGTGATCACGTGTCAGACAGTTATAATGTCATAGTGTCCAGTGATCACGTGCCAGGCAGTTATAATGTCATAGTGTCCAGTGATCACGTGCCAGACAATTATAATGTCATAGTGTCCGGTGATCATGTGCCAGACAGTTATAATGTCATAGTGTCCAGTGATCACGTGCCAGACAGTTATAATGTCATAGTGTCCAGTGATCACGTGTCAGACAGTTATAATGTCATAGTATCCAGTGATCACGTGCCAGACAGTTATAATGTCATAGTGTCCAGTGATCACGTGTCAGACAGTTATAATGTCATAGTGTCCAGTGATCACGTGCCAGACAGTTATAATGTCATAGTGTCCAGTGATCACGTGTCAGACATTTGCAGGGGCTTTAAGTAACTTGACGCTATTAAAATTAACCTCAAGAGCAACTCTCGCCTGTAAATCCCAATACATAAAACATAATTAATACAAAACATGTAATAACTTAATTTCCATTACTAAGACAAAATTACATTTAAAATGTCAAATACTTGTATTTGTCTTACTGATTACAGTAGTCTCAATCAAATTATCAAACACAAAACATAAAATTACATGAATTTTTTTTCCCAATGTGTAAGCGACACAATTGGGTTATGACGAAATAGGTACCAGTGTACACTTTTAGACACTTCAGTGCATGGTACCAAAATAGTGCGGAAATATGTAGGTACTATACAGAGTTTTGATTAAAGTGCATATTTGTAACTTAAATACAAAAACCTGCCGTATTTTAGCAAAAGGTTATTAATTTGCGTAATAATACGGTATAAGAACAACCCAAATTGGTATTACTTCAAACCAGGAAAAACAGGAAATAGTGATCAACAGGTTCACTGTATTGTCACTAGTTATGTCAGTGTCAAATTTGGTTAGCTTTGAACGGGGTTGACTATGTCAAATAGCAGAAAAACTATGCTATTATGTCCGATTTTGTTACATTTTCAACTAGATCTCACAGATATGTTCTACTTTCACAGTGAACGAGTTCTCGAGCCACCTAATGATATATTATGCAACACTCGTATTGTCACTAGGTATGTCAGTGACAAATTTGGTTAGCTTTGAACGGGGTTGATTATGTCAAATAGCAGAAAAACTATGCTATTATGTCCGATTTTCTTACATTTTCAACTAGATCTCATAGATATGCTCTACTTTCACAGTGAACGAGTTCTCGTGCCACCTAATGATATATTATGCGGCACTTGTATTGTCACTAGGTATGTCAGTGACAAATTTGTTTAGCTTTGAATGGGGTTGACTATGTCAAATAGCAGAAAAACTTTGCTATTATGAGCGATTTTGTTACATTTCCCTACTAGTTCTTACTTATATCCTCTAGGTTCACAGTGAACGAGTTCTCGTGCATCCTAATGATATATTATGCAGCACTTGTATTGTCACTAGATATGTCAGTGTCAAATTTGCTTAGCTTTGAACGGGGTTGACTATGTCAAATAGCAGAAATGCTTTGCTATTATGAGCGATTTTGTTACATTTCCCTACTAGTTCTTACTTATATCATCTAGGTTAACAGTGAACAAGTTCTCGTGCCACCTAATGATATATTATGCAACACTTGTATTGTCACTAGGTATGTCAGTGTCAAATTTGCTTAGCTTTGAACGGGGTTGACTATGTCAAATAGCAGAAATACTTTGCTATTATGAGGGATTTTGTTATTTTTCCCTACTAGTTCTTACTTATATCATCTAGGTTCACAGTGAACAAGTTCTCGTGCCACCTAATGATATATTATGCAACACTTGTATTGTCACTAGGTATGTCAGTGACTAATTTGCTTAGCTTTGAATTCGGTTGACTATGTCAAATAGCAGAAAATCGTTGCTATTATGAGGGATTTTCTTACATTACCCTACCAGTTCTTACTTATATCCTCTAGGTTCACAGTGAACCTGTTCTCGTGCCACCTAATGATATATTATGCAACACTTGTATTGTCACTAGGTATGTCAGTGACAAGTTTAGTTAGCTTTGAATGGGGTTGACTATGTCAAATAGCAGAAAAACTATGCTATTATGTCCGATTTTGTTACATTTTCAACTAGATCTCACAGATATGTTCTACTTTCACAGTGAACGAGTTCTCGTGCCACCTAATGATATATTATGCAGCACTTGAATTGTCACTAGGTATGTCAGTAAAAAATTTGGTTAGCTTTGAACGGGGTTGACTATGTCAAATAGCAGAAAAACTATGCTATTATGTCTGATTTTCTTACATTTTCAACTAGATCTCATAGATATGCTCTACTTTCACAGTGAACGAGTTCTCGTGCCACCAAATGATATATTATGCGGCACTTGTATTGTCACTAGGTATGTCAGTGACAAATTTGTTTAGCTTTGAATGGGGTTGACTATGCCAAATAGCAGAAAAACTTTGCTATTATGAGCGATTTTGTTACATTTCCCTACTAGTTCTTACTTATATCATCTAGGTTCACAGTGAACAAGTTCTCGTGCCACCTAATGATATATTATGCAACACTTGTATTGTCACTAGGTATGTCAGTGTCAAATTTGCTTAGCTTTGAACGGGGTTGACTATGTCAAATAGCAGAAATGCTTTGCAATTATGAGCGATTTTGTTATTTTTCCCTACTAGTTCTTACATATATCAACTAGGTTCACAGTGAACCTGTTCTCGTGCCACCTAATGATATATTATGCAACACTTGTATTGTCACTAGGTATGTCAGTGTCAAATTTGCTTAGCTTTGAACGGGGTTGACTATGTCCAATAGCAGAAATGCTTTGCTATTATGAGCGATTTTGTTATTTTTCCCTCTTAGTTCTTACTTATATCATCTAGGTTCACAGTGAACAAGTTCTCGTGCCACCTAATGATATATTATGCAACACTTGTATTGTCACTAGGTATGTCAGTGACTAATTTGCTTAGCTTTGAATGGGGTTGACTATGTCAAATAGCAGAAAAACTATGCTATTACGTCCGATTATCTTACATTTTCAACTAGATCTCATAGATATGCTCTACTTTCACAGTGAACGAGTTCTCGTGCCACCTAATGATATATTATGCGGCACTTGTATTGTCACTAGGTATGTCAGTGACAAATTTGTTTAGCTTTGAATGGGGTTGACTATGCCAGATAGCAGAAAAACTTTGCTATTATGAGCGATTTTCTTACATTACCCTACTAGTTCTTACTTATATCCTCTAGTTTCACAGTGAATGAGTTCTCGTGCCACCTAATGATATATTATGCAACACTTGTATTGTCACTAGGTATGTTAGTGTCAAATTTGCTTAGCTTTGAATGGGGTTGACTATGTCAAATAGCAGAAATGCTTTGCTATTATGAGCGATTTTGTTACATTTCCCTACTAGTTCTTACTTATATCATCTAGGTTCACAGTGAACGAGTTCTCGTGCCACCTAATGATATATTATGCAACACTTGTATTGTCACTAGGTATGTCAGTGTCAAATTTGCTTAGCTTTGAACGGGGTTGACTATGTCAAATAGCAGAAATACTTTGCTATTATGAGGGATTTTGTTATTTTTCCCTACTAGTTCTTACTTATATCATCTAGGTTAACAGTGAACAAGTTCTCGTGCCACCTAATGATATATTATGCAACACTTGTATTGTCACTAGGTATGTCAGTGACTAATTTGCTTAGCTTTGAATGGGGTTGACTATGTCAAATAGCAGAAATACTTTGCTATTATGAGGGATTTTCTTACATTACCCTACCAGTTCTTACTTATATCCTCTAGGTTCACAGTGAACCTGTTCTCGTGCCGCCTAATAATATTATGCAACACTTGTATTGTCACTAGGTATGTCAGTGACAAATTTGATTAGCTTTGAATGGGGTTGACTATGTCAAATAGCAGAAATACTTTGCTATTAAGAGCGAATTTCTTACATTACCCTACTAGTTCTTACTTATATCCTCTAGGTTCACAGTGAACCTGTTCTCGTGCCACCTAATGATATATTATGCAACACTTGTATTGTCACTAGGTATGTCAGTGACAAATTTGGTTAGCTTTGAACGGGGTTGACTATGTCAATAGCAGAAAAACTATGCTATTATGTCCGATTTTGTTACATTTTCAACTAGATCTCACAGATATGTTCTACTTTCACAGTGAACGAATTCTCGTGCCACCTAATGATATATTATGCAGCACTTGTATTGTCACTAGGTATGTCAGTGTCAAATTTGGTTAGCTTTGAACGGGGTTGACTATGTCAAATAGCAGAAAAACTATGCTATTATGTCCGATTTTCTTACATTTTCAACTAGATCTTATAGATATGCTCTACTTTCACAGTGAACGAGTTCTCGTGCCACCTAATGATATATTATGCGGCACTTGTATTGTCACTAGGTATGTCAGTGACAAATTTGTTTAGCTTTGAATGGGGTTGACTATGCCAAATAGCAGAAAAACTTTGCTATTATGAGCGATTTTCTTACATTACCCTACTAGTTCTTACTTATATCCTCTAGTTTCACAGTGAACGAGTTCCCATGCCACCTAATGATATATTATGCAACACTTGTATTATCACTAGGTATGTCAGTGTCAAATTTGTTTAGCTTTGAATGGGGTTGACTATGTCAAATAGCAGAAATAATTTGCTATTATGAGCGATTTTGTTACATTTCCCTACTAGTTCTTACTTATATCCTGTAGGTTCACAGTGAACGAGTTCGCGTGCCACCTAATGATATATTATGAAGCACTTGTATTGTCACTAGGTATGTCAGTGTCAAACTTACTTAGCTTTGAACGGGGTTGACTATGTCAAATAGCAGAAATGCTTTCCTACTATGAGCGATTTTGTTACATTTCCCTACTAGTTCTTACTTATATCCTCTAGGTTCACAGTGAACAAGTTCTCGTGCCACCTAATGATATATTATGCAACACTTGTATTGTCACTAGGTATGTCAGTGTCAAATTTGCTTAGCTTTGAACGGGGTTGACTATGTCAAATAGCAGAAATACTTTCCTATTATGAGCGATTTTGTTACATTTCCCTACTAGTTCTTACTTATATCATCTAGGTTCACAGTGAACAAGTTCTCGTGCCACCTAATGATATATTATGCAACACTTGTATTGTCACTAGGTATGTCAGTGACAAATTTGCTTAGCTTTGAATGGGGTTGACTATGTCAAATAGCAGAAAATCTTTGCTATTATGAGGGATTTTCTTACATTACCCTACTAGTTCTTACATATATCCTCTATGTTCACAGTGAACATGTTCTCGTGCCACCTAATAATATATTATGCAACACTTATATTGTCACTAGGTATGTCAGTGTCAAATTTGCTTAGCTTTGAACGGGGTTGACTATGTCAAATAGCAGAAATGCTTTGCTATTATGAGCGATTTTGTTATTTTTCCCTCTTAGTTCTTACTTATATCATCTAGGTTCACAGTGAACAAGTTCTCGTGCCACCTAATGATATATTATGCAACACTTGTATTGTCACTAGGTATGTCAGTGACTAATTTGATTAGCTTTGAATGGGGTTGACTATGTCAAATAGCAGAAAAACTATGCTATTATGTCCGATTATCTTACATTTTCAACTAGATCTCATAGATATGCTCTACTTTCACAGTGAACGAGTTCTCGTGCCACCTAATGATATATTATGCGGCACTTGTATTGTCACTAGGTATGTCAGTGACAAATTTGTTTAGCTTTGAATGGGGTTGACTATGCCAGATAGCAGAAAAACTTTGCTATTATGAGCGATTTTCTTACATTACCCAACTAGTTCTTACTTATATCCTCTAGTTTCACAGTGAATGAGTTCTCGTGCCACCTAATGATATATTATGCAACACTTGTATTGTCACTAGGTATGTTAGTGTCAAATTTGCTTAGCTTTGAATGGGGTTGACTATGTCAAATAGCAGAAATACTTTGCTATTATGATCGATTTTGTTACATTTCCCTTCTAGTTCTTACTTATATCATCTAGGTTCACAGTGAACGAGTTCTCGTGCATCCTAATGATATATTATGCAACACTTGTATTGTCACTAGGTATGTCAGTGTCAAATTTGCTTAGCTTTCAACGGGGTTGACTATGTCAAATAGCAGAAATGCTTTGCTATTATGAGCGATTTTGTTACATTTCCCTACTAGTTCTTACTTATATCATCTAGGTTCACAGTGAACGAGTTCTCGTGCCACCTAATGATATATTATGCAACACTTGTATTGTCACTAGGTATGTCAGTGTCAAATTTGCTTAGCTTTGAACGGGGTTGACTATGTCAAATAGCAGAAATACTTTGCTATTATGAGCGATTTTGTTATTTTTCCCTACTAGTTCTTACTTATATCATCTAGGTTAACAGTGAACAAGTTCTCGTGCCACCTAATGATATATTATGCAACACTTGTATTGTCACTAGGTATGTCAGTGACTAATTTGCTTAGCTTTGAATGGGGTTGACTATGTCAAATAGCAGAAATACTTTGCTATTATGAGGGATTTTCTTACATTACCCTACCAGTTCTTACTTATATCCTCTAGGTTCACAGTGAACCTGTTCTCGTGCCGCCTAATAATATATTATGCAACACTTGTATTGTCACTAGGTATGTCAGTGACAAATTTGATTAGCTTTGAATGGGGTTGACTATGTCAAATAGCAGAAATACTTTGCTATTAAGAGCGAATTTCTTACATTACCCTACTAGTTCTTACTATATCCTCTAGGTTCACAGTGAACCTGTTCTCGTGCCACCTAATGATATATTATGCAACACTTGTATTGTCACTAGGTATGTCAGTGACAAATTTGGTTAGCTTTGAACGGGGTTGACTATGTCAATAGCAGAAAAACTATGCTATTATGTCCGATTTTGTTACATTTTCAACTAGATCTCACAGATATGTTCTACTTTCACAGTGAACGAGTTCTCGTGCCACCTAATGATATATTATGCAGCACTTGTATTGTCACTAGGTATGTCAGTGTCAAATTTGGTTAGCTTTGAACGGGGTTGACTATGTCAAATAGCAGAAAAACTATGCTATTATGTCCGATTTCTTACATTTTCAACTAGATCTTATAGATATGCTCTACTTTCACAGTGAACGAGTTCTCGTGCCACCTAATGATATATTATGCGGCACTTGTATTGTCACTAGGTATGTCAGTGACAAATTTGTTTAGCTTTGAATGGGGTTGACTATGCCAAATAGCAGAAAAACTTTGCTATTATGAGCGATTTTCTTACATTACCCTACTAGTTCTTACTTATATCCTCTAGTTTCACAGTGAACGAGTTCCCATGCCACCTAATGATATATTATGCAACACTTGTATTATCACTAGGTATGTCAGTGTCAAATTTGTTTAGCTTTGAATGGGGTTGACTATGTCAAATAGCAGAAATAATTTGCTATTATGAGCGATTTTGTTACATTTCCCTACTAGTTCTTACTTATATCCTGTAGGTTCACAGTGAACGAGTTCGCGTGCCACCTAATGATATATTATGAAGCACTTGTATTGTCACTAGGTATGTCAGTGTCAAACTTACTTAGCTTTGAACGGGGTTGACTATGTCAAATAGCAGAAATGCTTTCCTACTATGAGCGATTTTGTTACATTTCCCTACTAGTTCTTACTTATATCCTCTAGGTTCACAGTGAACAAGTTCTCGTGCCACCTAATGATATATTATGCAACACTTGTATTGTCACTAGGTATGTCAGTGTCAAATTTGCTTAGCTTTGAACGGGGTTGACTATGTCAAATAGCAGAAATGCTTTGCAATTATGAGCGATTTTGTTATTTTTCCCTACTAGTTCTTACATATATCAACTAGGTTCACAGTGAACCTGTTCTCGTGCCACCTAATGATATATTATGCAACACTTGTATTGTCACTAGGTATGTCAGTGTCAAATTTGCTTAGCTTTGAACGGGGTTGACTATGTCCAATAGCAGAAATGCTTTGCTATTATGAGCGATTTTGTTATTTTTCCCTCTTAGTTCTTACTTATATCATCTAGGTTCACAGTGAACAAGTTCTCGTGCCACCTAATGATATATTATGCAACACTTGTATTGTCACTAGGTATGTCAGTGACTAATTTGCTTAGCTTTGAATGGGTTGACTATGTCAAATAGCAGAAAAACTATGCTATTACGTCCGATTATCTTACATTTTCAACTAGATCTCATAGATATGCTCTACTTTCACAGTGAACGAGTTCTCGTGCCACCTAATGATATATTATGCGGCACTTGTATTGTCACTAGGTATGTCAGTGACAAATTTGTTTAGCTTTGAATGGGTTGACTATGCCAGATAGCAGAAAAACTTTGCTATTATGAGCGATTTTCTTACATTACCCTACTAGTTCTTACTTATATCCTCTAGTTTCACAGTGAATGAGTTCTCGTGCCACCTAATGATATATTATGCAACACTTGTATTGTCACTAGGTATGTTAGTGTCAAATTTGCTTAGCTTTGAATGGGGTTGACTATGTCAAATAGCAGAAATGCTTTGCTATTATGAGCGATTTTGTTACATTTCCACTAGTTCTTACTTATATCATCTAGGTTCACAGTGAACGAGTTCTCGTGCCACCTAATGATATATTATGCAACACTTGTATTGTCACTAGGTATGTCAGTGTCAAATTTGCTTAGCTTTGAACGGGGTTGACTATGTCAAATAGCAGAAATACTTTGCTATTATGAGGGATTTTGTTATTTTTCCCTACTAGTTCTTACTTATATCATCTAGGTTACAGTGAACAAGTTCTCGTGCCACCTAATGATATATTATGCAACACTTGTATTGTCACTAGGTATGTCAGTGACTAATTTGCTTAGCTTTGAATGGGGTTGACTATGTCAAATAGCAGAAATACTTTGCTATTATGAGGGATTTTCTTACATTACCCTACCAGTTCTTACTTATATCCTCTAGGTTCACAGTGAACCTGTTCTCGTGCCGCCTAATAATATATTATGCAACACTTGTATTGTCACTAGGTATGTCAGTGACAAATTTGATTAGCTTTGAATGGGGTTGACTATGTCAAATAGCAGAAATACTTTGCTATTAAGAGCGAATTTCTTACATTACCCTACTAGTTCTTACTTATATCATCTAGGTTCACAGTGAACCTGTTCTCGTGCCACCTAATGATATATTATGCAACACTTGTATTGTCACTAGGTATGTCAGTGACAAATTTGGTTAGCTTTGAACGGGGTTGACTATGTCAATAGCAGAAAAACTATGCTATTATGTCCGATTTTGTTACATTTTCACTAGATCTCACAGATATGTTCTACTTTCACAGTGAACGAGTTCTCGTGCCACCTAATGATATATTATGCACACTTGTATTGTCACTAGGTATGTCAGTGTCAAATTTGGTTAGCTTTGAACGGGGTTGACTATGTCAAATAGCAGAAAAACTATGCTATTATGTCCGATTTTCTTACATTTTCAACTAGATCTTATAGATATGCTCTACTTTCACAGTGAACGAGTTCTCGTGCCACCTAATGATATATTATGCGGCACTTGTATTGTCACTAGGTATGTCAGTGACAAATTTGTTTAGCTTTGAATGGGGTTGACTATGCCAAATAGCAGAAAAACTTTGCTATTATGAGCGATTTTCTTACATTACCCTACTAGTTCTTACTTATATCCTCTAGTTCACAGTGAACGAGTTCCCATGCCACCTAATGATATATTATGCAACACTTGTATTGTCACTAGGTATGTCAGTGTCAAACTTACTTAGCTTTGAACGGGGTTGACTATGTCAATAGCAGAAATGCTTTCTATATGAGCGATTTTGTTACATTTCCCTACTAGTTCTTACTATATCCTCTAGGTTCACAGTGAACAAGTTCTCGTGCCACCTAATGATATATTATGCAACACTTGTATTGTCACTAGGTATGTCAGTGTCAAATTTGCTTAGCTTTGAACGGGGTTGACTATGTCAATAGCAGAAATACTTTCTATTATGAGCGATTTGTTACATTTCCCTACTAGTTCTTACTTATATCATCTAGGTTCACAGTGAACAGTTCTCGTGCCACCTAATGATATATTATGCAACACTTGTATTGTCACTAGGTATGTCAGTGACAAATTTGCTTAGCTTTGAATGGGGTTGACTATGTCAAATAGCAGAAAATCTTTGCTATTATGAGGGATTTTCTTACATTACCCTACTAGTTCTTACATATATCCTCTATGTTCACAGTGAACATGTTCTCGTGCCACCTAATGATATATTATGCAACACTTGTATTGTCACTAGGTATGTCAGTGTCAAATTTGCTTAGCTTTGAACGGGGTTGACTATGTCAAATAGCAGAAATGCTTTGCTATTATGAGCGATTTTGTTATTTTCCCTCTAGTTCTTACTTATATCATCTAGGTTCACAGTGAACAAGTTCTCGTGCCACCTAATGATATATTATGCAACACTTGTATTGTCACTAGGTATGTCAGTGACAATTTGATTAGCTTTGAATGGGGTTGACTATGTCAAATAGCAGAAAAACTATGCTATTATGTCCGATTTCTTACATTTTCAACTAGATCTCATAGATATGCTCTACTTTCACAGTGAACGAGTTCTCGTGCCACCTAATGATATATTATGCGGCACTTGTATTGTCACTAGGTATGTCAGTGACAAATTTGTTTAGCTTTGAATGGGTTGACTATGTCATAGCAGAAAAACTTTGCTATTATGAGCGATTTTTTACATTACCCAACTAGTTCTTACTTATATCCTCTAGTTTCACAGTGAATGAGTTCTCGTGCCACCTAATGATATATTATGCAACACTTGTATTGTCACTAGGTATGTCAGTGTCAAATTTGCTTAGCTTTGAATGGGGTTGACTATGTCAAATAGCAGAAATACTTTGCTATTATGATCGATTTTGTTACATTTCCCTTAGTTCTTACTTATATCATCTAGGTTCACAGTGAACGAGTTCTCGTGCACCTAATGATATATTATGCAACACTTGTATTGTCACTAGGTATGTCAGTGTCAAATTTGCTTAGCTTTCAACGGGGTTGACTATGTCAAATAGCAGAAATACTTTGCTATTATGAGCGATTTTGTTACATTTCCCTACTAGTTCTTACTTATATCATCTAGGTTCACAGTGAACGAGTTCTCGTGCCACCTAATGATATATTATGCAACACTTGTATTGTCACTAGGTATGTCAGTGTCAAATTTGCTTAGCTTTGAACGGGGTTGACTATGTCAAATAGCAGAAATACTTGCTATTATGAGCGATTTTGTTATTTTACTAGTTCTTACTTATATCATCTAGGTTACAGTGAACAAGTTCTCGTGCCACCTAATGATATATTATGCAACACTTGTATTGTCACTAGGTATGTCAGTGACAATTTGCTTAGCTTTGAATGGGGTTGACTATGTCAAATAGCAGAAATACTTTGCTATTATGAGGGATTTTCTTACATTACCCTACAGTTCTTACTTATATCCCTAGGTCACAGTGAACTGTTCTCGTGCCACCTAATGATATATTATGCAACACTTGTATTGTCACTAGGTATGTCAGTGACAAATTTGATTAGCTTTGAATGGGGTTGACTATGTCAAATAGCAGAAATACTTTGCTATTATGAGCGATTTCTTACATTACCCTACTAGTTCTTACTTATCCTCTAGGTTCACAGTGAACGTTCTCGTGCCACCTAATGATATATTATGCAACACTTGTATTGTCACTAGGTATGTCAGTGACAAATTTGGTTAGCTTTGAACGGGGTTGACTATGTCAATAGCAGAAAAACTATGCTATTATGTCCGATTTTGTTACATTTTCAACTAGATCTCACAGATATGTTCTACTTTCACAGTGAACGAGTTCTCGTGCCACCTAATGATATATTATGCAACACTTGTATTGTCACTAGGTATGTCAGTGTCAAATTTGGTTAGCTTTGAACGGGGTTGACTATGTCAAATAGCAGAAAACTATGCTATTATGCCGATTTTTTACATTTTACTAGTCTTATATATGCTCTAGTTTCACAGTGAACGAGTTCTCGTGCCACCTAATGATATATTATGCAACTTGTATTGTCACTAGGTATGTCAGTGACAAATTTGTTAGCTTTGAATGGGGTTGACTATGTCAAATAGCAGAAAAACTTTGCTATTATGAGCGATTTTCTTACATTACCCTACTAGTTCTTACTTATATCCTCTAGTTCACAGTGAACGAGTTCTCGTGCCACCTAATGATATATTATGCAACACTTGTATTGTCACTAGTATGTCAGTGTCAAATTTGTTAGCTTTGAATGGGGTTGACTATGTCAAATAGCAGAAATAATTTGCTATTATGAGCGATTTTGTTACATTTCCCTACTAGTTCTTACTTATATCTCTGTAGGTTCACAGTGAACAGTTCTCGTGCCACCTAATGATATTTATGCAGCACTTGTATTGTCACTAGGTATGTCAGTGTCAAATTCTTAGCTTTGAACGGGGTTGACTATGTCAAATAGCAGAAATGCTTTCTATTATGAGCGATTTTGTTACATTTCCCTACTAGTTCTTACTTATATCTCTAGGTTCACAGTGAACAAGTTCTCGTGCCACCTAATGATATATTATGCAACACTTGTATTGTCACTAGGTATGTCAGTGTCAAATTTGCTTAGCTTTGAACGGGGTTGACTATGTCAAATAGCAGAAATACTTTCCTATTATGAGCGATTTTGTTACATTTCCCTACTAGTTCTTACTTATATCATCTAGGTTCACAGTGAACAGTTCTCGTGCCACCTAATGATATATTATGCAACACTTGTATTGTCACTAGGTATGTCAGTGACAAATTTGCTTAGCTTTGAATGGGGTTGACTATGTCAAATAGCAGAAAACTTTGCTATTATGAGGGATTTTCTTACATTACCCTAGTTCTTACATATCCTCTAGTTCACAGTGAACATGTTCTCGTGCCACCTAATGATATATTATGCAACACTTATATTGTCACTAGGTATGTCAGTGTCAAATTTGCTTAGCTTTGAACGGGGTTGACTATGTCAAATAGCAGAAAATCTTTGCTATTATGAGGGATTTTCTTACATTACCCTACTAGTTCTTACTATATCCTCTATGTTCACAGTGAACATGTTCTCGTGCCACCTAATGATATATTATGCAACACTTGTATTGTCACTAGGTATGTCAGTGTCAAATTTGCTTAGCTTTGAACGGGGTTGACTATGTCAAATAGCAGAAATACTTTGCTATTATGAGCGATTTTGTTTTTCCCTCTAGTTCTTACTTATATATCTCTAGGTTCACAGTGAACAGTTCTCGTGCCACCTAATGATATATTATGCAACACTTGTATTGTCACTAGGTATGTCAGTGACAATTTGTTAGCTTTGAATGGGGTTGACTATGTCAAATAGCAGAAAAACTATGCTATTATGAGCGATTTCTTACATTTCAACTAGATCTCAAGATATGCTCTACTTTCACAGTGAACGAGTTCTCGTGCCACCTAATGATATATTATGCACACTTGTATTGTCACTAGGTATGTCAGTGTCAAATTTGTTAGCTTTGAATGGGGTTGACTATGTCAATAGCAGAAAACTTTGCTATTATGAGCGATTTTTTACATTACCCTACTAGTTCTTACTTATATCCTCTAGTTTCACAGTGAATGAGTTCTCGTGCCACCTAATGATATATTATGCAACACTTGTATTGTCACTAGGTATGTCAGTGTCAAATTTGCTTAGCTTTGAATGGGGTTGACTATGTCAAATAGCAGAAATACTTTGCTATTATGATCGATTTTGTTACATTTCCCTTCTAGTTCTTACTTATATCATCTAGGTTCACAGTGAACAGTTCTCGTGCCACCTAATGATATATTATGCAACACTTGTATTGTCACTAGGTATGTCAGTGTCAAATTTGCTTAGCTTTGAACGGGGTTGACTATGTCAAATAGCAGAAATGCTTTGCTATTATGAGCGATTTTGTTACATTTCCCTACTAGTTCTTACTTATATCCTCTAGGTTCACAGTGAACGAGTTCTCGTGCCACCTAATGATATATTATGCAACACTTGTATTGTCACTAGGTATGTCAGTGTCAAATTTGCTTAGCTTTGAACGGGGTTGACTATGTCAAATAGCAGAAATACTTTGCTATTATGAGCGATTTTGTTATTTTCCCTACTAGTTCTTACTTATATCTCTAGGTTACAGTGAACAGTTCTCGTGCCACCTAATGATATATTATGCAACACTTGTATTGTCACTAGGTATGTCAGTGACTAATTTGCTTAGCTTTGAACGGGGTTGACTATGTCAAATAGCAGAAACTTTGCTATTATGAGGGATTTTCTTACATTACCCTACCAGTTCTTACTTATATCCTCTAGTTCACAGTGAACCTGTTCTCGTGCCACCTAATGATATATTATGCAACACTTGTATTGTCACTAGGTATGTCAGTGACAAATTTGATTAGCTTTGAATGGGGTTGACTATGTCAAATAGCAGAAATACTTTGCTATTATGAGCGATTTCTTACATTACCCTACTAGTTCTTACTTATATCCTCTAGGTTCACAGTGAACCTGTTCTCGTGCCACCTAATGATATATTATGCAACACTTGTATTGTCACTAGGTATGTCAGTGACAAATTTGGTTAGCTTTGAACGGGGTTGACTATGTCAGCATAAAAACTATACTATTATGTCCGATTTTGTTACATTTTCACTAGATCTCACAGATATGTTCTACTTCACAGTGAACGAGTTCTCGTGCCACCTAATGATATTATGCAAACTTGTATTGTCACTAGGTATGTCAGTGTCAAATTTTGTTAGCTTTGAACGGGGTTGACTATGTCAAATAGCAGAAAAACTATGCTATTATGTCCGATTTTCTTACATTTTCAATAGATCTTATAGATATGCTCTACTTTCACATTACCCTACTAGTTCTTACTTATATCCTCTAGTTCACAGTGAACTAGTTCCCATGCCACCTAATGATATATTATGCAACACTTGTATTGTCACTAGGTATGTCAGTGTCAAATTTGCTTAGCTTTGAATGGGGTTGACTATGTCAAATAGCAGAAATAATTTGATATTATGAGCGATTTTGTTACATTTCCCTACTAGTTCTTACTTATATCCTGTAGGTTCACAGTGAACGAGTTCTCGTGCCACCTAATGATATATTATGAAGCACTTGTATTGTCACTAGGTATGTCAGTGTCAAATTTGCTTAGCTTTGAACGGGGTTGACTATGTCAAATAGCAGAAATACTTTCCTATTATGAGCGATTTTGTTACATTTCCCTACTAGTTTCTTACTTATATCATCTAGGTTCACAGTGAACATGTTCTCGTGCCACCTAATGATATATTATGCAACACTTGTATTGCACTAGGTATGTCAGTGTCAAATTTGCTTAGCTTTGAACTGGGATGACTATGTCAAATAGCAGAAATACTTTGCTATTATGAGCGATTTTGTTATTTTTCCCAACTAGTTCTTACTTATATCCTCTAGGTACACAGTGAACAACTTCTCGTGCCACCTAATGATATATTATGCAACACTTGTATTGTCACTAGGTATGTCAGTGTCAAATTTGCTTAGCTTTGAACGGGGTTGACTATGTCAAATAGCAGAAATGCTTTCCTATTATGAGCGATTTTGTTACATTTCCCTACTAGTTCTTACTTATATCATCTAGGTTCACAGTGAACAAGTTCTCGTGCCACCTAATGATATATTATGCGACACTTGTATTGTCACTAGGTATGTCAGTGACAAATTTGCTTAGCTTTGAATGGGATTGACTATGTCAAATAGCAGAAAATCTTTGCTATTATGAGGGATTTTCTTACATTACCCTACTAGTTCTTACTTATATCCTCTATGTTCACAGTGAACATGTTCTCGTGCCACCTAATATATATTATGCACACTTATTTGTCACTAGGTATGTCAGTGTCAAATTTGCTTAGCTTTGAATGGGGTTGACTATGTCAAATAGCAAAAATACTTTGCTATTATGGGCGATTTTCTTACATTACCCTACTAGTTCTTACTATATCCTCTATGTTCACAGTGAACCTGCTTTCGTGCCACCTAATGATATAATATGCAGCACTTGTATTGTCACTAGGTATGTCAGTGTCAAATTTGGTTAGCTTTGAACGGGTTGACTATGTCAAATAGCAGAAAAACTATGCTATTATGTCCGATTTTCTTACATTTTCAACTAGATCTTATAGATATGCTCTACTTTCACAGTGAACGAGTTCTCGTGCCACCTAATGATATATTATGCGGCACTTGTATTGTCACTAGGTATGTCAGTGACAAATTTGTTTAGCTTTGAATGTGGTTGACTATGCCAAATAGCAGAAAAACTTTGCTATTATGAGCGATTTTCTTACATTACCCTACTAGTTCTTACTTATATCCTCTAGTTCACAGTGAACGAGTTCCTGTGCCACCTAATGATATACTATGCAACACTTGTATTGTCACTAGGTATGTCAGTGTCAAATTTGCTTAGCTTTGAACGGGGTTGACTATGTCAAATAGCAGAAATACTTTCCTATTATGAGCGATTTTGTTACATTTCCCTACTAGTTCTTACTTATATCATCTAGGTTCACAGTGAACAGTTCTCGTGCCACCTAATGATATATTATGCAACACTTGTATTGCCACTAGGTATGTCAGTGTCAAATTTGCTTAGCTTTGAACTGGGATGACTATGTCAATAGCAGAAATACTTTGCTATTATGAGCGATTTTGTTATTTTTCCAACTAGTTCTTACTTATATCCTCTAGGTACACAGTGAACAAGTTCTCGTGCCACCTAATGATATATTATGCAACACTTGTATTTCACTAGGTATGTCAGTGTCAAATTTGCTTAGCTTTGAACGGGGTTGACTATGTCAAATAGCAGAAATACTTTCTATTATGAGCGATTTTGTTACATTTCCTACTAGTTCTTACTTATATCATCTAGGTTCACAGTGAACAAGTTCTCGTGCCACCTAATGATATATTATGCGACACTTGTATTGTCACTAGGTATGTCAGTGACAAATTTGCTTAGCTTTGAATGGGATTGACTATGTCAATAGCAGAAAATCTTTGCTATTATGAGGGATTTTCTTACATTACCCTACTAGTTCTTACTTATATCCTCTATGTTCACAGTGAACATGTTCTCGTGCCACCTAATAATATATTATGCAACACTTATTGTCACTAGGTATGTTAGTGTCAAATTTGCTTAGCTTTGAATGGGGTTAACTATGTCAAATAGCAAAAATACTTTGCTATTATGGGCGATTTTCTTACATTACCCTACTAGTTCTTACTTATATCCTCTATGTTCACAGTGAACCTGTTTCGTACCACCTAATGATATAATATGCAGCACTTGTATTGTCACTAGGTATGTCAGTGTCAAATTTGTTAGCTTTGAACGGGGTTGACTATGTCAAATAGCAGAAAAACTATGCTATTATGTCCGATTTTCTTACATTTCAACTAGATCTTAGATATGCTCTACTTTCACAGTGAACGAGTTCTCGTGCCACCTAATGATATATTATGCGGCACTTGTATTGTCACTAGGTATGTCAGTGACAAATTTGTTTAGCTTTGAAGTGGTTGACTATGCAAATAGCAGAAAAACTTTGCTATTATGAGCGATTTTCTACATTTCCTACTAGTTCTTACTATATCCTCTAGTTTCACAGTGAACAAGTTCTCGTGCCACCTAATGATATATTATGCAACACTTGTATTGTCACTAGGTATGTCAATGTCAAATTTGCTTAGCTTTGAATGGGGTTGACTATGTGAAATAGCAGAAATACTTTGCTATTATGAGCGATTTTGTTACATTTCCCTACTAGTTCTTACTTATATCCTCTAGGTTCACAGTGAACAAGTTCTCGTGCCACCTAATGATATATTATGCAACACTTGTATTGTCACTAGGTATGTCAGTGTCAAATTTGCTTAGCTTTCAACGGGGTTGACTATGTCAAATAGCAGAAATGCTTTCCTATTATGAGCGATTTTGTTACATTTCCCTACTAGTTCTTACTTATATCATCTAGGTTCACAGTGAACAAGTTCTCGTGCCACCTAATGATATATTATGCAACACTTGTATTGTCACTAGGTATGTCAGTGTCAAATTTGCTTAGCTTTGAACGGGGTTGACTATGTCAAATAGCAGAAATACTTTGCTATTATGAGCGATTTTGTTATTTTTCCCTACTAGTTCTTACTTATATCATCTAGGTTAACAGTGAACATGTTCTCGTGCCACCTAATGATATATTATGCAACACTTGTATTGTCACTAGGTATGTCAGTGACTAATTTGCTTAGCTTTGAATGGGGTTGACTATGTCAAATAGCAGAAATACTTTGCTATTATGAGGGATTTTCTTACATTACCCTACCAGTTCTTACTTATATCCTCTAGGTTCACAGTTAACCTGTTCTCGTGCCGCCTAATGATATATTATGCAACACTTGTATTGTCACTAGGTATGTCAGTGACAAATTTGATTAGCTTTGAATGGGGTTGACTATGTCAAATAGCAGAAATACTTTGCTATTAAGAGCGAATTTCTTACATTACTCTACTAGTTCTTACTTATATACTCTAGGTTCACAGTGAACCTGTTCTCGTGCCACCTAATGATATATTATGCAACACTTGTATTGTCACTAGGTATGTCAGTGACAAATTTTGTTAGCTTTGAACGGGGTTGACTATGTCAATAGCAGAAAAACTATACTATTATCCGATTTTGTTACATTTCACTAGATCTCACAGATATGTTCTACTTTCCAGTGAACGAGTTCTCGTGCCACCTAATGATATATTATGCAAACTTGTATTGTCACTAGGTATGTCAGTGTCAAATTTGGTTAGCTTTGAACGGGGTTGACTATGTCAAATAGCAGAAAAACTATGCTATTATGTCCGATTTCTTACATTTTCAACTAGATCTTATAGATATGCTCTACTTTCACAGTGAACGAGTTCTCGTGCCACCTAATGATATATTATGCGGCACTTGTATTGTCACTAGGTATGTCAGTGACAAATTTGTTTAGCTTTGAATGGGTTGACTATGCAAATAGCAGAAAAACTTTGCTATTATGAGCGATTTTCTTACATTACCCTACTAGTTCTTACTTATCCTCTAGTTTCACAGTGAACGAGTTCCATGCCACCTAATGATATATTATGCAACACTTGTATTGTCACTAGTATGTCAGTGTCAAATTTGCTTAGCTTTGAATGGGGTTGACTATGTCAAATAGCAGAAATAATTTGCTATTATGAGCGATTTTTTCATTTCCCTACTAGTTCTTACTTATATCCTGTAGGTCACAGTGAACGAGTTCTCGTGCCACCTAATGATATATTATGCACTTGTATTGTCACTAGGTATGTCAGTGTCAAATTTGCTTAGCTTTGAACGGGGTTGACTATGTCAAATAGCAGAAATACTTTCCTATTATGAGCGATTTGTTACATTTCCCTACTAGTTCTTACTTATATCATCTAGGTTCACAGTGAACATGTTCTCGTGCCACCTAATGATATATTATGCAACACTTGTATTGCCACTAGGTATGTCAGTGTCAAATTTGCTTAGCTTTGAACTGGGGGACTATGTCAAATAGCAGAAATACTTTGCTATTATGAGCGATTTTGTTATTTTTCCCAACTAGTTCTTACTTATATCCTCTAGGTTCACAGTGAACAAGTTCTCGTGCCACCTAATGATATATTATGCAACACTTGTATTGTCACTAGGTATGTCAGTGTCAAATTTGCTTAGCTTTGAACGGGGTTGACTATGTCAAATAGCAGAAATACTTTCCTATTATGAGCGATTTTGTTACATTTCCCTACTAGTTCTTACTTATATCATCTAGGTTCACAGTGAACAAGTTCTCGTGCCACCTAATGATATATTATGCACACTTGTATTGTCACTAGGTATGTCAGTGACAAATTTGCTTAGCTTTGAATGGGATTGACTATGTCAAATAGCAGAAAATCTTTGCTATTATGAGGGATTTTCTTACATTACCCTACTAGTTCTTACTTATATCCTCTATGTTCACAGTGAACTGTTCTCGTGCCACTAATATATTATGCAACACTTATTTTGTCACTAGGTATGTTAGTGTCAAATTTGCTTAGCTTTGAATGGGGTTAACTATGTCAAATAGCAAAAATACTTTGCTATTATGAGGCGATTTTCTTACATTACCCTACTAGTTCTTACTTATATCCTCTATGTTCACAGGAACTGTTTCGTACCACCTAATGATATAATATGCAGCACTTGTATTGTCACTAGGTATGTCAGTGTCAAATTTGGTTAGCTTTGAACGGGGTTGACTATGTCAAATAGCAGAAAAACTATGCTATATGTCCGATTTTCTTACATTTTCACTAGATCATTATAGATATGCTCTATTTCACAGTGAACGAGTTTCTCGTGCCACCTAATGATATATTATGCGGCACTTGTATTGTCACTAGGTATGTCAGTGACAATTTGTTTAGCTTTGAATGTGGTTGACTATGCAAATAGCAGAAAAACTTTGCTATTTATGAGCGATTTTCTTACATTATTCCTACTAGTTCTTACTTATTTCCTCTAGTTTCACAGTGAACAAGTTCTCGCCACCTAATGATATATTATGCAACACTTGTATTGTCACTAGGGTATGTCAATGTCAAATTTGCTTAGCTTTGAATGGGGTTGACTATGTGAAATAGCAGAAATACTTTGCTATTATGAGCGATTTTGTTACATTTCCTACTAGTCTTACTTATATCCTCTAGTTCACAGTGAACAAGTTCTCGTGCCACCTAATGATATTATGCAACACTTGTATTGTCATAGGTATGTCAGTGTCAAATTTGCTTAGCTTTCAACGGGGTTGACTATGTCAAATAGCAGAAATGCTTTCTATTATGAGCGATTTTTGTTACATTTCCCTACTAGTTCTTACTTATATCATCTAGGTTCACAGTGAACAAGTTCTCGTGCCACCTAATGATATATTATGCAACACTTGTATTGTCACTAGGTATGTCAGTGTCAAATTTGCTTAGCTTTGAACGGGGTTGACTATGTCAAATAGCAGAAATACTTTGCTATTATGAGCGATTTTGTTATTTTTCCCTACTAGTTCTTACTTATATCATCTAGGTTAACAGTGAACATGTTCTCGTGCCACCTAATGATAATTATGCAACACTTGTATTGTCACTAGGTATGTCAGTGACTAATTTGCTTAGCTTTGAATGGGTTGACTATGTCAAATAGCAGAAATACTTTGCTATTATGAGGGATTTTCTTACATTACCCTACAGTTCTTACTTATATCCTCTAGGTTCACAGTTAACCTGTTCTCGTGCCGCCTAATGATATATTATGCAACACTTGTATTGTCACTAGGTATGTCAGTGACAAATTTGATTAGCTTTGAATGGGTTGACTATGTCAAATAGCAGAAATACTTGCTATTAAGAGCGAATTTCTTACATTACTCTACTAGTTCTTACTTATATACTCTAGGTCACAGTGAACCTGTTCTCGTGCCACCTAATGATATATTATGCAACACTTGTATTGTCACTAGGTATGTCAGTGACAAATTTGTTTAGCTTTGAACGGGGTTGACTATGTCAATAGCAGAAAAACTATACTATTATGTCCGATTTTGTTACATTTTCAACTAGATCTCACAGATATGTTCTACTTTCACAGTGACGAGTTCTCGTGCCACCTAATGATATATTATGCAAAACTTGTATTGTCACTAGGTATGTCAGTCAAATTTGGTTAGCTTTGAACGGGGTTGACTATGTCAAATAGCAGAAAAACTATGCTATTATGTCCGATTTTCTTACATTTTCAACTAGATCTTATAGATATGCTCTACTTTCACAGTGAACGAGTTCTCGTGCCACCTAATGATATTATGCGGCACTTGTATTGTCACTAGGTATGTCAGTGACAAATTTGTTTAGCTTTGAATGTGGTTGACTATGCCAAATAGCAGAAAAACTTTGCTATTATGAGCGATTTTCTTACATTACCCTACTAGTTCTTACTTATATCCTCTAGTTTCACAGTGAACGAGTTCCCATGCCACCTAATGATATATTATGCAACACTTGTATTGTCACTAGGTATGTCAGTGTCAAATTTGCTTAGCTTTGAATGGGTTGACTATGTCAAATAGCAGAAATAATTTGCTATTATGAGCGATTTTTTACATTTCCCTACTAGTTCTTACTTATATCCTGTAGGTTCACAGTGAACGAGTTCTCGTGCCACCTAATGATATATTATGAAGCACTTGTATTGTCACTAGGTATGTCAGTGTCAAATTTGCTTAGCTTTGAACGGGGTTGACTATGTCAAATAGCAGAAATACTTTCCTATTATGAGCGATTTTGTTACATTTCCCTACTAGTTCTTACTTATATCATCTAGGTTCACAGTGAACATGTTCTCGTGCCACCTAATGATATATTATGCAACACTTGTATTGCCACTAGGTATGTCAGTGTCAAATTTGCTTAGCTTTGAACTGGGATGACTATGTCAAATAGCAGAAATACTTTGCTATTATGAGCGATTTTGTTATTTTTCCCAACTAGTTCTTACTTATATCCTCTAGGTACACAGTGAACAAGTTCTCGTGCCACCTAATGATATATTATGCAACACTTGTATTGTCACTAGGTATGTCAGTGTCAAATTTGCTTAGCTTTGAACGGGTTGACTATGTCAAATAGCAGAAATACTTTCCTATTATGAGCGATTTTGTTACATTTCCCTACTAGTTCTTACTTATATCATCTAGGTTCACACAGTGAACAAGTTCTCGTGCCACCTAATGATATATTATGCGACACTTGTATTGTCACTAGGTATGTCAGTGACAAATTTGCTTAGCTTTGAATGGGATTGACTATGTCAAATAGCAGAAAATCTTTGCTATTTATGAGGGATTTTCTTACATTACCCTACTAGTTCTTACTTATATCCTCTATGTTCACAGTGAACATGTTCTCGTGCCACCTAATAATATATTATGCAACACTTATTTTGTCACTAGGTATGTTAGTGTCAAATTTGCTTAGCTTTGAATGGGTTAACTATGTCAAATAGCAAAATACTTTGCTATTATGGGCGATTTTCTTACATTACCCTACTAGTTCTTACTTATATCCTCTATGTTCACAGTGAACCTGTTTTCGTGCCACCTAATGATATAATATGCAGCACTTGTATTGTCACTAGGTATGTCAGTGTCAAATTTGGTTAGCTTTGAACGGGGTTGACTATGTCAAATAGCAGAAAAACTATGCTATTATGTCCGATTTTCTTACATTTTCAACTAGATCTTATAGATATGCTCTACTTTCACAGTGAACGAGTTCTCGTGCCACCTAATGATATATTATGCGGCACTTGTATTGTCACTAGGTATGTCAGTGACAAATTTGTTTAGCTTTGAATGTGGTTGACTATGCCAAATAGCAGAAAAACTTTGCTATTATGAGCGATTTTCTTACATTACCCTACTAGTTCTTACTTATATCCTCTAGTTTCACAGTGAACGAGTTCCCATGCCACCTAATGATATATTATGCAACACTTGTATTGTCACTAGGTATGTCAGTGTCAAATTTGCTTAGCTTTGAATGGGGTTGACTATGTCAAATAGCAGAAATAATTTGCTATTATGAGCGATTTTGTTACATTTCCCTACTAGTTCTTACTTATATCCTGTAGGTTCACAGTGAACGAGTTCTCGTGCCACCTAATGATATATTATGAAGCACTTGTATTGTCACTAGGTATGTCAGTGTCAAATTTGCTTAGCTTTGAACGGGGTTGACTATGTCAAATAGCAGAAATACTTTCCTATTATGAGCGATTTTGTTACATTTCCCTACTAGTTCTTACTTATATCATCTAGGTTCACAGTGAACATGTTCTCGTGCCACCTAATGATATATTATGCAACACTTGTATTGCCACTAGGTATGTCAGTGTCAAATTTGCTTAGCTTTGAACTGGGATGACTATGTCAAATAGCAGAAATACTTTGCTATTATGAGCGATTTTGTTATTTTTCCCAACTAGTTCTTACTTATATCCTCTAGGTACACAGTGAACAAGTTCTCGTGCCACCTAATGATATATTATGCAACACTTGTATTGTCACTAGGTATGTCAGTGTCAAATTTGCTTAGCTTTGAACGGGGTTGACTATGTCAAATAGCAGAAATACTTTCCTATTATGAGCGATTTTGTTACATTTCCCTACTAGTTCTTACTTATATCATCTAGGTTCACAGTGAACAAGTTCTCGTGCCACCTAATGATATATTATGCGACACTTGTATTGTCACTAGGTATGTCAGTGACAAATTTGCTTAGCTTTGAATGGGATTGACTATGTCAAATAGCAGAAAATCTTTGCTATTATGAGGGATTTTCTTACATTACCCTACTAGTTCTTACTTATATCCTCTATGTTCACAGTGAACATGTTCTCGTGCCACCTAATAATATATTATGCAACACTTATTTTGTCACTAGGTATGTTAGTGTCAAATTTGCTTAGCTTTGAATGGGGTTAACTATGTCAAATAGCAAAAATACTTTGCTATTATGGGCGATTTTCTTACATTACCCTACTAGTTCTTACTTATATCCTCTATGTTCACAGTGAACCTGTTTTCGTGCCACCTAATGATATAATATGCAGCACTTGTATTGTCACTAGGTATGTCAGTGTCAAATTTGGTTAGCTTTGAACGGGGTTGACTATGTCAAATAGCAGAAAAACTATGCTATTATGTCCGATTTTCTTACATTTTCAACTAGATCTTATAGATATGCTCTACTTTCACAGTGAACGAGTTCTCGTGCCACCTAATGATATATTATGCGGCACTTGTATTGTCACTAGGTATGTCAGTGACAAATTTGTTTAGCTTTGAATGTGGTTGACTATGCCAAATAGCAGAAAAACTTTGCTATTATGAGCGATTTTCTTACATTACCCTACTAGTTCTTACTTATATCCTCTAGTTTCACAGTGAACGAGTTCCCATGCCACCTAATGATATATTATGCAACACTTGTATTGTCACTAGGTATGTCAGTGTCAAATTTGCTTAGCTTTGAATGGGGTTGACTATGTCAAATAGCAGAAATAATTTGCTATTATGAGCGATTTTGTTACATTTCCCTACTAGTTCTTACTTATATCCTGTAGGTTCACAGTGAACGAGTTCTCGTGCCACCTAATGATATATTATGAAGCACTTGTATTGTCACTAGGTATGTCAGTGTCAAATTTGCTTAGCTTTGAACGGGGTTGACTATGTCAAATAGCAGAAATACTTTCCTATTATGAGCGATTTTGTTACATTTCCCTACTAGTTCTTACTTATATCATCTAGGTTCACAGTGAACATGTTCTCGTGCCACCTAATGATATATTATGCAACACTTGTATTGCCACTAGGTATGTCAGTGTCAAATTTGCTTAGCTTTGAACGGGGTTGACTATGTCAAATAGCAGAAATACTTTGCTATTATGAGCGATTTTGTTATTTTTCCCAACTAGATCTTACTTATATCATCTAGGTACACAGTGAACAAGTTCTCGTGCCACCTAATGATATATTATGCAACACTTGTATTGCCACTAGGTATGTCAGTGTCAAATTTGCTTAGCTTTGAACGGGGTTGACTATGTCAAATAGCAGAAATACTTTCCTATTATGAGCGATTTTGTTACATTTCCCTACTAGTTCTTACTTATATCATCTAGGTTCACAGTGAACAAGTTCTCGTGCCACCTAATGATATATTATGCGACACTTGTATTGTCACTAGGTATGTCAGTGACAAATTTGCTTAGCTTTGAATGGGATTGACTATGTCAAATAGCAGAAAATCTTTGCTATTATGAGGGATTTTCTTACATTACCCTACTAGTTCTTACTTATATCCTCTATGTTCACAGTGAACATGTTCTCGTGCCACCTAATAATATATTATGCAACACTTATTTTGTCACTAGGTATGTCAGTGTCAAATTTGCTTAGCTTTGAATGGGGTTCACTATGTCAAATAGCAAAAATACTTTGCTATTATGGGCGATTTTCTTACATTACCCTACTAGTTCTTACTTATATCCTCTATGTTCACAGTGAACCTGTTTTCGTGCCACCTAATGATATAATATGCAGCACTTGTATTGTCACTAGGTATGTCAGTGTCAAATTTGGTTAGCTTTGAACGGGGTTGACTATGTCAAATAGCAGAAAAACTATGCTATTATGTCCGATTTTCTTACATTTTCAACTAGATCTTATAGATATGCTCTACTTTCACAGTGAACGAGTTCTCGTGCCACCTAATGATATATTATGCGGCACTTGTATTGTCACTAGGTATGTCAGTGACAAATTTGTTTAGCTTTGAATGTGGTTGACTATGCCAAATAGCAGAAAAACTTTGCTATTATGAGCGATTTTCTTACATTACCCTACTAGTTCTTACTTATATCCTCTAGTTTCACAGTGAACGAGTTCCTGTGCCACCTAATGATATACTATGCAACACTTGTATTGTCACTAGGTATGTCAGTGTCAAATTTGCTTAGCTTTGAACTGGGATGACTATGTCAAATAGCAGAAATACTTTGCTATTATGAGCGATTTTGTTATTTTTCCCAACTAGTTCTTACTTATATCCTCTAGGTACACAGTGAACAAGTTCTCGTGCCACCTAATGATATATTATGCAACACTTGTATTGTCACTAGGTATGTCAGTGTCAAATTTGCTTAGCTTTGAACGGGGTTGACTATGTCAAATAGCAGAAATACTTTCCTATTATGAGCGATTTTGTTACATTTCCCTACTAGTTCTTACTTATATCATCTAGGTTCACAGTGAACAAGTTCTCGTGCCACCTAATGATATATTATGCGACACTTGTATTGTCACTAGGTATGTCAGTGACAAATTTGCTTAGCTTTGAATGGGGTTCACTATGTCAAATAGCAGAAAATCTTTGCTATTATGAGGGATTTTCTTACATTACCCTACTAGTTCTTACTTATATCCTCTATGTTCACAGTGAACCTGTTTTCGTGCCACCTAATGATATAATATGCAGCACTTGTATTGTCACTAGGTATGTCAGTGTCAAATTTGGTTAGCTTTGAACGGGGTTGACTATGTCAAATAGCAGAAAAACTATGCTATTATGTCCGATTTTCTTACATTTTCAACTAGATCTTATAGATATGCTCTACTTTCACAGTGAACGAGTTCTCGTGCCACCTAATGATATATTATGCGGCACTTGTATTGTCACTAGGTATGTCAGTGACAAATTTGTTTAGCTTTGAATGTGGTTGACTATGCCAAATAGCAGAAAAACTTTGCTATTATGAGCGATTTTCTTACATTATCCTACTAGTTCTTACTTATATCCTCTAGTTTTACAGTGAACAAGTTCTCGTGCCACCTAATGATATATTATGCAACACTTGTATTGTCACTAGGTATGTCAGTGTCAAATTTGCTTAGCTTTGAACGGGGTTGACTATGTCAAATAGCAGAAATACTTTCCTATTATGAGCGATTTTGTTACATTTCCCTAATAGTTCTTACTTATATCCTCTAGGTTCACAGTGAACAAGTTCTCGTGCCACCTAATGATATATTATGCAACACTTGTATTGTCACTAGGTATGTCAGTGTCAAATTTGCTTAGCTTTGAACGGGGTTGACTATGTCAAATAGCAGAAATACTTTCCTATTATGAGCGATTTTGTTACATTTCCCTACTAGTTCTTACTTATATCATCTAGGTTCACAGTGAACAAGTTCTCGTGCCACCTAATGATATATTATGCAACACTTATATTGTCACTAGGTATGTTAGTGTCAAATTTGCTTAGCTTTGAATGGGGTTGACTATGTCAAATAGCAGAAATACTTTGCTATTATGGGCGAATTTCTTACATTACCCTACTAGTTCTTACTTATATCCTCTATGTTCACAGTGAACCTGTTTTCGTGCCACCTAATGATATATTATGCAGCACTTGTATTGTCACTAGGTATGTCATTGTCAAATTTGGTTAGCTTTGAACGGGGTTGACTGTGTCAAATAGCAAAAAACTATGCTATTATGTCCGATTTTCTTACATTTTCAACTAGATCTCATAGATATGCTCTACTTTCACAGTGAACGAGTTCTCGTGCCACCTAATGATATATTATGCGGCACTTGTATTGTCACTAGGTATGTCAGTGACAAATTTGTTTAGCTTTGAACGGGGTTGACTATGCCAAAAAGCAGAAAAACTTTGCTATTATGAGCGATTTTGTTACATTTCCCTACTAGTTCTTACTTATATCCTCTAGGTTCACAGTGAACGAGTTCTCGTGCCACCTAATAATATATTATGCAACACTTGTATTGTCACTACGTATGTCAGTGTCAAATTTGCTTAGCTTTGAATGGGGTTGACTATGTCAAATAGCAGAAATACTTTGCTATTATGAGGGATTTTCTTACATTACCCTACTAGTTCTTACATATATCCACTAGGTTCACAGTGAACCTGTTCTCGTGCCACCTAATGATATATTATGCAACACTTGTATTGTCACTAGGTATGTCAGTGTCAAATTTGCTTAGCTTTGAGCGGGGTTGACTATGTCAAATAGCAGAAATACTTTCCTATTATGAGCGATTTTCTTACATTACCCTGCTAGTTCTTACTTATATCCTCTAGTTTCACAGTGAACATGTTCACTAGAACGAGTTCACTCTGAAACTATGGCATATCTGTGAGATCTAGTTGAAAATGTAACGAAATCGGACATAATAACATAGTTTTTCTCCTATTTGAAATAGTCATCCCCGTTCAAAGCTAACCAAATTTGACACTGGCATATCTATTGACAATACAAGTGCTGCACTGTGAACCTAGAGTATATAAGTAAGTGCTAGTAGGGTAATGTAAGAAAATCGCCCATAATAGCAAAGTATTTCTGCTATTTGACATAGTCAACCCCATTCAAAGCTAAGCAAATTTGACACTGACATACCTAGTGACAATAAAAGTGTTGCATAATATATTATTAGGTGGCACGACAACTTGTTCACTGTGAACCTAGAGTTTATAAGTAAGAACTAGTACGGAAATGTAACAAAATCGCTCATAATAGCAAAGTTTTTCACCTATTTGACATAGTCAACCCCGTTCAAAGCTAACCAAATTTGACACTGACATACCTAGTGACAATACAAGTGTTACATAATATATCATTAGGTGGCACGAGAACTTGTTCACTGTGAACCTAGAGTATATAAGTAAGAACTAGTAGGGAAATGTAAGAAAATCGGACATAATAGCAAAGATTTTCTGCTATTTGACATAGTCAACCCCTTTCAAAGCTAACCAAATTTGACACTGACATACCTAGTGACAATACAAGTGTTGCATAATATATAATTATGTGGCACGAGAACTTGTTCACTGTGAACCTAGAGGATATATGTAAGAACTAGTAGGGAAATGTAAAAAAATGGATACAATAGCAAAGTTTTTCTGCTTTTTGACATAGTCAACCCCTTTCAAAGCTAACCAAATTTGACACTGACATACCTAGTGACAATACAAGTGTTGCATAATATATCATTAGGTGGCACGAGAACTTCTTCACTGTGAACCTAGAGGATATATGTAAGAACTAGTAGGGAAATGTAACAAAATTTGAAATAATAGCAAAGTTTTCCTGCTATTTGACATAGTCAACCCCGTTCAAAGCTAATCAAATTTGACACTGACATACCTAGTGACAATACAAGTGTTGCATAATAATACATTAGGTGGCACGAGAACTTCTTCACTGTGAACCTAGAGGATATATGTAAGAAATTGTAGGGAAATGTAACAAAATTTGACATAATAGCAAAGTATTTCTGCTATTTGACACAGTCAATCTCTTTCAAAGCTAATTAAATTTGACACTGACATACCTAGACTGTCCTAGTGACAAAACAAGTGTTGCATAATATATAATTATGTGGCACGAGAACTTGTTCACTGTGAACCTAGAGGATATATGTAAGAACTAGTAGGGAAATGTAAAAAAATGGATACAATAGCAAAGTTTTTCTGCTTTTTGACATAGTCAACCCCTTTCAAAGCTAACCAAATTTGACACTGACATACCTAGTGACAATACAAGTGTTGCATAATATATCATTAGGTGGCACGAGAACTTGTTCACTGTGAACCTAGAGGATATATGTAAGAACTAGTAGGGAAATGTAACAAAATTTGAAATAATAGCAAAGTTTTCCTGCTATTTGACATAGTCAACCCCGTTCAAAGCTAATCAAATTTGACACTGACATACCTAGTGACAATACAAGTGTTGCATAATAATACATTAGGTGGCACGAGAACTTCTTCACTGTGAACCTAGAGGATATATGAAAGAAATTGTAGGGAAATGTAACAAAATTTGACATAATAGCAAAGTATTTCTGCTATTTGACACAGTCAATCTCTTTCAAAGCTAATTAAATTTGACACTGACATACCTAGACTGTCCTAGTGACAATACAAGTGTTGCATAATATATCATTAGGTGGCACGAGAACTTGTTCACTGTGAACCTAGAGGATATAAGTAAGAACTTGTAGGGAAATGTAACAAAATTTGATATAATAGCAAAGTTTTCCTGCTATTTGACATAGTCAACCCCGTTCCAAGCTAATCAAATTTGACACTGACATACCTAGTGACAATACAAGTGTTGCATAATATATCATTAGGTGGCACGAGAACTTGTTCACTGTGAACCTAGAGTATATAAGTAAGAACTAGTTGGGAAATGTAAGAAAATCGGACATAATAGCAAAGATTTTCTGCTATTTGACATAGTCAACCCCGTTCAAAGCTAATCAAATTTGACACTGACATACCTAGTGACAATACAAGTGTTACATAATATATCATTAGGTGGCACGAGAACTTGTTTACCGTGAAGCTAGAGAATATCGGTTAGAACTAGTAGGGAAATGTAAGAAAATCGGACATACTAGCAAAGTTATTTGTTATTTGACATAGTTAACTCCATACAATATGAGCTCTATCCCCTGAAAGTCATTAAGCATTTTAATGCGACAGTTTGTCTTTAATAATGGGTGTAATTGCTGTTTCAAAATAAAATGTTGAATGTTGAAAAAGTAAATAAACTTACTTACTTACTGTTTCAACATTGAATGTTGAATAAGTAACTAACTTCAGATATCATTTACTTTTTCAACATTGAATGTTGAATGTTGAAAAAGTAACCAACTTCAGGTGTCCGGTTTTATATGTCTCTGGTCCCAGTCAAGAATATTTCACTAATATCGAGACATCGCCAGCTATAGGTGAAAGTGCAGAAATTTTGCATGTGCGTTGCGCTTATGGCATTATACAGCAGGGTTCTTTAACAGCGTGCCAAGCCCACCGTGACACGGGACCTCCGAAAGAACCATGACTTTCATTTCGTAATGCCGAGTGCTTGACGAAAGAATTTCCAGTCTGAGATCAGACCCGACCGGGATTCGAAACAATGACCTCCCGTTTACGGAGCACTCTACTAGCTAGTGACGGAAAAGCTGGCGGAAGATAGATATATAGCGGTTGCCAAGATATAGTTAACGACGGGCCGTGATTTACTACTGATTTGAGGGCGCGGTGGCCTAATGGATAAGACGTTAGTCTTCAAATCCAGGGCCTCTCACCGCTGTGAGTTCGAGTCCCGCTCGGACCACATGTGGGAAAGTGAATTTGCCTTACCGTTGGCCTTTACTGATTCACCTGGTATCAGTATAATGGACTGGGGGAGTGGTACGCTTGTCTGCGGCGTACTGACTGTGAGCTAGCACGGTAAAGTCGCCCTGAGTGCGCGCTACTACAAGGCAGACCATACAACACACTTGCACTTCACATGCATACACAAAAATTGTTCATAGATTAATCCATAGAGATTAATTAAATAGTTCTCGTCGCGAATAGCTGAAAAATTGCTGATGCGACGTTAAGCAACATTCAACCAACTAACCAACCAACCAACCAACTACTGATTTGAGAGTAATTCGTTATCTTAGTGTTAAACTTTCGACAGTCCTGTACTGTACCTACATTACACAGTATACTGGCTAAATATATTATTCAAATTAAAGGTCCGAAACGGCCAGGTCAAACTCGACGTAAATACGATTGTTTGTTGTACTATAAAACCTAACTTGAATAACGTGACGATTTGAAATTATTATCTGATGAATTAATCAACTTATCCCTCCTCGTGATGTTAATAAGGCGAGAGCGTTATCTGAAACATCACGAGTGCATGCGCATTCTGGCGATGCTTGCCCCTCCCCCCCCCCCCCCCTCCTCGCCGTAAAATACCAAAGCTACTGTCGTTTTCTACATTTTACAACATTGCATTTATTATTATTATTATTGTTATTATTATTATTATTATTATTATTATTATTATTATTACATGTATTATTTAATTGCTACTTTTGAATTTTTATGAAATAATACATTCAAAAATTAGTTCGCTGCTTCTGAATTTTTGGCTCACCGCGCTGAAAGCTCAGATGAGCTAAATACCGTTTTGGGATGGTTCACCCACCAACGTCCATTAAAATTTTACATCATTTAATCATCTTTTCAAAAACTAGATCCAATTTGATGGAACTTACTGACTATCAAGCAAATAGAGTTATGTCCCCATGGGAGAAAAAGTGAATATCTTTGTTTTTCTTACTTACTGTTTTTCTTTTTTAAAGCTTCTCTTCAGAAGAAATAAGAGATATATATGGACTACATATTATACCAGTGTTAATTTTACAGCACGGGATACAATTCTTCATCCGAAGTACATGGACCAAACTTGTGAAACCATTTTTTTTCTAGCCCCACGGTCCAAAGGACAAAAATATATTTAATCAATTTTAGCCTAGGAATACTGGTACTTTTCATGTATAGCATACTTTGGATACCTTGTTTCACATTTCCACAAGTCATAGCTGTAAGCAGGTAAAGTTAGCTACAAGTAACCGGCTACTAGTAGCCAGTTACTTGTGGAAGAAAAGTTAGCTACTAGTAGCCAGTTACTTGTTAAAAAAGAAGTTGTGTATAGATCTGTGCGTATTGAAGCTTGAATGTTAGATTAATATTTGGTATCAATGGATGCAGAATTGAATATACTTCATCATGATATATTTGAATTTTGAATATCTTAACAATAAATACCCAGCTACTCGTCTGGAATGTTATTTACATTAAAAAATATCGGAACTACATTCGTGGTACAAGAAATTGTTCGTAGTTTTGCGGTAGTTTTTATCCATAGTAGGTAGTTATGTGTAGTAAATAGATGATATTTTTTCAAAGTAATCAACTGCTTTTCTAACAAGTAACTGGCTACTAGTAGCTAAATGTTACTTTTAGTTTAAACAGAGACATTATATTATCTGATTATGTCTCTGGGTTTTATATGTCTCTGGTTTAAAGAATAAATAAATTAAAAAAAGATCGCCAAATTTACTAAATTTAAAATAAGGAAAGTCTTAGTTAAGGAATGACTGTTACACCAGGCCGCTATTTAACACTTGTATTTCCGACGTTTTGTCAAAAATGTTATGTTTAGTTAAAAAATAAATAAAATTTAAAAAAAAAAAAAAAGATCGCCAAATTTACTAAATTTAAAATGAGGAAAATATTAGTTGAGGGATGACTCTGTGGAACAGATCGGGCCCCCGGTTTTAAAATCATTCCATAACTTGGAGTTTTCTTAACTTAAATTTAGATTTTTTTTTTTTTTTTTTTTTTTTTTTTTTTTTTGATAAAACTCAAAACAAATGTTAAAAGCTTGAAGTGTATGGTAAAATTAACCATAAATTATTACGGTATCAAGTTTGCCGAAATTTACTGTTGGGGAAAATTGTCGGAGACTGGGGCCAATAGGTTCAATTTGATCTTAAATTAAAGGACACATTGTTTAAATGAATAACAAAAAACGATATTTTATCAAAGCTGCGGGTCATCATCTGAAATGCCTCGCGCACTGCTGGGGTGGGGGGTGGGGACTGAGTTCTGGGTGCACCCCACGCCACCCAAAAAAGAAGAAAATTGAGCAAATTAAATGGTGCATGTTGTGGTGTGATTTCACAGAAAGATTTTGTGATTCAAATGTAACCCTTCACCAGAAATGATGATCCATTACGCCTCTACTCCTCCGCCAGTGATAATGAGTGCACAAACCCTAAAACTAGCTATATGGTGATTTGTGGGCCACGGCTCCCTTTTTGGCAGGCCATCGGGAACACGCGTGTAAATGTGGGCCGGACCCGCGGGTTCGGGGTTAGTCCACAGCTCTCATTAACTCTGTATTAAATGATTTGATTTTAACAGGTTACAAGCATTAATCCTATAATTACCATTGATAATTATCACTATTCATAAAAAAAATTCACGAGTCCGTTGGCTGGGTATACCCAGGATCCTCCGGCACCACTTTTTTTCTGACATCTTAAGGTACTTAAGTATCTAGTAATGGATTCAGGAAGTTCTAAACATAGGCGTAGGAGAGTTTTTAATATTGGAGGGGCCAAACCGAAGCTATGTCTTATGTCCGCAGGGACGACCTCGTGCCTATGGCACGAGGCGGGGAGAGTATGAGAGGGGTGCTAAACCCCTCGCATAGGTGGGGGTCCTTGGGGCCTCCCCCGGAAAATTTTCAAAACTAAGTCCTGTCTAGACGCATTTTCAATGTATTGTGCATCGTTTTGATAGGTTTAAAATACTGTGATATCAAGGCAAGATTATATAAAATAACCGTATGACACAAGTTCCATAATCACCCTCTCATTGGAGATGGATATTAGAGGCTGATCCAGAATTTTAGAAAGGGGGCGTATAATGTGAGATTTGAAGGCTCGAACCTTCTAGGGGGGGTTCGGAGGCATGCTCCCCCGGAAAATTTTGAAAAAGTGGCGCAAAAATCCTGCATTCTGGTGCAATCTGAGCTGAACAATATGTATTATTAGCGACATAAAGGGGGGTGCGTATTCCCCCTACGCCCCCGCTGAATCCGCCACTGGATATGGGGTACCCCGGAAAATTTTGACGCCCTTTTACAAGTATAATGAAGAAATTGATAATTGATTGGTTACCAGATGGACATTTCCTGTTAAAGCTCTTGTTTTTTGTTTTGTTTTTTTTTCTTTCTTTTTTAGCATGATACAAAATTTCACACAAAATATTGCGGGGGCCTGCCCCCCCCCTTCTCTAACATGGGGGGGGGGACCCCCGCTGCCCCCACCCCCCCTGCTCCTACGCCTATGCTAAATTGGGTCCTACAACATCTAAAACGTCCATATTTAAGAGTAATTGATAGTTTTAAGTACATTTCTCTACTTCCACCTACACCACGGACTAGAAATACATGTACGGTACATTTGTTGTTATCTCCGTAAGTGGGAGGTCGTGTGTTCGATCCCCGCCAGACCCCAAGACTTGAAAGTGGGTGGTGACTGTTCTTTCGCCAAGCACTCTCCTGACTCCGCATTACGGAATGAATGTCACGGTACTTTCGGATGGGTACTTAAAATAAACGAGGTCCCGTCTCACAGTGAGCTTAGCACGCTAAAGAACCCTGTTATATATATATATATATATATATATATATATATATATATATATATATATATATATATATATATATATATATATATATATATATATATATATATATATGTCGTGTACAAGTTGCGATTTTGTACAGGTTATAACCTGTACAATTATTTTGTACATGTTATAACTTGTATGGTCGCATCATACAGGTTATAACCTGTACAAAAATGGCCCATACAGGTTATAACTTGTACAGAATTTGGCTAAAAATTGGTTTCAACTTGTACAAAAATTAGTAATCAAATATATAACTTTAATGTACCAAACGATTCAAGATAACATGTTAACACAAACTTCAGCAGTAAATAAATTATTCACAAATAGAAAATTAATGTTCCTAGTGTACCATAAGTGTACCTTTATTATTTGTTACTGCAGGTAACTGAATTATGACATTTTGAATTGCACAAAACTTTGGATTTTCTGCATTTACACCGTGCTGATTTGCAATTTTCCTTTTTGCAGTTACAAAAGAAATACCCTTGCCCCCCACTTAACGAAACCTTACTAACAATTTCCCCGAGACTCATTTCAGTATCTGGCACATCTTGCAAACTCAAAGTTGTGCTTTCTGTACACTCTACCTGGTTTCTACTCATGAAACCTTTAACTTTTCCTACATTTGTTCCTACTTTATACCCCCCATTATCATTAATAGCAACTATTATGCCTTTAATATTTCTCTCGTCTGCTGGACCTCTATCAACTGAAGGTATTGGAATTATAACATTATCACCAACTTCAAGTAAACTTAATTTTGTTTTTGTCACTTTTGTGAATAATTCGGCTTGTGTTTGCTGGCCCGACAATGCCCTTTTACGTGCACACACTATATTAGTATTTCGGGCACAAGTACCGTATTATCAAATCAGTTGCCGTGGCCTTATTGGAATTTGCATTTGTCTCATTGTTGCTGTCTGTTGATTCCGTTTCCATCTCTAAATGTGTGTCATTTATAGTCATGCTTGTTGTTTCTGTCTCAATGTCTGTCTCAGTTATAGAACTTGTTCCAGAATGTGCGGCATTTGTTGTCATTAATGTTTCAGTCTGTATATTTGTAATTATATCTGTGTTTACTGCCAGAGCTATCTCTATCATTTCACCCGACCCTACTTCATTCAAATTATTGTCATTGTTAGATAAATTATCAACGTTTACTGTGTCGGCTTCTATATATATATATATAATGCCATCAGTGCAACGCACAGGCAAAATTTCTGCCGTGACATTCGCCTATAGCTGTTGACGTCTCGATACAAGTGAAATATTCTTGACTGGGACATTACTCAACTTGACACATTTGGTGTTTTTAAACCGTGTGCAGTTATGGTCACGGCTGGTTCGTAACTTTCGATTTCTAGATAATTAACCATTTCAATATTCTTTTACATTTGTGACCTTGACCTTTGAACCTATGACATGCATCTAATATCAAAATGATCGTTATATCCATACATGCAATGCAACTTTCTAATGCAAATCAGCGGTCTATAGATACAAAAAGTTTGATGTTGATAATTTTCCAGATATAATTTCATTCTTCTTTTGCGTCTGTGACCTTGACCTTTGAACCCATTACCTGTATCTAATATATCAAAATAATCGTTTTGTCAATGATTGCAACTTTCTAATGCAAATGTCTATACAAAAAGTTTGATGCTGATAGTTTTCCAGATAATAATTTCATTATTAATTTGCATCTGTGACCTTGACCTTTGAACCCATGACCTGCATTTATATATTACATGTATATATCAATGCCTGCAGCTTTCTAATATCTAAGCCTCTCCGAAATTTAAAAGTTTTACAGAAATATTGACAATTATAGTAAATTTAGCCATTACCCCTTGATGGAGTCCCGCTCAGACCTCATGTGAGAAAGTGAATGGCCTTTACTGGTTCACCCTGTCACGGTCAGTATAATGTGACCGAAGGAGTGGTTCGCTTATCTGCGCCGGGCGTACGTACTGACTCGGTGAGCTAGCACCTTAAAGCTTAAAGTCCCCCGAGTGCGCGCTGGTACAAGGCAGACCATAAAACATACTCACTTCACATGCATACATGAACTTGTAAATAGATGATTCATAAAGTAGTTCGAATATATAGCTAAAATTGATAATGCAACGTTAAGCAAAATTCAACAACAATTTGTTAAGAACATTGCCCTCTTTCGATTTCCGAGAGTCCATTTTTGGCCATACCACCTATCTTGTAATCACCGTGGTTACATTCACATTCCCGGACACCTGAAAAGTTAACTGTGAAAATTGTAAAAGTTTCCCTTAGATAAGAAAAAATGTAAATCAGGGGTCTGGACATCAATTAACAGAGATATTCATGATTTAAATATTAACAAAACTGAAATGAGACGGGACACTAAGTTAACAGTTAAGTAACTGATAAAGACCATCGTAAATGAAAGAAATAAACTTGATGTAAATGTATCTGTATATGTTCGTTGATGGATCCAATTCTGAATATTTGATATCTCTAGCGCTGAAGTCAAACGTGTTGCCGGTTAACAGCGATTTTGCCACGGTGGCCGCCAACGGTTTTGAAAGCCTTAGATCTACTGTCAGTTTGGCATGCGACCGTGAATTTCTTATTCTAGATGCACGCTGACTCTTTGTAGTTGATAGCTTTTTTGAATTTTTATCACACTTTTGTCTACTGGATTGTCCAAAATACATTGGTGGAATATACTGTGGGCTTGACTGTTGACTCGTGATGGTCCTTTCAAAGTTAATTCAATAATTGGTTCTGATGTCACAAGTTTGAAAAAATTATCTGCATTATGGCAGGCACCAACCCCTCAATGACCTTGTACATAAAGATTAGCCTTTTAAAAATTTATTGATGATAAATAAATAAATAAGCTTCTCAAAACGAATAGTTATGGTTTGAAAATGTCATAAGGTCTATATTTTTTTAGTAACACCGAAAGTTGGAGGCATTTTCTATTGACCAATCAGATGCACTGTTACATTTGTCACACGGCAAGACAAAATGGCGCACGTGTGATGAAAACTCGACAATGTCCCGTCTTAATTTTCAGTAATTTGAGAAGTATTTTAAAAGATTTCAGTTAAATCTCACAATTTCAAAGATGACAAGTATACACTGTGTTGTTCACCCTCTCCCAGGGACGGATGACCAACTAAATGACAGGTAAAATGTTGTGTAACTCGAATATCCCACACTAGATCTAGTACAACGCACCACCAGCGTAGCTCAGTAATTGGCCGATAAAATATCGTTTCCTTTTGTTATCACTGAATTATGTATCGTGAAGTTTGAACATACAGTGTATTTACCAAACCGATATTTTATTATCATTTTTTTTTTAATTTTACTACCGGTACACCAATCAATTCTTAATTCTATGATAAAATAGGGGGTGGTTGGCGTTTAGCACGAAATTTATTAAAGATTTAGGTCTTCTTCTTCTTCTTCTTCCGTTTATTGAGTAGGCCTCCTCCTGGAGTGTAACACTTACTCAAGGTCTATGCTATGTTGGATAAATATTCTGTTTAAATTGTCAGTTTTGTCATATTATTAAGCATTTTGGCAACTTTCTCCTGTCTTGGTTAGGTGAAAATTTTTCCTTTTTCTTGTTACTTAGTAAAATTTGGAATACCATTAATTAATCATTTCAATAAGGCTCAAACACATTACAGTTATATCCAATGTGAAAAATACATAATATATATTTCTAATTCATTCTGTATGTAACACCCCTTTTCATTGGCTGGCATCAAGAATTTGCTACAGTATATATCCATCAATTCCGACACTATAATTGCAATATACTGCATCAAATATACCGGGTACTTGCATACTCTGTACTGAACCATCTTGTTGGGTAAATGTAATCTTACACAGGGTAACACAGAGATATCTGAAACAAGGATAAATATTTTCCTGTCATTGAAAATATTACGCTGTTAGTGGTGTTGGATTCAATTTAAAAAAAAAAACAGTGCTCAAAGTTGTGCCTAAAATAGGAGCCAGTGTGTGCCAAACTTCGTCGGATAAAAATTACCGCTGGTCCGATAAAAAATCACATTTTTCTGGACCATATGTCCGGTAACCAGTTCGGAAAATAGAGAGCGCCAAAAATCCGGATTTATAGTTTTGATTCGATTCCAATTTTATTATTGCCATCCAACTTCCGTAATTCACTTTAACCATAACATGATGTTTCAATTTACTTTAAACATACATTTGTAACATGTGCTTTGTATACATTAGGTATGGTAGATAATAATACCTGATACCCTGTGTAGACACAAGATTATACCTGGTCAAAATGTTCCATACAAATTTGATATCTAAATTAAAAGTTCCACGTTTGACCATTACAGCAACTAAAATTTTGATTTTGCTACCATTTCTTTGCTATTAGTCACAGATTTGGCTATCATAACTATTGTCATCACTCTGACTTTGACTGTTCAGTCCTTATTTTGTCTACTAATATGGTGGCCAAATCGACCTGGAATTGAGTCTGGCAACCTAAAATTTGTAAATTGTGGCCAGCTTGTCTACTTTAAATTTGATTTTTTGTGACCAGAGAACACATATTATTTCTGTATTGTAAAATTTTCATGATAATGTTGCCATTTCAGGCAATATAATAGACACTTTACATCATCATTATTGTTATTAATAAGACTGATCCATGTAAGTGATTGTAAGTCAATTTTGAATATGTGCATTTTTGTTCTCCATACCTAAAAGATGCCTTAATTTTCCTTTATTTGGAAGAAAAGATTACCTGGCCACTTGCAATTTCCACTGGCCACCTGATAATTTTAATTGGTTGCCAGCTGGCCAATTAGTTTTGAAACCCACTGAGGGCTGCTGTTTTTCTGGTTAAATAAAATGCTTGTCTACAAACAGGATGATTAAACACATTTAAACACAAACTAACAGTTTGTAGAAAAACAACTGTTTTACATACTAGACATAAAAACAACAATCATTTTTGTTTTAAGTTTTTTATTATTTTAAAAAATTTCATTGTTTTGGCAACTAAAATTTTTTATTGGAAACCTGAGAATTGTTGATAAGTAGCCACACTGGATCTTAGATTAAAAAGTCACTTTGAGCCCTAAAATGACTGAAAATGTAACAAAATCACTGATGTAGTATTCTTTAACTATTAGATATTTTTATTTTAAGGTTAAGGGAAATAGCAGAAAGAATCAGCCACCATGGTTTTACTAGTCCATCAGCTTTCTCTGCCATCAGGAATGTGTCGGTTACCCAGTGTGTTGTGGGGCCTGGTTTTATAGCCATGCTTTTAGAGGTAATTCATAGAGCTGTAACAATATACCGATATACCGGTAAAACCGGTTCAGAGGCCCCAACGTCGGTTATCGCGGTACGATTTTCAAATACCGGTTTTTTGCCGATACGGAAATTATACCCCTTTCTTTGCCTATTTGGATATTAGTTTAACCACAAAGTCATAATCACTCGAACGTTTTATCTCGTTGTTAAAAATTATGTTGAATGGTCACGCTAGCGAAGTGCTTTAAAACAGTATGGTTAACACGTTTGTCCTGGAGTCGGACGACACGTTCGAAGTTGTCCCCAGGAAAAATGTTAAAAGCACAGTATGGACAACTTTCGGGCTCAAGCGTAAACGCGCTGACAACGAGGAGGTGCCTGGAATCGCCGTGTGCATTGAGATTTTAAGTAGGAAAGTTAACTGAACTTAAATCTAGTATTAAGTACATTTATGCTACATTGATATTTCAAGTGGGAAATATAAACATTTTGACATCTAGTCATGAGTCTCGTAACTCTTTATTCAGGTTTTTCTGTTTAGTCACGAATTCACAGGTTTGATGTTAAAACCAGTTTCATTGGTATATTACTAATAATAAACAAGATAAAACTATATGTTAAATTTTATTGTATACAAGTATTCATAATAAACACAAAGATGAACTCCAGGTGCTCCAAAAGATCGAGAATTTCCTGCTTCACATGTTCAACATCCAAGGCAATACGTATTCAATACGTATTGCAATACAGGTTTGACATTTCCCAATATATCGCAATACGGTTTTGCCCGTATCGTTACACCCCTAGTAATTCATCATCCTAGAAGAAGAAATGAACCCCCCCCCCATATTTCAGAATAGTATGTATACCTAAAACCCATGTAATTTATGCAAGAGATTTTCAGATTAAATTTATTTGTCATCAAACATATCAACTTTGAACGTTTGCATCTGAAACACGTATGAAAAGTCAACAGAATGAAAAAAAATCTGGATATGATCTACTTATGTAATTTAGGCACCCCCTAAACTTCCATTTTATTTTACAAAAAAAAAAAAACTAACTGTAAATTACATGGGTTTTTATGGTCTCTTCATAATAACCGATGTTTAGTCATACAGTGGTGTGTATTTAAGTAATTATTACAAAATGAAATAAACCAATCTATTTTTGTAAGGTACAGTATATCTCCCAATCATAAAGTACTGTAATATTAACATTCAAAATGTCAAAAATGAGTTTGCAATTTATTCATAATATGGATTTTGTTGATAGATATTTCCCTTATTCATCCCAAAGTTGAAGGAAAAATCCCAGGAGACAGATCCATCATATTCATAAAGCCAGCTTTTTTTAAATTCAAAACCACTATGGTAACTCAGTGGTAGAATGCTTGCTTCGTATGTCGGCAGTCACAGGTTCGTACCCAGACTGGGTCAGACCAACACTTGAAAATTGGTAGTGACTGTTTTTTCACCAAACACTCCGCATTTAGAAATAGAAATGAAAGTCACAGGGTCCTTCGGAAGAGACCAGTGTCATGGCAGGTGTGGTATGTTAAAGAACCCTGATTGCTCATTGCCCTTAGCACAAAGCAAAGGTAAAAATTTCTGCCAATTCACCTAAAGCTGTGATGTCTTGATATAGGTGAGATATTCTTGACAGCGATGTAAAACCCCATCAATGATTGTGTTTACCTAAAATTACTACCAAATAATATAGGCAGTTTTCCCTGGGGAAAATGACAAAAGTTTCCCCAATTTGACCACTAAAATTCCTCAAACAACAATGATATACTACTAAAAAAATCTAGCTGGCTAAATTCCCGAAACAACAGTTTTCCCCACCTCAGAAATTTCATAAAGTTAAAGTCTGTCCCGAGCCATTAGGCCCATCAGGCCGGAGCATATCCCGGTTTCGGTGGCATTAAGCGACTGAGAGTAAACGACTCTCCCCTGAATGGGACGCCGGTCCATCGCAGGGTTAACCCCCAGCATTTTGTTGGTACTCATTTATTTTTCAGCTGAGTGAACCGGAACAACGTGAAATTAAGTGTCTTGCTCAAGGACACAACACATCGCCCGGTCCAGGGATCGAACCCACGGCCTTCGAATCATGAGTCCAACACCTTAACCACTAGGCCACACGCTTCCACTCAGAAATTTCATACACAAATGTATTGTAACATTATTACATCAACATCTTTGCAAAGAGGATATTAGCTATGCCAGCATGTTATGATGCAGTTGACTATATTTCAGAAGTTTTATTTTCTCAATCTTCAAGAAAGAAGGTAGTTACAAAAAAAATGTTACAAAATTTACTGCCTATTCAATCAATCTATCTTAAACTTAAACATGACTTTCTTTTTCACATACAGGATGGTAGAGTGTGTCGTGTGTCATTTTCAATTATCAATGACAGACTTGATTTAAGTAAAAACGACAACAAAAGGTAAGTTTGATGAACTCTTTGAGTGAGTTGTTGCTATGTGGAATGGTTTCTTACTTGCCCAACCTTATGATTTTGATAAGTTGTGATTTTGAAGTTAAAAATTACGACTGCTAATTGCTAGTTCTAGGTTTACATAAATTTAAAAAAATTGATAGCCAAATTTCCAAAATTTGTGAAAATATAGTTCTTTTTAAAGTATTTGCCACAAATTTGCTAAAATAGGTTACTTTTTGAAAGAATTCCTCAGAAAGTAGTAGCCAATGGCAATTTTGGCTACCAGGAATGTAAACATAGCTAGTTAAAACTTACAAGTTAAAAAAATCATGTAATTCATGGATGTTAGAGGTGAAACCCTTTTCTAGTCTATGTATATAGTGAAATGCTAACGTCCTCCAATTCAATTTGAGCATGTTTTAATACTGTCGAAGAGCACAAGAAGGGGATCTGGTGTTGTACGTTTGTTTAAAATGGCTTCCCACTGTCCGTTTCAAATCCTTGCTATTGATTTTGTAAACTTACTTTCAAAATTTGTCCAAACTTACTTCTGGTCTGAAAAAAGGTAGGAAAGTAGAGTGTTCGCTCCGCAAGTTGGAGGTCATGGGTTTTTGACCCTGACAGAGTCTGACCAAAGACATAAAAGTGGATAGTGACTTGTTTTACTTATCACTTCGCAAATACGAAATAAAAGTCATACATGAGGTCCCGCGTTGGGGTAGATGTGGCATGATAAAATATGCCATCAACGTAGTGCACATGAAAAATTTCTGCACCTTCACATATAGCTGGCAACATCTCAATATAAGTGAAATATTCTTGACTGGGAAGTTAAACACCATTACTAAATTCAACTCCTGTGTCTAAATAAAATACCCGTATAAAGAGAACTAAAACTTTGTTGTTATAAACAAGTCCCACTGTATAAAATAGAACATAAACTAGCTTTAGATGAAAGATTCACTTAAAATGAGTAAGGGCTAGGTACTCTGTTTTGTGGAAATGTTCTGTGTTTTTTTTTCTTAAGATAATAATCTTAATGTTTATTTTTTCCATTTCAGAAGCCTACCAAAATCAAGGTAAGATTTTCAGCAATTATAAGGTTGTCACGATTCCCTTGCAAACAAAGTTTGAATGGGGATATAGAATTTGGCCTTAGTGTATGTACCTACATATTACATATTTCACACTGTTCTTGTCAGTGCTCTAAAAACTGAATATCCTGGTAATATATTGGATAAGTTTGTGTTGGGAGTAAACTCGTGTACTTACCGTAATCCTTCTATATATTCGGACCCTCTATGTTTTCGGACACCCCAATTTCCTCTAATTTCGGACGGCATTTTTTTGCCTCTAAATCCGGACGCGATTTTGTTGGAACTCACCCGTAACAAGCAATACATATTGCTTATAATTAATATTGAATAAAAACAAGAAGAAATGTTGTTGTTGATTTACATTAGAATTTGTTATTTTTATGTGTTTGTTGCGTTGTGTATTTGCGTGATGGAGTCATGATTGTAACTTTGAGGACAAGTATTTTACGATGTATTTATGTTTTTAATGTAAGCTGAATATAGCCATAACTGTATTTAGTGTTTTAATATTCTTGGAAAGTGAAAGTTGATTGAAATTAAAAATCGTGGGTAAGAAACATCGTACGAGACCAGAAGTTCTGTCGGCATACAAATCCAACATCCAAAGACATTTTTCAGGAAGTGACATTATCAATGAATTTCATTGGATGAGAAACTTTTGGAATCCCTTCTGATTCATTGCATGTCAACTATGGAAATTCCCGATCCTCTGATACTTTCATTTGTCTAAAAACGGGAAGATGGACATTATGATGTATTTATTGTTTTTTTTTCTAAGATTAAAATTGTTTGAAACGTGAGTTAAAACAATGTATTTGTAAACTATTGTGTTCTGTGAGTGATAACATCGATTTTTAAACAAAAGCTATATTGATCACGGCGAACCCATTCATACATGTCCTGGTTCTTAATTGTACAAAATGTGGAATTTCTTGACTAAAAAATATTCTTGACCATTATTAATTATAAAAATTTTGACCGTAGACAGTGACAGAAGACGAAGTGGGGTAACCGTGAACCTCAAACGGTGGGAACTACTGACAAAAATCACACGATTTGCTTGCAAAAAATGGCGTCCTTCGATGTGTATTACACATTGAATCATGATTATTGGTCAACAAACACTTCAAAAAACGACTTTTTTTGTGAAATAAACAACACAAAAGGTAATTTCAACATGAACTTTATTTGAAAATTGATACTATAGATGATATTCATGTGCGTATCGTCGTTGATAAGTGTCTTGCATTACCTGGAGGGCGGCGAGACATATTATCGGCTCCTAAATATCGGACAACTCTAAATATTCGGTCACCCCCATTTTTCCAAGTGTATAATTTTCATATTTCCTCTAAATTCCCGGACACTTGAAAATAAAATTATTTAAATTTGTCCGAATACATAGAAGGATTACGGTAATTAGACAGAGTTATTTGAGTGAATTATGGGTATTTCTGACAGTGCTCTATTGTGAGGGGATTAGGATCACTTGTGGTGCCTTGTTGATTCTATTATAAATTCTATACTTACATGTGCATATTTGAGGTATTATTATACCTGTTCACTTAAATTTTTCAAACTGCTTGGCACTTGTCACGACATCATGTTATGCTACTTGATGATTTTGCCACCGTCTTCATCTTTTCTATGGAATTTCCTCCACTATCTGGAGCACCACCTGGAGGTATAACTGAAGCAACTGTTAAATGGCGGAATAATAAAACACACTATTAATATTCAGATAAAAAAAATCCATAAAATTTTCTGTGAATTGGCGCTTAATAATTAAAACACACTATTAAAATCCGGATAAAAACCGTAAAATGTTAACAAAGTGAAAGTCTGATGTGGCAGTGGTAATGTTAATAAATTAAATAAAACGTAAAAACAGTCTCATTTATCCCTGCACTTTGCTGTAGTCCAAGGATCCATTTTCTCCATGTCACACCCCTCAATTTTTTTGCTACCTTGGTGATCTCTGTACGATTCTGTAGTCCAAAAATCATTTTGCTCGATTTTGATCCAAGATAATTTTTGCCAATTTTCTCAATTTTGCCAATCAGGATCTTTAGCTGCAAATGAAACAACAGAATATAAAATTCAAACCAGAGTCATATACAGCATATCAATGTTTTGTCAAGTCAAATATGAGAATCCTTATGACTGATTTTGTAAAACTTACGATCAAAATTTACGAAAACACACTCCTAGTCTCAAGAAAGGGTAGGCAAGTATTCCTTTAAAAGTGAACACTGACTACCCAGTGATTTTGTTTTTTATCAAATTACTACCAAAATAAAGGTAGGGTAGTTTCTCTTGTGAAAATGACTGAAAAACTCCGATTAGACCAATAGAAATTCCCCAAAGCAAAAGTGATAAAAAATGAATATGAAAATGGATAAAAAAATTTCAGATTTATAAGGGAGAATTGGTATTCAAGAAAATTTAATTACTATCCAGTTAGGTTAGTGAAGTTCTAATATAAAACCCCAATTTCTGCCATTAGAAAATTGTAACAAAATTACTGCTAAATTAAGAATTTAATGTCTTCACATGATTTATATTTCTATACTTTTTACTAACTATCAATTTTATTTATAGCATTAAGACCATAAGACCAGAGCGTACAGAACGGAGTGCAATACCTAGAAACACAACACAAGTAGTCGAGAGTCCTTTGGTACTGGTCTCAGATGTTCTAGGAACAAACGCAGAAGGTGGAACTGGGTAAATTTTTACTGTTAACTTATTTAATTTTGCATGTTTTTATTTTTGTGGTATAGGAAATTTTGATATATCCACGTAGTTAATATCTACTGTAAACATACTTAATTTAATTTTGCATGATTATACCTGCAAACTAGTTTGATATATAGGATTCGCCATGATTATACCCGCAAACTAGTTTGATATATAGGATTCGCCATGATTATACCCGCAAACTAGTTTGATATATAGGATTCGCCATGATTATACCCGCAAACTAGTTTGATATATAGGATTCGCCATGATTATACCCGCAAACTAGTTTGATATATAGGATTCGCCATGATTACACCCGCAAACTAGTTTGATATATAGGATTCGCCATGATTATACCCGCAAACTAGTTTGATATATAGGATTCGCCATGATTATACCCGCAAACTAGTTTGATATATAGGATTCGCCATGATTATACCCGCAAACTAGTTTGATATATAGGATTCGCCATGATTATACCCGCAAACTAGTTTGATATATAGGATTCGCCATGATTATACCCGCAAACTAGTTTGATATATAGGATTCGCCATGATTATACCCGCAAACTAGTTTGATATATAGGATTCGCCATGATTACACCCGCAAACTAGTTTGATATATAGGATTCGCCATGATTATACCCGCAAACTAGTTTGATATATAGGATTCGCCATGATTATACCCGCAAACTAGTTTGATATATAGGATTCGCCATGATTATACCCGCAAACTAGTTTGATATATAGGATTCGCCATGATTACACCCGCAAACTAGTTTGATATATAGGATTCGCCATGATTACACCCGCAAACTAGTTTGATATATAGGATTCGCCATGATTACACCCGCAAACTAGTTTGATATATAGGATTCGCCATGATTATACCCGCAAACTAGTTTGATATATAGGATTCGCCATGATTATACCCGCAAACTAGTTTGATATATAGGATTCGCCATGATTATACCCGCAAACTAGTTTGATATATAGGATTCGCCATGATTATACCTGCAAACTAGTTTGATATATAGGATTCGCCATGATTATACCTGCAAACTAGTTTGATATATAGGATTCGCCATGATTATACCCGCAAACTAGTTTGATATATAGGATTCGCCATGATTATACCCGCAAACTAGTTTGATATATAGGATTCGCCATGATTATACCTGCAAACTAGTTTGATATATAGGATTCGCCATGATTATACCCGCAAACTAGTTTGATATATAGGATTCGCCATGATTATACCCGCAAACTAGTTTGATATATAGGATTCGCCATGATTATACCCGCAAACTAGTTTGATATATAGGATTCGCCATGATTATACCCGCAAACTAGTTTGATATATAGGATTCGCCATGATTATACCCGCAAACTAGTTTGATATATAGGATTCGCCATGATTATACCCGCAAACTAGTTTGATATATAGGATTCGCCATGATTATACCCGCAAACTAGTTTGATATATAGGATTCGCCATGATTATACCCGCAAACTAGTTTGATATATAGGATTCGCCATGATTATACCCGCAAACTAGTTTGATATATAGGATTCGCCATGATTATACCCGCAAACTAGTTTGATATATAGGATTCGCCATGATTATACCCGCAAACTAGTTTGATATATAGGATTCGCCATGATTACACCCGCAAACTAGTTTGATATATAGGATTCGCCATGATTACACCCGCAAACTAGTTTGATATATAGGATTCGCCATGATTATACCCGCAAACTAGTTTGATATATAGGATTCGCCATGATTATACCCGCAAACTAGTTTGATATATAGGATTCGCCATGATTATACCCGCAAACTAGTTTGATATATAGGATTCGCCATGATTACACCCGCAAACTAGTTTGATATATAGGATTCGCCATGATTATACCCGCAAACTAGTTTGATATATAGGATTCGCCATGTCTGATTGTCAGTCCGTCTGGCTGTCTGTGTAAAATCAAGTCTGGGCCATGTCTCATCAATGCTTTGGAGAACTCTCATAAAACTTCACATGAATAATCTTAATGGTCCAAAGATGTGTCACGACCTTGAACCAAGGTCATATAGGAAAGGTCAAAGTTGCAGGAAAACGGGGGTATATGGCTCTCAAGAGACAGTTCGTTTTATTTTTGTGGTATAGGAAATTTTGACATATCCACTTAGTAAATATCTACTGTAAACATATTTAATTTTGCATGTTTTTATTTTTGCAGTATAGGAAATTTTGACATATCCATATAGTTCAATTTCGTGTTTTTGAAATATGAACAATAACACAATAAGCATGATATATTTTTGCTTGGTATTACTTTTTGTGCAAAACAAACAATGCAAAAAAAAAAAAAGCGAAAATTAGTACACAGTGAAAATAAATACAGTATTTGGTGCTTTGTTTCCATAAAATTACTACCAAATAAAGGTAGTTTCCCCTGGGAAAAAAATGGCTAAAATTTCCCAATTTGACCACTTAAATTCCCAAAACAACAATGATATACTAGCAAAATAAATCTAGCTGTCCTTACCCACAAAATGTTAGCTATTGTAAAAGATGTATATCTTACCCCTTGTGGGGCCTTAGTGACCGTATATCTAACCCCTTGTGGGGCCTTAGTGACCGTATATCTTACCCCTTGTGGGGCCTTAGTGACCGAGTATCTTACCCCTTGTGGGGCCTTAGTGACCGTATATCTAACCCCTTGTGGGGCCTTAGTGACCGAGTATCTTACCCCTTGTGGGGCCCTAGTGACCGTATATCTTACCCCTTGTGGGGCCCTAGTGACCGTATATCTTACCCCTTGTGTGGCCGTAGTGACCATATATCTTACCCCTTGTGGGGCCTTAGTGACCGAGTATCTTACCCCTTGTGGGACCTTAGTGATCGTATATCTTACCCCTTGTGGGGCCCTAGTGACCGAGTATCTTACCCCTTGTGGGGCCCTAGTGACCGTATATCTTACCTCTTGTGGGGCCTTAGTGACCGTATATCTTACCCCTTGTGGGGCCTTAGTGACCGTATATCTAACCCTTTGTGGGGCCTAGTGACCGTATATCTTACCCCTTGTGGGGCCTTAGTTACCGTATATCTTACCCCTTGTGGGGCCTTAGTGACTGTATATCTTACCCCTTGTGGAGCCTTAGTGACCGTATATCTTACCCCTTGTGGGGCCTTAGTGACTGTATATCTAACCCCTTGTGGGGCCCTAGTGACCGTATATCTTACCCCTTGGGGGGCCTTAGTTACCGTATATCTTACCCCTTGTGGGGCCTTAGTGACTGTATATCTTACCCCTTGTGGAGCCTTAGTGACCGTATATATTACCCCTTGTGGGGCCTTAGTTACCGTATATCTTACCCCTTGTGGAGCCTTAGTGACCGTATATATTACCCCTTGTGGGGCCCTAGTGACCGAGTATGCTTACTTTGTTATCAAGGTGCTTTTTTGAGTGTTTTGGAAAAGGTTTATGTTGGGAATTCCTGGAATAATTTCGTTCTAAAGGAAAATTGGATATCTATTGGAAATAATTGTCTGCACAAATGGTAGGGTATCACATGGTACAGCAGGGAACCCCACTGAGTAAAACTGAATTTCCCATAGATTAAAATATTACAGAACATCATACATTTGTATGTTTAATTCTTGATTTTTAATTGATTTATTTTGTGCTTGCAGAAGATGGGGTTCTACAACTGCAGCAGCCCCGGCAACTGGAGGGGCGGCACCTAGAACTAACCAGCAGGCATACAGTAGGATGCAGAGAGCTGTACATGCCAGTAGAGGTCGAAGGTCAGGGGTTATAGTAGGCACACGACCTTTAGTACCTGCATCAGTAGTACCAGAAGAATTAATTAATCAGGTAATTATCGACATCAGGGCCCCCTAAAATTGGGGATATTGTCTTAAAATCACCTGAAATGCAAATAAAATGCCAAATTGAAAATAGTCCGAATGTCCTTGTTGCCGTTTATGGGGCATGTAGTTGGAACATTTTTACCACTGGTCCATCCTTACTTTATAATTTGGTTCTGCTGAAAAATAAATAAATATGAAACAAAAAGATATATTGAAAATATAGAAATCTTGAAAACTTAAGTCCAAGACTAACAAACATTTTGGTAATCAATTTTTGATTTTCACAATTATAAAGGCACTGATCCCTTCACAAATGACTTAGAGACAGCCCTAGGTGCTGAGAGTCAGTGTGGTCCGTTAGTGATAAGTGTTTTAAATGTTTTATTTCAGTGTTAGTGATAAGAGTTTTAAATGTTTTATTTCAGTGTTAGTGATAAGTGTTTTAAATGTTTTATTTCAGTGTTAGTGATAAGTGTTTTAAATGTTTTATTTCAGTGTTAGTGATAAGTGTTTTAAATGTTTTATTTCAGTGTTAGTGATAAGTGTTTTAAATGTTTTATTTCAGTGTCAAGTTGTACTCCAAGGAAAGTCTCGAAATTTGATCATCAGAGAGCTTCAGAGAACGGTATGTGGTATAAAGCTATACATATTGTATAAGTTTTGTAGCACCTTACTATTGAATTAATTATCCACAGCCTTTCAAAGAAAAGGGGTTTATTAAATTCAAACTTGTGCCTATCCTTCTGTCCTTTCCTCCATCTGTCAGCCTGTCTGTCTGTCTGTCCAGACACTTATTGTCCGAAGTAATTCTCCAAAATTATGAAGCACTATTTTACGAAACTTGCTACAAAGCATCAACATTGATAGATGTGCATTTCATTAACCCGAGTTGGTTTGACCATGTTTTTAGTGGGGGTGGGGTGGTGGGGGTGGGGTTATGACCCTTAGACTGAAAAACCTAAATTGGTTAAATCTTTTAAATGCATGATTGGAGTCAAAGTCTGATGTAAGGTTTGACTTCTCTATAGTCTTAAACTTATAACTTTATTCTTTTTATGAAATTTGCTTGAAAAATGGGTTTCATAATTTTGTGTTAAATTTTGAAAAAATTGAAAATTGCCTTCAAATTGTATTGTCCAGACACTTCTTGTCCAGAGTAATGGATAAGAAATGTGCACATCATTCACCCAAGTAACCGGCAGTGGATCTTAATTCACTGAATGTTCAAATTATTTTATAGAATTTAGATGTGAATTTAGCTGTGAATAATTTATTAAGTCGTGACGATGAAGGGGAAGGAGACGATGATGACAGCCAGGACTCGTACATGCCAGATGATTTGATTTCGTTGTTGGACAGTGGAATGCATAATGACCATCCCAGCGTGATAATTGATGCTGACGCAATGTTTAACGAGGATATGTTTGGATACTCGTCTCTAAGAAACAGGGGTTCAGGAACCAGATCTCGACTAGGTAAGACATCATATATAGAATAATACATGTCGGAATCCATATCATATGCCATATTGGACCGAGACCTGCATATCAGGAAGAGAATCGCATATCAGACTGAGGGCTTTACCCCAACTTTGAGGTTGGTCAATGTGCGATATTAAAGGCCGAAAATTTAACCACTTTTGAAAATTTTAATATATATAGGGGTCCTACCATTCCTATATTTTCCTATATATTTCCTATAATTTGTACCCTTTCCTATATAATTTGAAAAACCTCCTATATTTCCTCTATTTTTGTTACTGGTAGCTTTAGGAATTCAGAATGGGGACATTCTCCCCGCATGTAGTACATATCTGAAGCAAGATTAACATTTATGTATTTCTAAAGCAGTTAGTTTACACTGCAGTTATCAATATTTTATATTTGTTAGTAAAAGGAATGGATGAAGGGGAAGAAAGGAGGCCATGGATGTATACTTTATGTGTAAACTATTTAAGAAAATTCCAATAATTTTAGTGAAAACTCATATAATTTTCAATAAAACTCCTATAATTTTGACCAAATATTCCTATTTTTCCTGTATTTTTGGAACACAAAAGTGGTAGGAAATTAAGGGTGCAATTGTGCTAAATTCAGCCTAAATGGGACAATTGTGACCTAGGAGTTGACCCCAGGTGATATATTTAGCGGATAGGTTTGACAATTGTCAATTTTGTAAGCAACACTCTGGATAAAAATCTACTTTAGGAATCGGTGGTAGTTTAGTAGTGAGTTTACCCTTGTGACATCATACATAGAAAACAAGTCATACTTTAGTGTAAAAATAAAAACGTATGAATCCATGGTGTTTGCATGATCCACGTAATCACCACTTATTCTGAGTAACAGAATCATTTGGTGACAAACATGAAATTTATTATGTATTTGTTTATTAATTTTGAGCATAATCATCTACAACAAATGCAGATTTTGGCTTTGCTCTAATAGTCATAGTAAAAATTGCACAGATTCCAGTTGATTCAGTACCTAAAATTTATAGGCCTGTTCAGTTTTAAGCATGCACCCAAAAAAGTTTGTCATGACCCCATCATGACCCTTGATGTTGTGACTGGTTCCAGCATGGTAAAATAAGAAATAAGTGACATTTACCTGTGGTATATAGTCAATAAATACATGGGCCTGAGCTCACATGGGGAAGAATATATCACGAGGTGGCTTTTATATTTTTCCGCATGTGAACTCCGGCTGGTGTATCATTCGACGAAATACCACGGGTATATATTGATCATTTTTATTCTAACATGATTTAGACAAAAAGGATTGAAATAAACATTGCGAACTCTTTCTGTGGAAGTACATTTCACTATCTTTGTGCAAAAAGGTCCATTGAAACAGTTGGGTTATTGAGATTACTGCCATTGAAATGAATGATTTTATAAATGAAAATTAAGTCACAACCATGTTTGTGACACATAGCCAGATGTCATAAGATAAACAAGGGAGTATGTCATTAAAACGAAACAGCAATAGGTATATCGTTCGTTATACCACAACTGGCTCTCTTCATGTTTCATATGAAGGAAAACAAAGGTCAGGATGAACTGTTGCTTATGTAAATGTATTTATGTTTAAGGTGATAGAACCAGAGATTTAGATATTGACAGAGAGCGGGAATCCATTTTCCGAATCCGTGATAGGAGAAGATTAGATTCAACATTGAGAGATGAAGCTTTAAAAGCACTGGATAGAGACAAGGCCGATGCCATTGCTGCTGACAGCTCCAAAAAACAGGCAAACCCAGGCCAAACTCCTCTGTACTTTGGGGAAGAGCTTCAGTTTTGGAATGATAAGGTATCAATGAGAGAGAGAGAGATTTACCTGTGAGAAAGAGAAAACATGGAGAGAGAGGAGAGAGAGAGAGATTTACCTGTGAGAAAGAGAAAACATGGAGAGAGAGAGAGAGAGAGGAGAGAGATTTACCTGTATGAAAGTGAGAAAGAGAAAACATGGAGAGAGAGAACATGTACACACACATACATACACAGAAAGAGATTTACCTGTGAGAGAAATAGAAAACATAGAGAGAGAGAGAGAGAGAGAGAGAGAGACATGGGAGAGAGTATTTACAAATGAGTAGAGAGAGAGTACATAGTTCATGATCCAGATTTCAATTTAAGAGGGAGAGAGAGAAAGAACCAGACAGAGAGGGACAAGTAAACATTTTATGTTATTGGTATCAGTGTTTTAACAAGGATAACTTAGGGTTAATATTTATTCTTCAGGATGCTTCTGGATTAAGATTTACACATATGGCAGCCATGCATTCAGAATTAGTTTGTATAGGAACTAACGGCCAACTCTACAGCTGGAAATGGCACGATTCTGAACCATACCGACATCATGATGTAAGTTATACAACAAATCCCAATATGAATAGTTCCCAAAAATAAGGGGTGGGGTGGGATGAGGAAGGGGGATTTTTTTTTTTTTTTTCCAAGGTCAAAGAATTGTCAGGGAGTTTTAAACAGTGTCGGGGAATAGGAAAAATTAAAGATATGTAAGGGAATTTAAGAGTTGTGCTTCATGGAAATTTTAATTATGTTTTTCCTTGACCGACCTAATCTTCCAACACTACTGAAGACAACAGGACATACAATGTACTAAAGTCTTAGTTTTTGTACTGACCTAATCTTCTCACACTACTGAAGACAACATGACATACAATGTACTAAAGTCTTAGTTTTTGTACTGACCTAATCTTCTCACACTACTGAAGACAACATGACATACAATGTACTAAAGTCTTAGTTTTTGTTTCCCTTTCATATGTTTCTACTTAAATATTTTATGTCCCTTTGTACTTAGCTATCATTTTAATGACAAAAATATAGCCAGGTATATCTTGCTCAGCCTAGCAATGTTCTTGTTTTGAAGTGTTTTAGAATGTCGGGCGGAAATACGTGTAGAATTCTGATGGGGATTTTGAATGAAGTCAAATGATGTGATTCAGGGTTTTTTCCGCCCTTGATTTTAGGGCTGAATTTGGGCCCCGTTCCCAATGACAGAAACATTGATATTTTACCAAATTTTGAGTTATTTTTCCCAATTATTGTTTCATAAGTGGGAGGACGTGGGTTCGATCCCTGACCGGGTCTGACCCAAGAGTTAAAAGTGGGTAGTGACTGTTTTTTCGCCAAGTACTCGGCATTACGAAATGAAAGTCGCGGTTCTTTCAGATGGGAACTTAAAATAAACAAGGTCCCGTGTCGCGGTGGACTTGGCACGCCAAAGAACCCTGCTGTATAATGCCATCAGCGCAACCCACAGGCAAAATTTCTGCACCTTCACCTATAGCTGGCGACGTCTCGATATAAGTGAAATATTCTTGACTGGGACGTTAAACACCATTACTCAACTCAACTCCCAATTATTGTTATTTACCTTACTGGTTGCAGTTGAGTTCATCTAAAGTACTAGTAGTATATATACATATAAACCACATTTACATGTTACAATTTGGATTATGTAAATATGCATTTCTTTACATAAAATAGCTTGTTCTTTAAAATTTGAAATTCCTAATTTGCATTTGACTTAAGTGTGCTAAATCTTAAAGTAATGGGCCTGACCAATTTTCAAAAAAGTTGGAAAAAGCCTTTTGTGTTTTAGAGATGTTATTGTAGACAAAAAAGGTATCGCGATATTGCCATAAAGTTACGATATCATCACGATAATATCACAATATTCACGGATGAATATACTCAAAAGATTGGCTGAGTTTTCACTGGACTGCAATAAAGTTAAACATAAGAAAAGAATAATAAGATATAAAATTGCAATTTTTATCAAAGTTATTAAAAATTCATGGCAAAACCAGGTGTTTAATTTGCTTAATCACGATCAATACACAAATTATGCAATGATTTCAAAGAATTTTGTTGTAAGTAATAGGGTTCTACGATATTGCCATCTGCAATTCCTCGGCGACGATAACCGCGATGACAATATATAATGACATCTCTATTGTGTTTGTGTAGTCTTGTTTTGTACCATGATGGTAGCTTAGTTGATGGAGTGTTCATTCTCTATCAGAGCTCCAGTTAAGGGTCATTACCCCTACTTTTTTTTTCTAAAGGGTATCCTGTAAAATCTAAAGAGTATAAAAATGTAACAAGTATTTTCAATTTGTAAAGCCATTTATTCCAAAAAGTGTAACTTCTAACAATAATACAGTAACATCATCTTCATTATGACAATGGCATTTCACAGGTACTTGGGTCAGGAGTTCAACCTCCATAGCGGGCTCTACTCAGGATTCGAAATTAGGCACGCATACTCGCTAATAGCTTGTAGATCTGCCAAATAGCGAGTTGAAATAAAAGCCACTCGCAAAGTTGAGCGAGTAAATAAAAGAAGCTAAATCATTTACAATCTACTTTTCAATAAACTGTCACATTGTATGTTCCAAATGAAATTTAAAACGAAAAGCAGCCGAAATAAGTCATATTGTCTGGGCATCTCTATCGTAAACAAATTCGGATTACTCGGGCATATACGTCAATGTATAATATTAGGTTTCCCGGAACACGTGGCTACGATTGGCTGCTTAATTTAGTCTTCGTCTCTGATTCGTTGTTTAAAATTGACCAGTGGAAATCCCATTACCGTCATGCTAAAAAAAAATGTCGCAAAAGTCCATTACAAATTTCATAAATTTTAGCTAGTCATTTTTCATTTTACAAATTTTAGAAATTTTAGCTAGTCATTTTTCATTTTAGCTAGTGAATAAAAATTGTACAAGCTAATTTTTGCTAGTGGTAAATATCGCTAAAATCGAACCCTGCTACTGTTATAAGAATTGTAAGGAGTTATGAGGATTTTCAAAGGGTTTTGATACTCTTACATTTACAATTTAAAGAGTATTTAAAAAAAAATTAAAGGTGTTTACACAGATACTCCTTTTATCTGGAGCTCAGCTATATGTTGGAGATTGTGGGTTTGAAACCAGCTGGTGTTTGACCAAGACTTGAATATATGTACTTACTGTTTTTTCGCTAAGCAATTGGTATTTAGAAATGAAAGTAACAGGGTTCTTCAAAAGAGACCTTTAAAACTGATGCCCCATGCCATTGCAGGTGTGACCGTGAAAAGAACCCTCCCTGCACATTGCCCTATCACAAAGCAGAGGTAAAATTTCTAGCCACTGTGACTTCTCCATATAAGTAAAATATTCCTGACTGGGGCGTAAAACCCCATTGAGTCATTCAATCAATCTTGACTGGTAGTTTAATCCCCTTTTGATTCAGCAGTTGACTCCATTTTATTTGTAGAATCCAGCTATACATCACCCTAAAGTATTGTCATTAGGACTACAGAATGAGAAGATTGTAGGTTTATCAGCTTGTGATGTCAGGGCTTCAGTTTTCACTGAATCCGACAAAGTAGCCACCTGGATTGACGAAACATTGAATACTGTGGCTACGAAATTAGAACATCCTGCTCAGACCTTCCCAGAATTCCAGACTGATAAGATTGTCTCCCTTCATACATGCTCGTTGTACACATGTGCTCGGCTAGAAAGTGGAGCTCTATATTGGTGGTAAGTTCTTTTTGTTTTGATACACTTTTGAATTCTTATACAGTCAAACCTGTGTATAAAGGCCACCTAAGATAACCAGTTAAATTGGATTTTTAATGCACAGGTGACCTTTGTACAGGTATACAGGTTGGAAAACCATGAACAAAAAGCAAGTATGGTAAAATTTTACTGGCCTTATAAAGAGGTTGCCGTAAAGGGAGAATTGTCTGTACAGTAAATCACCTATTTGTGAGCATTATTTTCACAATAATCACAAACACTGTTACTATGAATCAAAGAAATTGTTTGTGTGAAAGCAGAACTTTATTTGTGACAAACACTCATGAAAATCAAGAAAATTATGTATTTGAGAGCGGAACTTTATTCTTACAAATATTCATGAAAATCATGAAAATTATGTGTGTGAAAGCGGAACTTTATTCTTACAAATATTCATGAAAATCATGAAAATTATGTGTGTGAAAGCGGAACTTTATTCTTACAAATATTCATGAAAATCATGAAAATTAATGTGTGTGAAAGCGGAACTTTATTCTTACAAATATTCATGAAAATCACGAAAATTATGTGTGTGAAAGCAGAACTTTATTCTGACAAATATTCATGAAAATCATGAAAATTATGTGTGTGAAAGCGGAACTTTATTCTGACAAATATTCATGAAAATCATGAAAATTATGTGTGTGAAAGCGGAACTTTATTCTGACAAATATTCATGAAAATCATGAAAATTAATGTGTGTGAAAGCGGAACTTTATTCTGACAAATATTCATGAAAATCATGAAAATTAATGTGTGTGAAAGCGGAACTTTATTCTGACAAATATTCATGAAAATCATGAAAATTAATGTGTGTGAAAGCGGAACTTTATTCTGACAAATATTCATGAAAATTATGTGTGTGAAAGCGGAACTTTATTCTTACAAATATTCATGAAAATCATGAAAATTATGTGTGTGAAAGCGGAACTTTATTCTTACAAATATTCATGAAAATCACGAAAATTATGTGTGTGAAAGCAGAACTTTATTCTGACAAATATTCATGAAAATCATGAAAATTATGTGTGTGAAAGCGGAACTTTATTCTGATAAATATTCATGAAAATCATGAAAATTATGTGTGTGAAAGCGGAACTTTATTCTGACAAATATTCATGAAAATCATGAAAATTATGTGTGTGAAAGCGGAACTTTATTCTTACAAATATTCATGAAAATCATGAAAATTATGTGTGTGAAAGCGGAACTTTATTCTTACAAATATTCATGAAAATCATGAAAATTAATGTGTGTGAAAGCGGAACTTTATTCTTACAAATATTCATGAAAATCACGAAAATTATGTGTGTGAAAGCAGAACTTTATTCTGACAAATATTCATGAAAATCATGAAAATTATGTGTGTGAAAGCGGAACTTTATTCTGACAAATATTCATGAAAATCATGAAAATTATGTGTGTGAAAGCGGAACTTTATTCTGACAAATATTCATGAAAATCATGAAAATTAATGTGTGTGAAAGCGGAACTTTATTCTGACAAATATTCATGAAAATCATGAAAATTAATGTGTGTGAAAGCGGAACTTTATTCTGACAAATATTCATGAAAATCATGAAAATTAATGTGTGTGAAAGCGGAACTTTATTCTGACAAATATTCATGAAAATTATGTGTGTGAAAGCGGAACTTTATTCTTACAAATATTCATGAAAATCATGAAAATTATGTGTGTGAAAGCGGAACTTTATTCTTACAAATATTCATGAAAATCACGAAAATTATGTGTGTGAAAGCAGAACTTTATTCTGACAAATATTCATGAAAATCATGAAAATTATGTGTGTGAAAGCGGAACTTTATTCTGACAAATATTCATGAAAATCATGAAAATATGTGTGTGAAAGCGGAACTTTATTCTGACAAATATTCATGAAAATCATGAAAATTAATGTGTGTGAAAGCGGAACTTTATTCTGACAAATATTCATGAAAATCATGAAAATTAATGTGTGTGAAAGCGGAACTTTATTCTGACAAATATTCATGAAAATCATGAAAATTAATGTGTGTGAAAGCGGAACTTTATTCTGACAAATATTCATGAAAATTATGTGTGTGAAAGCGGAACTTTATTCTGACAAATATTCATGAAAATCATGAAAATTATGTGTGTGAAAGCGGAACTTTATTCTGACAAATATTCATGAAAATCATGAAAATTAATGTGTGTGAAAGCAGAACTTTATTCTGACAAATATTCATGAAAATCATGAAAATTATGTGTGTGAAAGCGGAACTTTATTCTGACAAATATTCATGAAAATCATGAAAATTATGTGTGTGAAAGCGGAACTTTATTCTGACAAATATTCATGAAAATCATGAAAATTAATGTGTGTGAAAGCGGAACTTTATTCTGACAAATATTCATGAAAATCATGAAAATTATGTGTGTGAAAGCGGAACTTTATTCTGACAAATATTCATGAAAATCATGAAAATTAATGTGTGTGAAAGCGGAACTTTATTCTGACAAATATTCATGAAAATCATGAAAATTAATGTGTGTGAAAGCGGAACTTTATTCTGACAAATACATGTATGAAAATCATGAAAATTATGTGTGTGAAAGCGGAACTTTATTCTGACAAATATTCATGAAAATCATGAAAATAATGTGTGTGAAAGCGGAACTTTATTCATTTTTAAAAAAAACTGGATCTTCTCTGTTATTCATTATAATTAATTAAAATCACCAAAAAAATTTGTGTGTGAAAGCAGAACTTTATTCTAACACTTACCATGAAAATCACGAAAATAGCTGGTTTCAGATTTCATCAAAATCTCTTCAAATTATATTTTTTGGATGCCATCTTGAATCTATGGTGAACATCTTTCAACAGTCACTCTTGAATGGTATGTTCACCAATGTGAAACTGTACATTCACTTTTGAATGGGCTTTATTCCAGACAATTAAATTAAACAATTTTCAGACTTTCGGATATGTGCATGTGCTAGAACAATAGTAATATAATTCAATCTATAGAATTTTTTAAACAACAAATTAATAATTTAAACAACAATATAGTCGTAGCAAGTAAAAAAAAAATCATCACTATGGCATAGGTGTTCATGATGTCACATAGCGCCAATCCATTCATGCAAAATGCTAGAAACAAGGGAGAATTGAGTTACATTAAAATGTTTGTGTTTATTTAGGGGTGTCATGCCATTTGCACAGAGGAAAAAACTAGTAGAAAAAACAAAGAAGAAGAAAAGTAAAGATTCGGGGTCTTGTAGTGATGTCATTGCTGGTTCACTGGTAAGTAGCCAAATTTACATGTAATGGCAAACAACATTGACCTGTCTGCTTGACCTTTACCGGTAATTTAAACATTTATTACATTTATGTATAGAGAACAGAAGTATACATAGTAAACTTGTAACACTAGCCATGTGTTGTGTGGATCCTCCTGTATGAATATTCCTAATAAAAAGTCAATATGGACAGGTCAAACACCAATAAATCAGACAACCAAACAAGCCAGGTCCTAATGCAGGGTGTCAGGTTTCCTATAAATTTCTATATGTATTTTGGAATAATTCCTATAAATTCCTATATTTCAATGAAAATTCCTGTATTTCTGTGAAATTCCTATAAACTCCTATGTTTTTAGGGTAAGCAAATGTTGGATTCTTAAGCAAAACCAGTTTTGTATATTACAAGCAGTTTGTGTCATCTGTTTGTATATGCAACATTTACTTCAAAACTCGCCTTTCTTTCATGTATAGCTACCCTGCCGAGCCCAGCTAGTCTAGTTTAGTAGACTTTGACCTTTTTAGCTCACCTGAGCCAAAGGCTCAGATGAGCTATTGCAATCTATCACCGTCCGTCGTCCGCCGTGCGTCGTGTGTAAACTTTACATTTTAACCTTCTCCTCCAAAACTACTAGGTCATATTTGATGAAACTTGGTGATTATCATGCCTGGGTAACAGCCTTTCAAAATTGTGTTCGGGGTTTGGCCATGCCCAACAAGATGGCCGCTGTTACTAAAAATAGCAAAAGACAAAAAATCTTCTTCCTGAAACCAAAAGGTGCAGGCAAATTTTGATTGGATATTTGGATTCAGCATACCTAGGAACATTAAAATTGTGTTTTTCATGAAAATTAGATGAAAAATAGATTACGTGTTTTTTGTGTAAAATTACGTAATTTTTAAAATGAGACATTTATTGTTATAACTTCATAACGGCTGAAGATAATTGTATGGAGTTTTCCCTGTTGATCTTGTCTTGCAATTTTCTTCCAATTGATGTCAAGGTCGAAGGTCAAGGTCATGTCCCAGTTTTTGACCTTCGATAAAAAATGCTTATTTTTTAACATTTCTTGTGATAATGGCGTAGGATCTTTAGTTATTTGTAGGTATTGACATGACGATCATTTTGATACATAGATCAGGGTCATGGGTTGAAAGGTCAAGGTCACAGATGTCCAAGAATACCAAAATAGTTAATTATCTGCAAAACTATGAATTTTTTGTATAGGCATGTATATCAGAATATTGTAGGTAATGGCACAATGGTCATTTTGATATATGAATAAAAGTCATGGGTTCAAAGGTCAAGGTCACAGATGTAAACAAGTACTGAAATGGTTAATTATCTCAAAAACTATAAACTTTTTGTATAGGCATGTATATAGGAATATTGTAGGTATTGGCCTAATGATCATTTTGATATATGAATGAAGGTCATAGGTTCAAAGGTCAAGGTCATAGAATTGAACGAATACTTAAATGGTTAATTATCTCAAAAACTATAAACATTTTGTATAGGCATGTATATTGGAATATTGTAGATATTGGCCTAACGATTATTTTGATGTATGAATGAAGGTCATAGGTTCAAAGGTCAAGGTTATAGCTGCAAACAAATATTTAAATGGTTAATTATCTCAAAAACTATAAACTTTTTGTATAGGCATGTATATTGGAATATTGTAGGCATTTGCACAACAATCATTTTGATATATGAATGAAGTTCATAGATTCAAAGGTCAAGGTCATAGATGCAAACTAATACTTAAATGGTTAATTATTTCAGAAACTATAAACTTTTATAAGCATGTATATTAGAATATTGTAGGTATTGGCCTATTGATCATTTTGATATATGAATGAAGGTCATAGGTTCAAAGGTCAAGGTCATAGATGCAAATGAATACTTAAATGGTTAATTATCTCAAAAACTATAAACTTTTTGTATAGGCATGTATCTTAGAATATTGTAGGCATTTGCACAACAATCATTTTGATATATGAATGAAGTTAATAGGTTCAAAGGTCAAGGTCATAGATGCAAACGAATACTTAAATGGTTAATTATCTTAAAAACTATAAACTCTTTGTATAGGCATGTATATTGGAATATTGTAGGTATTGGCCTAATGCACATTTTAATATACAGATGTTTTAGCTGTTTATAAATAATATATTGTAGCTAGACTTTAAATATGTTATATATAGCATACTTATATAATAATTATTATAATTAATTTGCAAAAATACTTGCATATTATTGGCCCTTACTGCTGAAAATTTTGATATTCTCTTTTATTAATGTCATTGACCATTGAACCTCAGCATAAGATATGTACTTTTCCTCAGGTGAGCGTTAAGGCCCATGGGCCTCTTGTTTATGATTGCAACACAAACATCTTAGTTAAATATATTTACATATATCAAGACATTGCCAGCTACAGACAAAGGTGCAGAAATTTTGCCTGTGCTTTGCACTGATGGCATTATACAGCAGGGTTCTTTATCGTGCCAAGCCCACCATGACACAGTACATCGTTATTTTAAGATCCCATCCGAAAGAACCGTGACTTTCATTTCGTAATGCCGAGTGCTGGTTGATAAAACACTCCCTACTCACTCTCAAGTCTTGGGCCAAACCCGGTTGGGGTTTGAACCCACGACCTCCTTCTTATGGAGCAAGCACTCTTCCAACTGAGCTACCGCAGTGATTTTTCTAGTTTAATGATTATAAGCTTAACACTTACTAACAGTTACTATGATTAAAATAAATATTTTGGCCTATGAATGAACACAGATACAGAACACTATCATCTAGTGTGCTTCATGTATTGATTTAAACATTTATGTTAGTTTTCTGAGTATGTCATTGTGCTAATTGTCATAATTTTATTGAAATGTTGAAAGTGTTATACCTGTTGTAACTTGTAAATAAAAGGAGGCGGAGAGTGTAGTGAGTGAAGGAGGAGGTTTAAAAGTTCAGAAGTAGTGTACTTTATTTTTCTTGGCCTATATATTCCTTTATTTCTGGGAAAATGGTCCTATATTTCAGAGACAAGGCCTATATTTTTGGACCAAAATTCACTTGAGCATAATAAAGGAACTGCTGATAAATCAACTGTATCTTAGAATAGAGACACAGCTAAATTCAATAAATAATATTAAGTGCATTATTTATTTATTTATTTATATTTATTTATTTATTTATTTTTTATTTATTTATTTTTTATTTTTAAAATTTTTCAGGAGTTATTGAATGTTTAACTTGATAACTTTTTATGAAATTTTCCATACAAGTAGTTTTATGAGACATGTGTTTTCTGGCAACAGATTCTTCAGATTTTGATTATCTCCCCTGTATTCAAATTTTGACATCTTTTCCTGGAGGGGGTATAGGTTTGCTCTTGATCCTACATATGTTGTCCTGACAACTCCTACAGAATTTAAGCAAGGCCCAGAGTGTTGATTAACAATGGGGGACTATCTGTTGCCTTGCTAATCTAACTTGTTTATTTGCATATACATTTACAGGTGTGTCTCAGGAGTTCACCAATGTACCATGCAGGTGCTCTGGGTTTTGCCACCATTGATGGTGTACCTAAAGTAGGACAGCTGTTAGAGTCCGCCTGGTCTTTAAGTGATCATTGTAGATTTAAACTTCTAAAGACACCACCAAGGTAATGTCTGTTTGCACCTGTATTTCTAAGGCCATGCCAAATTATTTTGTAGTTTGACAGTCACAACGACCTATGAAGTTAAGCATTAAAAATATTAATGAAGTCAGATTCAGTTTGTTTCCATCCTGTCTGAAATGTTAAAAAAAGTCTCATATGTTTGTGATGTTTGCTGGATGATGATATATGTAAACCATGTCAGTGTTTGTTTTTTCAACAAATTCCACCACCAGGAATATGATGCAACAATATGTCACTATACCAGTAAAACGATGAACCATATTGTGGTTATTGCAATATTGCAATATTGGCGATATGAAGAAAAATAAAAAAAAAATACGGGTTATGAATGTTTTTTATTCTGATAGTATCGGTCTACGTTGGCGTAATTTTTGAAAGTCTATGTTAATGTAACTTCTATATAATGCAGATCTGCCTAAACAACCTAAATGGCATTATCCTTTGTATTAGAATCCAATTCTAAGATTAAATCTTTATTTGATGTAGTACATGTATTATATATATATGTATGTATGTATGTATACAACAATATAGATGACTGTACTACTTTAGTTAGCTCACTTACCTGTTGTGTTAATAATAAGGCTAGAAATATTTATATAAACCAACTTTTCTTTCTTTTAAATTGTGCATTACAATGCAATATGTATTGCAATATGACCTCTGCAATGTGAAATATTTATGCATTAGTTACTTATGCAGAGGGCACTATCAAGATTTACGTACGGGGCGAGTATTCGGACCAGCATTTTGATATGGCCCGAGCCACAGGCGAGGGTCATATCAAAATGTTGGTCCGAATACTCGTCCCCAGGGCAGTACGTAAATCTTGATAGTGCCCTATGCATAAGTAACTAAAGCTTTTATTGCATTGAACAAACAAAATTGCATATACTTAACATGGAGAGACATACAAACATTGATAGACCCCATTTCTATATCCCTTCCAAGTTGCCATCTTCGTTAGAGTGGGGAATAAAAGCAAAACCTTAATATAACAACAAAATATTTAATGTTCAGTTTCTTTTTAAATGCAACAACACAAATCTATATAAATATTAAATACAATATCCAATATTTAGTTATAACTGTCATTTCACAACAACTCGTAACGTTCAATACCGAATATGGACCGCTCGGTCGTGTATGGACCGTTCGGTCTTGTACACTGTATTATTTTCATCATTTTCTCAGCTTTCGGCCAATCAAATTAATTGTTACAGATGTGATATGCAATAAATTGCAATACAGTGTTAGCCGTTTTGTTTGATATTAGGCACCAGGATTATGTTACAACTCTAGTGATATTCGAAACCATGACCTACACACTTACATATGAGGTCAATCATCAGTTTGTTTGAATAGTGTATGGCATGTAAAAATGTGTCAGTTAATGCAATGAAAGTAATTTGAATACAGGTTGAAAACAGGTTTGATGAAAACAGTTTTTAGGGGAAAAAATACATTCAATTTTTATCAATCACTTGCTTCTAATTCTAATAAAAAATGTGTAGAACAAGAAATTAATTTGGTGTGGCCTAACACATACTTAGTTTTGATTACAAAATCACATTCTAAATATATATAGGTGTATCAATCCATGTGTTTTGAAAAGTCACCTTTGCTCAATTTATAACAGGCTCAATATCTTCAATATTAATCATCTAATAAGTTTGTTAACAAAACAACAGAACACTAAAAACCTGCAGTGGCTGAGTGGTTTAAGACATTAGCCTTCAAACCCATAGTGCCTCACTGTTCTTGATTTAACCCTTATTTTTCTTGCCCTCTTCTAACCAAGGAACAGTTGTTCAAAGCTCTATTAGCTCAAACAAATTGTTAGCGAAAATTCAAAATATTATTAAAATTCAAAAATATTTGATATAAAAAATACAATTTTGACTTTACACTGTTTCTATTTTATAATAACAGTTATGTACATTAAATTTTGAACAGACAGAAATATTGTCTTAAAACAAAATTTTGGCTAACTAACTGGTTAAGCTAACAAAGCTTTGAACAAAATGGCCGAGGTGGGTAAATGTTTGTAACGGACAGTGTTCTATTGTTAATATGCCATAGTAATGCAAGTGTACTAATAAATTTACTTGCCTTCTCTTACGATTTTGGTGTAAGTTGTACAATTTTTAAGTTAAAATTATGACCTTAGCAGGGGTTGAAAATTCTTCAAGCCCGACGCCCGGGACTAGAAATTTGGCAAGCGGGACTTGGCAAAAAATCTACTGAAAAGCCCACTGGGCTTAAATACTCAGAAGACCAATGAATTTTATTTCCGACTGTCTTGAAAAAATCTTTAAAAACCATCTGTAGTCACATTGCAGTGTTGTTGTTTACATTCATTCTTGATCATTACAGTGCTTGTAAGAAATGTCAGTCATTAGGTAGGCAGTTCAAGCGTTCAATTGATTAAGAAAAATCTAGATAGTTATAGCGCTTGTAATCGCTTCAAATATTCATGTCCGATTATGTCGCTGTTGAATTATAATTTCACTTCTAACAAGCAGACTGCATCAGGCTCCAGTGGTCAGAAAAGAAGTCACAAGACAATAAAGCCACCAAATATGATAAGGTCAAGCGTGTCCGATTGTTTCAACAGCCATGGATTGACAAATTTCCATGGATCATTTATGATGAGGATAATGCAGACATGTATTGTAAATACTGCCGAAAAATACCTCTAAGTGCCGATAGACATGATGCATATTGATTTGTGTCTTTCTTAATTTTGCCTTAAACTCTGGACTTGATAAAAAAAATTGGGGGCTTTTGATTTTCTGTTTAAAAATGTCCGGGGCTTTAACTCATCTGAAAAAATTTTCAACCCCTGCTTAGGATTAATAGCCAGTTAAAACTTACGACTAAAAAAGAAAATGCCTTAATTTGGAAATTGGAGTTTATACAGTGAAATGCCAAGTTCCTTCAATTCAATTTGAGCAAAGAGCAATGTGTGAATACTGTCCAAGTGTGCAAGACGGAGATCCAGTGTTGTACATTTCTTTAAAAATGGCTTCTTAACATCATGGGTGTGACGGTGACAATCTTTAACTGCAAATTGAAATGAGGAAAGAAACAATGGGATTGAAAAATCAAACTTAGTATGATACAACATATCCATGTTTTGTCGAATACTTACGACTGATTTTGTAAAACTTACGATCAAAATTTACCGAAGCTTACTCCCGGTCTTAAGAAAGGATAGGCAAGTATGATGTACCTACCTGCCTATCCTCTTCGCTCCTAGTGGAGCATAAGGCGAGGCACAGATCTCTCCACTTTGTCCTATTTGAGGCTTCATTTTCTGCCGTTCTCCAACTTGGCCATCCCATATCGTTTCTTTCTTTCTCTGTTGTTCTTCGCCAGGTCTCTCTTGGTCTTCCTCTCTTTCTCTTTCCTTCTTGAGCCCAGGTCAATGCAATTTTTTCATTTTCATAATTTCCTTTTCTTAATACATGCCCTATATATCTCCATCACCTTGATTTTATTGTGTTCTCTACTGATGATGTTTGTGTTATTTCTCTTAGGTGTTCATTTGTTATTTTATTCGGCCAAAAGATCTTCATTATTCTTCTTAAGCATCTGTTCTGGAATGTTTCTAGCTTTTTTATGTCTACTTTTGTTAATTTCCAACACTCGGCAAGTATGATGTAGGTCTAGAATTTCTGATAGTATCAATGATCATGAAGCATACTTACAGAGTATAGAATTAATTTTTCCACATGACTTTGTATTTCAGTGAACCAAAGCCTGAACCCAAAGTAGAGGTCAAGTCAAGTGAGAGCCGGATTGAAATGCCTCCGCCACCATCACCGGATTCGTCTACGTGTAGTGATCACAGTGGTCCGACCCTCGTTAGTCCAGCATCCCTTAGTAAGTAAAACGACTAGGTTCCCAGTGATTTTACTACTGTTTTTAAAATCTACTTTCTGCTGTTAAGATTTAGAACTGAATACTGTAGACTGTTATAGTGATTTTGTTCAGCTAGATTTAATTTGGTAATATATTGTAAATCAAGTTTTATTTGCGGATATTAACTTTCGCGATTCTCTTATTAAAACCATTTGGCGACTTTTAACTTTCCCGATATATAGAAATTAATTGAACATTTTGTTTTAATAAAATCATTTTCGGAAACAAATTAGTGAGGATTAATTTTCGCAATTATTTTGTCCTCGCGAAACACGCAAATAAAAGTTGGTTTTCAGTTTCACTATTGTTTTAAAAAATGTTATAGGTCAAATTGGAAATTTCCCTAGGGGAAACAACCCTTATTGGGTATTAATTTTAGGCAAACAAAATCACTGGTTCCCTGCAATTATGTCGAATATGTCAAAACATAATTATTTGTCATTTTATCATTTGATAAGGCTTCTATTCCCCCTGATTATCCATTTACCCTGAAACTACAAAATTGTGTTGGTCACACGGCAGAATTGTTTATAAACATTCTAATCAGATTAGAGCTATATTATCGTCATTTTTTCAGGTATGAATGGGGTTCGTCATGATCAATATAGCTTTTCTTAAAAAATCAAAGTTACCACTCACGAAACAAAATAGTTAATAGTTGACAAATACATTGTTTTAAACCACATTTCAAACAATTTTCATCTTGAAAAAAAAAATACATCGTAATGTCTGTCTTCCCGTTCTTAGGCAGATAAAAGTATCGGAGGATCTGGAATTCCCATAGTTGACATGCAATGAATCAGAGGGAATTCCACAAGTTTTCTCATCCAATAAAATTCATTGATAACGTCACTTCCTGAAAAAATGTCTTTGATGTTGGATTTGTGTACAGACAGAATTTCTGGTCTTGTATGATGTTTTGTAGCCAGGAGTTTTATTTTCAATCAACTTTCACTTTCAAAGAAAATTAAAGCACTTAATACAGGTATGGCTTTATTGAGCTTAAAACATAAATACATTGTAAAATACATGTCCTCCAAAGACACAATCATGACTCCATCACGCAAATACAACACAACCAACGCATAAAAATAACACATTTTAATATAAATTAACAACAAAACAACATCATTTCTTCTTGTTTTAGTCAATATTAATTATAAGCAACATGTTTTCTTATTTACTTATGTGTGCTTTTGCTTTGTGAAATCAACAAAATTTCTATGAAACGGTAATATGCGATATCAGGAATTTGACTATTTATCGCGATATCGTCATCGGTAAATTTTTGGCAACGATAATCACGATGACTATGTATAATAAGAGCTTTAAACCAGATGTGTAGCTCTTTTTAGTTGTACAATGTATGTCTCTGAGAGATGAAGGTTGAGAAATTGCTTTGGAAAACATATATTTTATGTAATCAAAACATACAAATAAATTGGAATATTACCATTATCCCCTCGGGAAAAAAAGCATACTTTATTGTATTGAGAATTGGGCCCAATTTCGGCCCCCAATTTGCTTCCGTAAGATCCCTGTGTCCGTTTGGCCATCTGTCTTCTTCTTGTATGGAGTAATTCTCCAAACAGTAAAGCACTATTTTATGAAACTTACTGCACTACTGCGCAGATGGAAGATGTGCATATCATTAACCCGAGTTAGTTTGTTAATATTCATTGGAGTTATGACTCTTAGACTGAAGAACTTAAAAAAGAAAATTTTCTTAAATGCATACAGTGGTTCAAAATTATGTTTTGTAATGGAAAGTCCAGGACAATTTGACTTTTGTTTTTTGAAGGTCCCAGGTAAAGCTTTGAAAGTCCAATATCAACATAGAGGGTCCATGTGTAATTATGTTATCATATAGAAAAGATGGCTTTTTCCAGGTAAAAAACAACAAGTGAAGTCTATCTGACTTTTATGATTTAAATTTCAAGGGTCCCAATGTACATGTTAATCAGTATGTCTGCGACCTTGACCTGGGAAAATTTTGGAATGACCGTAGGAAAAATCTGATGCGATACATGGCTTTGCTATCTACTGTTATGAGAACTCCAGTTCATTGACTTCGCTCATTTGTGATATATCTATTAGTCAATTGTTGTGAAAGTTTTACTTGAGCATATAATTTTTTACAGAACGTAAAAAAGCACCAACACCTGTGAAAGAAGTAGAAAAGAAAGATGAAGAGGCTTGGCCGTTAAAGAATGTTATATTTGTAGAGGATGTTAAAACTATACCCGTTGGTAAAGTATTGAAGGTCAGTATAGCAGATATGTAACTCCTTACAGGGCATCAGTTGGTAGAATGCTCGCTTTATAAGTGGGAGGTCATGGGTTCGAACCTGGCTGGGTCTGACCCAAGACTTGAAAGTGGGTAGTGACTGTTTTTTCGTCAAGCACACGGTATTACAAAATGAAAGTTACGGTTCTTTCGGATGGGAACTTAAAATAAACGAGGTCCCGTGTCACGGTGGGCTTGGCAAGCTAAAGAACCCTTCTGTATAATGCCATCAGCACAATGCACAGGCAAAATTTCTGCACCTTCATCTTTAGCTGGCGAGGTCTTGATATAAGTGAAATATTCTTAACTGGGACGTTAAACACCATTACTCAACTCCTTACAGGGCAGGATTTTTTTGTAGTTTTTGATCCATTCTCATGTAGAGCTATAATCTTGAGACAAAAAGGCATTGTGATATCGCGACAAATAAATGAATGTGAAGGAAATGTATCTGTTTTATCACGTATCAGATATGTATTCTGAAACGGGTAATGCATTTTGTTGCATATACACATTTGGAATAAATTTCCGGAATATATTTTGGAATCTAGTAATATATTGCAACTGGATGCATCCAAAAATTTGTGCAATCTGGTGAATTGATCTTGTAAATACAATAAAAAGTAGTCCGGGAAGTTTGCATCCTACCATGTAAAATCATAACTTTTTATGAAATAAACAGCAATGACAGGTGGATTTACCTAATTCTTTATGAAATCTACGGTAATTTGAATTTATTTTAAAGGGTATAATAAAGTATTTTGGTGTTGCGGTACGCTGCTACATTTTGAAACTTATTTATCGATTGCATTTGACTTCTGTGAAAGGGAGATAAATTGCACAGTGCTATGTGCAAACGAGATTCGGAAGTAATGAAACAGGAATATTGTGAATGATAATCAGCAGTTTTTTAAAAACCAGACTTATACAGCAAATTATCCAGCTACATACAAACACTAGAATTAACCTCCTAAAGCAGCGGTCGGGTTTGCAACAACTCTACTTTCTCTTTATCCAAAATAACAAACAATGATCTATTCTGAAGGTACAATTGATAAAACTTTATTAAATTTAAATTACTGATCGTCTTTTTCATATATCGATGGAATTATTATTTTCTGTCGTTTTTTACTGAGCAATACATGGTTTGGTACATTTTTTTTCTTTTTCAAAAACACCATCCGTCTAACTATGCATCGATGTCCCCCCTATTCCAACATCATTTTCCCAACTATGCCGTACAGCAGCACGGCAGTGCTATGTTTTATGATATTGTTGTGATATCATTTATGATCACAATATTTCCATATGAATATGCGCAAAAGATTGGCTGGGTTTTCACTGGATTACAATGAATCAAAACATAATAAAAGAATAATGAGACATAAAATTACAAATTTTGCAATTAGCTAATATATACATTGAACACATTATGCATTGATATAAGTCACCCGTCAGCAGTGATTTATTTGTGGTTCACGGCAAAACCACATGTTTAGTCTGCTTGATCACGATCAATACACAAGTGATGCAATGATTTCAAAGAATTTTGTAAGTAATAGGGTTCAGTGATATAACATAATGTAAGCTTTGTTCCACAATATCACCATCAGCAAATCGTTAGAGACAATATTCGTGATGACAATTTATAATAACAGCACTATTCTTAAGTCCAGTTCCTCTTCCTGCTATGATTCTTACCAGTATGATGACTCGGCTGGTAGAGTTCTTGTTTTGTATGTTGGAGGTCATGGTTTGAAGTTTGAACCCTGGTTGGATCTGCAGTGTTCAATCTAGAAGGGGTTCTTTGCACCATTGGCCCCAAAATAAAAAGTTTGTCCTACAAACATGGTGCCTGTAGGTCAACCCTGGCCCATCTGTTTAGTCTTAACTCAGTTGAGTTTTGTTTAAATCCTCTTTCCCCATGTATGTAATTTTCTTTGTTTTAATTTTATTCTTTTCTAATAAAGAACCTTTGCGATATGTTACAATGTTGGCCCAAGTTTGGAAAACATGGCCCCAGTTTTCTCAAGTTCTGGGCCTTGATGACCCCATCAACTGCATTTTTGGATTGGATACTGGGTCTGACTTGAAAATGGAAAGTGACTGGCATTTAGAAATGAAACTCACTCAGTCCTTTTAGAAGTGACCGTACAAACCAATGTTCCACAATTCCATGTTCTTCTTATTCTCATATTTAATTTTATACATGGGGGTGTAGCTAGCTAAACAGGAGGTTCTTACCCTTCCAGAGCCCTTAGCCTAACTTCTTGGTGGAATAGATGTTAATTTGTCAGTTTTCAAAGTTTTTTACTTTGTTTTTGGGATTGTAATTTCAACATTTGTTTGCAGGGATTTTTCTGGCCACAGATTCTGGTAAAAGGACCAATATTTCCCAATGCAGCAAAATTTTCCCTAATTTTGTCGGTAAAAAAAATCCAAACTGACATTGCATAAAAATTGAAGGAAAACTCTCCAATCATTCAGTCCATCCATCCATCCATCCATCCAATGTGCTTTTACGAAAATTGCTAGAAAAATGCCTGGTTTGATTAGGCTATATAAAATTAATTCCTAGATTTTCATCCCCACCCGCCCCAACTTTTTTTCAGCTCACCCCAGAATGATGGATGGCTGAAGGATGGCTAAAACCCTGCCTGCGGCTCGGGGTACATAAATCTTAGACAAGATACATGGAACCATGTAACCTGTCAAAACTCTGTATAACTTGTGTTTATTGTAGGTGGACTGAACCATGTAACCTGTCAAAACTCTGTATAACTTGTGTTTATTGTAGGTGGACGGTGCATATGCAGCTGTAAAGTTCCAGACAAAAGATTCAGGAGATATAAATAAAGAAGACTTGACTTCCCTGTTACAAGACTGTAGACTGCTGAGAAAAGATGAGTTACAGGTAAGTAGATACTTTACAGTTACTGTAGTTAAATAAAAGAATCAAATAGCGGAGTGTTGAAGCCTCCCAGTTATAATTATCAATTTTGTTTTCTCAATCTGGTCATCGGAGGGCTTCAGGAATCCATGTTTTTTCCGTTTCCATTCCATGTTTTACAAAGCATGCAATGGGCTATTGTATTGCCGTTTTTAGCTCACCTGACCGTAGGTCATGTGAGCTTATGGCATAGCGCAGCGTGTGTATGTGCGTGCGTGTGTGCGTGCGTGCATGTGTGCGTCGTTAACACCTATTTTCGACTTCTCCTCTGAAACTACTGGACAGTTTTTAATGAAACTTTGTCAGAAGTATATATGCGCTGGTGCAATTCAGATTTGTTCGTGGCGTTGCTATGGCTACCATAACTAGGTCAAGGTGACCTAGGGGTGCAAAAATCTTAAAAAATCTTCTTCTCCGAAAGTACTGATTGGAGAAAAAATCTGATGTGATATTTGGCTTTTCTAGGGTCTTAAGCCTATAGTTTGTTCATTTTGTGAAATTCGGATAAAAAATAGGTTACGCGTTTTTGCGTTTAATTTTGAAAAAATCGTAAAATAGCTTCAAATTGTTATAACTTGACTATTTGACCAGATAATGACATGGGGTTTTCAGTTTTGACATCTTCTTGTTAGTATCTTCAAAATGAGGTCAAGGTCGATTGTGAAGGTCGTGACCTAATTTTTTGTACCTCTGATTATAATTATTATCTCGAAAACTATAAACTTTTTGTATAGGCATGTATATTAGAATGTTGTAGGTATTGATACAACGATCATTTTGATGTGTAGAAAAAGGTCATGGGTTCAAAGGTCAAGGTCAGAGATGTGAAACAATACTGAAATGGTTAATTATCTCAAAAACTATAAACTTTTTGTATAGGCATGTATATTAGAATGTTGTAGGTATTGATACAACGATCATTTTGATGTATACAAAAAGGTCATGGGTTCAAAGGTCAAGGTCAGAGATGTGAAACAATACCAAAATGGTTAATTATCTCGAAAACTATAAATATTTTGTATAGGCATATATATTAGAATGTTGTAGGTATCGATACAACGATCATTTTGATGTATAGAAAAAGGTCATGGGTTCAAAGGTCAAGGTCACAGATTCGAAACAATACCGAAATGGTTAATTATCTCGAAAACTATAAACATTTTGTATAGGCATATATATTAAAATGTTGTAGGTATCGATACAACGATCATTTTGATGTATAGAAAAAGGTCATGGGTTCAAAGGCCAAGGTCACAGATGCGAAACAATACCGAAATGGTTAATTATCTCGAAAACTATAAACATTTTGTATAGGCATGTATATTAGAATGTTGTAGGTATCGATACAACGATCATTTTGATGTATAGAAAAAGGTCATGGGTTCAAAGGTCAAGGTCACAGATGAGAAACAATACTGAAATGGTTAATTATCTCGAAAACTATAAACTTTTTGTATAGGCATGTATATTAGAATGTTGTAGGTATTAATACAACGATCATTTTGATGTATAGAAAAAGGTCATGGGTTCAAAGGTCAAGGTCACAGATGCGAAACAATACCAAAATGGTTAATTATCTAAAAAACTATAAACTTTTTGTATGGGCATATAGATTAGAATGTTGTAGGTATTGATACAACGATCATTTTGGTGTATAGAAAAAGGTCATGGGTTCAAAGGTCAAGGTCACAGATGCAAAACAATACCAAAATGGTTAATTATCTCGAAAACTATAAATATTTTGTATAGGCATGTATTTTAGAATGTTGTAGGTATTGATACAACAATCATTTTGATATATAGAAAAAGGTTATGGGTTCAAAGGTCAAGGTCACATATGCGAAACAATACGGAAATGTTTAATTATCTCGAAAACTATAAACTTTTTGTATAGGCATGTATATTAGAATGTTGTAGGTATTGATACAACGATCATTTTGATGTATAGAAAAAGGACATGGGTTCAAAGGTCAAGGTCACAGATGCGAAACAATACCGAAATGGTTAATTATTTCGAAAACTATAAACTTTTTGTATAGGCTTGTATATTAGAATGTTGTAGGTATTGATACAACGATCATTTTGATGTAAAGAAAAAGGTCATGGGTTCAAAGGTCAAGGTCACAGATGCAAAACAATACCAAAAGGGTTAATTATCTCGAAAACTATAAACTTTTTGTATAGGCATGTATATTAGAATGTTGTAGGTATTGATACAATGGTTATCATGATGTAAAGAAAAAAGTCATTGGGGTTTAGTTTTTATGTGTTCTTTAAATCTATTAGCTAGCCATTAGTTATCAGGTGAGCGTATCAGGCCTATGGGCCTCTTGTTTTCAGAAGCCATGTGGCTGATGCAATAATGAGTGGCAAGCTGGCCAAAGCAAAGCCATATACGACCATCCTGGGACTATCTAGAGTTAATCTATCTACATGTAAAGACTAAAGTGTATAGCAACATCTTAAACATCTTAATGATAAAAAGAACAAAACAAAAAAATAAACAAAAAACCCACTACTAAACTAAAGATTCAATTCAATAACACGCAAAACATTTTTAAAAATCTCAACACATTATTATTGATAAAATCACTTGGGAAGCACCAACCGATTACAGCCAATGATTAATTTGGATTTGATCTGATGTTGCAACACTTCTGTACAACCATTTCACTAAATATTCAAGTAGACGACACATTTCTTTCATATCTGCTCTGAGCAGATAGAGATTTTTTGCCATATGAGTTACAGATATGACACCGAGACCTTTTTGTGATGTCATAATCAAAAGACAATTACATAATGTCATCCTGTGAGGAACATGACACACTCGAGGTTAAACATTTCTGTCAACATATTTGACAAGTTTTGTCTGTTATATCAGGGTTCGTACAGGCCTGGAAAAGTCCTTAAATTTTAAGGTTTGCCCTAAAAAGACCCTAAAAAAGAAGTCTGACCCTAAAAAGCCCTTGAATTTATCCTGAAAGCCCTAAAAAAAACCTTGAATTTGGCCAGTTGGGTATCTGTATTTTGATATTAAGTGGTTGCAAATAGACTGAAATTTATAAATAAAAAAAATTAATAAGTTGCATTGAAATGAGCAATTTAAAGGTACATGGCCTTCTCGAACGCCTAACTTTAATCTCCACTTCAAGTGTCGTTACTATGGACATGTAAGAAATAGTTTCTTTCTTTTACTGGCCAACTTCGTCTTGTCGAAGGTTTCATTGATTTAATTGCCTTTGCAATCCAATATCTTTTGCTAAAATTGTCTCTGATTAGGCCTTAAATTTGCAAATAAGACTCTGAAAAGACTCTAAAAGACCCTAGGAGTTCAAATGTCTGTATATTGTTATTGTCGTGACTGAACATTATCCAGTGTTTCTAGTTAAATGGTTAAATTTTCAAAAAGCTGGACTTTTATAAATACCATTTATTTTATTGGTTGTTTATTTATTTATTTTTTTTATTTATTTTTTTATTTATTTATTTAATTAATATTATTTATTTATTTAATTAATATTATTTATTTATTTAATTTTATTTATTTATTTATTTATTTATTTATTTATTTATTTATTTGTTTGTTTTATTTATTTAATTAATATTATTTATTTGTTTAATTTTATTTATTTATTCATTTAGGTTGTTAAAAGTGTCAGCTCACCAAGACTACCAGACTGTTTCCAGAAAATGCCAAAAAAAGTCACAATATCAGAAAATGGACAAATTTTGGCTGTGGCTGTAGATTGTGAAGGTATGGACAATAATGCTTTACATGGCTGTCAAGAAATTTGTCATCTCCTAATTAAATATTAAATATACTGAGATAAAGCCATTACATAACCGTCTGTATGCACCAATTACATATTTTTAGAGGTATCATTTAAATTTCTGGTGATTCAATTCCGTCAAAATCTGGAGGTCTTTTGCGCCAGTAATTCATTTATAAATGTTAATAGGCAAGTGCGACACATGAAGAGAAAGTAAATATCTGAATTTTTCTGAATACTTTTTATCTGTATTCTGTATTTTTTCTTAAAATTCTAAATTTATTCTCAAAAAGTAAATTCAAAATTTAGATAAATTCAGAACTTTTTCAGACTTTTTTTTTTCATGAGGGCAACAATACTTTGAAAAAGGTTCACATTTTCACAAATTTGAGATATTTGGCTACTGATAATTTTGAATTGTTGGAACCTAGATAAGGTGAATCAGTGCTCTCTTTCACCTTTATATGCATGAGATGGGGTCCTTACAATTGTGAAATTAAGCATTATAGTCGTCAAGATCGTGAATAAGTAAAATACCATCAAAATGATAGAAAAATCCAGATGGAATAAAAGCTCTAATACATGTTAACTGTTCTTAATGCTGAAATTTCCAAAATTGTAAAAAAATGGCAAAGGCATAGTGATTGTGTATAAAACTACAAAATTCTGAATGTGAATTGGGCAGTAAATGAAATCGGTCCTGAAGATTGACCTAGTGAGAACCCTGTGTACATACTAGTAGTTGATTTTAATGATAAGTTTACGATGATATAATTTGGACATTTTAGGTATACATGTAATAGCGAGAGCAGGTACACGTCTAAGTCACATTGTGTATAATTTGAGTACAGGAAAAGTGGAGCAGGACTCGCCATTTCCAACTGACGCTCAGTCATTCATGGGCAATCATAGAAGTGATATTACATTACACAATACAGGAGATGTAGGTTTTATCTCTCTCTCTCTCTCTCTCTCTCTCTCTCTGTCTTTCATTTAATTAAATCTCTCTCTCTCTCTCTCTCTCTCTCTCTCTCTCATTCAATCTTAAATTCTCTCTCTCTTGTATTCAATTTTAAATTATCTTGATTGATTTATACCTGATATGATCATATTTCTCTCTCTCTCTCATTTAAATTGCTTTCTTATTCAAGCTTAAATTCTCTCTCTCTCTCTTGAAATCTCGATCAAATGATCGATCCATTTATACCTGATATGTTCATCTCTCTTTCTCTCTCTCCCATGACTGTATGAGCAAATTAAAATGACATGAGTTATTCATTTATGTCTTTGTATGTCTTTGTCTTTTGTCACTGTAGGACCAGAGTAAAATAACTCAAATTAATTATGGTTACCGTAATGACTTGAGTCAATCCTTGTTACCAGAGTTTTACTTTATTTTCTTGTAGGAACTTCTGGTACAGCTTCAAGATGGTAATGGTGCTATTTATCCATTAGCCAAGAATAACACTGATGGAATCCGTGATCCACTGTGGTTAAACCTTCCGCCAGTCCGTTCCCTAGGGATGAGAGTTCATTGTCTGAATAACATTATTGGTAACATGAAGAACAAAGCCGCTGTTTTAGTCTTGGCTATTGAGGTATTTGTTTTGTTTTTGTTTCTCCCTGTCATTTAAACATGTATATATAACAAGGTTCATGATACATATGTTTCATTTGTCTTTTTTTTATTATAATTATTCTATCTACCACTTTGGTAGCTAAGTTTGTAGGCTGATTGACTCATGTGGGAGGTTATAGGTTCGAACACCAGCCGAGTCTGACCAAGACTTGAAGTTTTGCCAAGCACTCGATACTTAGAAATGAAAGTCACTGTTCCTTTGGATGACAGCTTAAAAACTGATGTCCCACGTCACAGCAGTCAGAACACATTAAAGAACCCTCCTTGCACATTGCCCTGAGCCCACTGCAAAGATCAAAATTTTTGCCACTTCACCTATACCTGGTGGCATCTCGATATAAGTGAAATGTTCTTTTATGTATGTACTCGGTGTCCTTCACTATCCCAGCACTGACAGACTAAGATATTAAAAACCATTATTTTACTCCACCTGTTTGCTGTAAATTCATTAAGTCTCTAAAAACTGATTCTGAGGTGTATATGATTATCAATAATTTTGTTTGCTTAAGATTATTAAGATATTAACTTTCGCGAAATGTAAATAAGCTGTACATCTGGATATTAACTTTGTTCTCTTATTAAAACCGTTTTGCGACTATTAACTTTGTTCTCTTATTAAAACCGTTTTGCGACTATTAACTTTGTTCTCTTATTAAAACCATTTTGCGACTATTAACTTTGTTCTCTTATTAAAACCATTTTGCGACTATTAACTTTGTTCTCTTATTAAAACCATTTTGCGACTATTAACTTTGTTCTCTTATTAAAACCGTTTTTTCGACTATTAACTTTGTTCTCTTATTAAAACCATTTTGCGACTATTAACTTTGTTCTCTTATTAAAACCATTTTGCGACTATTAACTTTGTTCTCTTATTAAAACCGTTTTGCGACTATTAACTTTGTTCTCTTATTAAAACCATTTTGCGACTATTAACTTTCACGAAATGGAAATGAGCTGTACATCTGGATATTAACTTTGTTCTCTTATTAAAACCGTTTTGGGACTATTAACTTTGTTCTATTATTAAAACCATTTTGCAACTATTAACTTTCATGAAATGGAAATAAGCTGTACATCTGGATATTAACTTTGTTCTCTTATTAAAACCATTTTGGGACTATTAATTTTCGCGAAATGGAAAAAAGCTGTACATCTGGATATTAACTTTGTTCTCTTATTAAAACCATTTTGCGACTATTAACTTTCACGAAATGGAAATAAGCTGTACATCTGGATATTAACTTTGTTCTCTTATTAAAACCGTTTTGCGACTATTAACTTTGTTCTCTTATTAAAACCATTTTGCGACTATTAACTTTCACGAAATGGAAATAAGCTGTACATCTGGATATTAACTTTGTTCTCTTATTAAAACCATTTTGCGACTATTAACTTTGTTCTCTTATTAAAACCATATTGCGACTATTAACTTTCACGAAATGGAAATAAGCTGTACATCTGGATATTAACTTTGTTCTCTTATTAAAACCATTTTGGGACTATTAACTTTCGCGAAATGGAAAAAAGCTGTACATCTGGATATTAACTCTGTTCTCTTATTAAAACCATTTTGCGACTATTAACTTTCACGAAATGGAAAAAAGCTGTACATCTGGATATTAACTTTGTTCTCTTATTAAAACCATTTTGCGACTATTAACTTTGTTCTCTTATTAAAACCATATTGCGACTATTAACTTTCACGAAATGGAAATAAGCTGTACATCTGGATGTTAACTTTGTTCTCTTATTAAAACCATTTTGCGACTATTAACTTTCACGAAATGGAAATAAGCTGTACATCTGGATATTAACTTTGTTCTCTTATTAAAACCATTTTGGGACTATTAACTTTCGCGAAATGGAAAAAAGCTGTACATCTGGATATTAACTCTGTTCTCTTATTAAAACCATTTTGCGACTATTAACTTTCGCGAAATGGAAAAAAGCTGTACATCTGGATATTAACTTTGTTCTCTTATTAAAACCATTTTGCGACTATTAACTTTCGCGAAATGGAAAAAAGCTGTACATCTGGATATTAACTTTGTTCTCTTATAAAACCATTTTGCGACTATTAACTTTGTTCTCTTATTAAAACCATTTTGCAATTATTAACTTTCGCGAAATGGAAATAAGCTGTACATCTGGATATTAACTTTGTTCTCTTATTAAAACCATTTTGCAATTATTAACTTTCACGAAATGGAAATAAGCTGGTCTAAATAAAATCATTTTCGGAAACAAATTCGCAACAATTAAATTTCCTGATTATGTTGTCCTCAGGAAACACGTGAAAGTTAATCGCACACAAATAAAAGATGGTTTACAGTACATGTATATATTTTAATTTTACAGCACCAGTACCTGGTACCACATATACTGCGTTGTGATGTGGAGAAAGTGAAATCCATCATTAATTCTCTAGAACAAGATCAGGGTAAGTAGGCTGTATAAGTAGAACTGCTTGTTTACTTGAAATATTTACAAATGGAATTGGCCTTCTTTAGATGAACCAGGGATTTATCAAGGGCCTATTTAGGGCCGAAATTCGGCCCCATTCCCAATGGAAAAACATTGATTTTTTCCCAAAATGAGCTGAGAAAATTCCCAATTAGAAAATTGTACCAGATACATAGCTGAAGTCTGGTCATAAATGTGGCTGCTTTTCTCAATCTTCAATCAACTCAATACACTAAAAGCATAAGATTTAATCATTAATGGCACAAATATGATGTCAAAGTTTTCCCAAAATGAGCAAAAAGTTGATAGTTTTTCCCAATTTTAAGTTTAGGGCCTTTTCCCAAAAGACCCTGATAAATCCCTGTGAACCTATTTGTTTTTACTGGCATTTAATTGCTCTTGAATTTGAGGTCATGACCTCTTATTATGTAACGTTTAACTATCTGATTACGGTCACAGAATGTCATCCTATTACATCATGCGTTGTTTGATTGGTTAGCATCCAAGTCTAGTCCGGATGTAACTATCCTTATTTGGAGCAAGTCTGTTCCATCAATCCTGAATGTTTGTCGGAATCTTGAATGAAATAAATTATTGTAGCGATAATTTTACATTTTGGACATGCTATCAATATTTTTTATGATTGTAAATATAGGCAGTTCATGTTAAATTTGCTATTCCTGACTCTCATTCATAATACCAAATGAATACACTCAAATAGAATGTTATTTCTTAAATATTGGTGGTTCGCACCTTGTCTAACAGATTCCATCATGAGGCTTAATATACTCCTCACAAAACTAGTTTGAGAGGGTTTATAGGTATCACCACGTTTGCCTGTCCGTCCATGTAAAATCGTGTCGGGCCAAATCGCATAGCTGCTTTGGAGGAATTCACATGAATATCATCATGGTTCAAAGATGTTTCATGACCTTGAACATAGGGAATTTTGTCAAGGTCAAGGTCGCAGGAAAACGTTAAATATTTGGGGTGGGGGTATTTGGCTCTCAAGAGACAGTTCTAGTTTCTAGATAGATTCTCCATGTTTCCTATGTCATGATTGTACAGGTCCCATTAAAATATTCTGTTTGATCAGTTGGTATATTTGTACACTATATTTTTCTGCACATTGGTAGACAGGTTCCATCTTTGGGCTTATTTCGAGGTTGATTCCACATGTTTGATGAGCTGATATACATGTGTATATGTACATCAGGGGTCACAACTTATTTTTTTGGTGGGTGCTAAAAACTGCACGGGCCTTTAAATCTTAGGTGCTGAATCACTGGAACCTGTGCAAGATTTGTCAACTATTATACCAATAAAATAATTTACATTTGACTGAGCGCCTGTGTGATGATGATCCCCTGTGTGATGATGATCGTCATTTGACTGATCGCCTGTGTGATGATGATCGTCATTTGACTGAGCCCCTGTGTGATGATGATCGTCATTTGACTGAGCGCCTGTGTGATGATGATCGCCTGTGTGATGATGATCGTCATTTGACTGAGTGCCTGTGTGATGATGATCGTCATTTGACTGAGCGCCTGTGTGATGATGATTGTCATTTGACTGAGCGCCTGTGTGATGATGATCGTCATTTGACTGAGCGCCTGTGTGATGATGATTGTCATTGGACTGAGTGCCTGTGTGATGATAATCGCCTGTGTGATGATGATTGTCATTTGACTGAGCGACTGTGTGATGATGATTGTCATTTGACTGAGCGCCTGTGTGATGATGATCGTCATTTGACTGAGCGCCTGTGTGATGATGATCGCCTGTGTGATGATGATTGTCATTGGACTGAGTGCCTGTGTGATGATGATCGCCTGTGTGATGATGATTGTCATTTGACTGAGCGCCTGTGTGATGATGATCGTCATTTGACTGAGCCCCTGTGTGATGATGATTGTCATTTGACTGAGCGACTGTGTGATGATGATTGTCATTTGACTGAGCGCCTGTGTGATGATGATCGTCATTTGACTGAGCCCCTGTGTGATGATGATCGTCTATTGACTGAGCGCCTGTGTGATGATGATCATCATTTGACTGAGCGCCTGTGTGATGATGATCGTCATTTGACTGAGCGCCTGTGTGATGATGATTGTCATTTGACTGAGCGCCTGTGTGATGATGATCATCATTTGACTGAGCGCCTGTGTAATGATGATTGTCATTCGACTGAGCGCCTGTGTGATGATGATTGTCATTCGACTTAGCGCCTGTGTGATGATGATTGTCATTTGACTGAGCGCCTGTGTGATGATGATCGTCATTTGACTGAGCGCCTGTGTGATGATGATCGCCTGTGTGATGATGATTGTCATTGGACTGAGTGCCTGTGTGATGATGATCGCCTGTGTGATGATGATTGTCATTTGACTGAGCGACTGTGTGATGATGATTGTCATTTGACTGAGCGCCTGTGTGATGATGATCGTCATTTGACTGAGCACCTGTGTGATGATGATTGTCATTTGACTGAGCGCCTGTGTGATGATGATCGTCTATTGACTGAGCGCCTGTGTGATGATGATCATCATTTGACTGAGCGCCTGTGTGATGATGATCGTCATTTGACTGAGCGCCTGTGTGATGATGATTGTCATTTGACTGAGCGCCTGTGTGATGATGATCATCATTTGACTGAGCGCCTGTGTAATGATGATTGTCATTCGACTGAGCGCCTGTGTGATGATGATTGTCATTCGACTTAGGGCCTGTGTGATGATGATTGTCATTCGACTTAGCGCCTGTGTGATGATGATTGTCATTTGACTGAGCGCCTGTGTGATGATGATTGTCATTTGACTGAGTGCCTGTGTGATGATGATCGCTATTTAAGATATTTCTGTTTTGAATAATTCTGTTACTCAGAATATGTAAAGATAACGTGGACCAATGCCAACACCAACAACTCCCATATTAAATCAAAAAGTTTTTATGTTCACACTAAATAATGACTAATTGGTAAATTTATCACCTGGCGTCTATTTCTAGGTCAAATTTATAACAATTGCACACATAATTTTTAACCCCATACACTGTATTTTCTAGTGGTGTGAGGTATTATCGGTAAACAGATATATCACAATATGATTTTCTTGTACATCCCACAGACCAGGTCTGATAATAATGGTATACATTGTGAAACCACAGACCAGGTCTGATAATAATGGTATACATTGTGAAACCACAGACCAGGTCTGATAATAATGGTATACATTGTGAAACTACAGACCAGGTCTGATAATAATGGTATATATTGTGAAACCACAGACCAGGTCTGATAATAATGGTATATATTGCGAAACCACAGACCAGGTCTGATAATAATAGTATATATTGCGAAACCACAGACCAGGTCTGATAATAATGGTATATATTGTGAAACCACAGACCAGGTCTGATAATAATGGTATATATTGTGAATCCACAGACCAGGTCTGATAATAATGGTATACATTGTGAAACCACAGACCAGGTCTGATAATAATGGTATATATTGTGAAACCACTGACCAGGTCTGATAATAATGGTATATATTGTGAAACCACTGACCAGGTCTGATAATAATAGTATATATTGCGAAACCACAGACCAGGTCTGATAATAATGGTATATATTGTGAAACCACTGACCAGGTCTGATAATAATGGTATATATTGCGAAACCACAGACCAGGTCTGATAATAATGGTATATATTGTGAAACCACTGACCAGGTCTGATAATAATGGTATATATTGCGAAACCACAGACCAGGTCTGATAATAATGGTATATATTGTGAATCCACAGACCAGGTCTGATAATAATGGTATATATTGTGAATCCACAGACCAGGTCTGATAATAATGGTATACATTGTGAATCCACAGACCGGGTCTGGTAATAATGGTATACATTGTGAAACCACAGACCAGGTCTGATAATAATGGTATATATTGCCAAACCACAGACCAGGTCTGATAATAATGGTATATATGTAGATATATATTGTGAAACCACTGACCAGGTCTGATAATAATGGTATATATTGTGAAACCACAGACCAGGTCTGATAATAATGGTATACATGTATATATATATTGTGAAACCACAGACCAGGTCTGATAATAATGGTATACATGTATATATACATATTTTAAATTGAGTAACATACATGGTGTCTGAAAAAAGTTGTACTGCTACATGTATACACATTACAACACGACCAAATTATAAACCATAAACCCATTACATCGAATATAAAGCTATCCACATGGGGAAATGGCATCCATAACAAGGTGGTATTAATATAAGATGTCTGATGACCATAACATGTACAAACAATAATGAATGGTACATACATGTACAACAATATTTAATGAGTCTGGGATTTATCAGGGTCTTTTTTGGAAAAAGGCCTTAAACTAAAACTTGGGAAAAACTATCAACTTTTTACTCATTTTGGGAAAACTTCGACATCATGTCAGAAGTGGGTTTACTTGCTACCTCTGAAACCTTTGATGTGGAACCGGTATTTTCACTTTGCTTTGCAGATGTTGTTTTAAAATAATCTAGAATCTTTTACTTGATTTTGCTGTTTGGTGGGATTCACAAATTTTAAAAATGCCTATCCTGAGTACAGTCAAACCTGTCTATAAAGGCCATCCAAGGAAACCAGTAAAAGTGGCCTTTATGGGCAGGTGGTCTTTATATACAGGTTCAAATAATATGAATAAAGAACAATTGGGATACAATTTTACTGGCCTTTATAAGCAGGTGGCCCTTATATAGAGGTGGCCTTTAAGGCAGGTTGGACTGTATTTTCAATTTACAATGATTTAAATTTACGTTTATTATTTTCTTGTTTGAAAATGTTTAATATTTTCATGTTAAGAATGTTTACTTATTTTCTTGTTTAGAATCGGCACAGAACCAGAAGTATTTACAAGACGTCCTGCAGGAACATTGTGATGGAAACAGAAACATCCTACATACTTGTGTGGCTATGTGTGTACCAACATCAAACAAGGATTACGATACAGGTAAATATATATACAGTCACACCTGTCTGGTTGTGTGTGTACCAACATCAAACAAGGATTATGATACAGGTAAATATATATACAGTCACACCTGTCTGGTTGTGTGTGTACCAACATCAAACAAGGATTATGATACAGGTAAATATATATACAGTCAAACTTGTCTGGTTGTGTGTGTACCAACATCAAACAAGGGTTATGATACAGGTAAATATATATACAGTCAAACTTGTCTGGTTGTGTGTGTACCAACATCAAACAAGGATTATGATACAGGTAAATATATATACAGTCACACCTGTCTGGCTGTGTGTGTACAACATCAAACAAGGATTATGATACAGGTAAATATATACAGTCACACCTGTCTGGTTGTGTGTGAACCAACATCAAACAAGGATTATGATACAGGTAAATATATATACAGTCACACCTGTCTGGTTGTGTGTGTACCAACATCAAACAAAGATTATGATACAGGTAAATATATATACAGTCACACCTGTCTGGTTGTGTGTGAACCAACATCAAACAAGGATTATGATACAGGTAAATATATATACAGTCACACCTGTCTGGTTGTGTGTGTACCAACATCAAACAAGGATTATGATACAGGTAAATATATATACAGTCACACCTGTCTGGTTTTGTGTGTACAACATCAAACAAGGATTATGATACAGGTAAATATATATACAGTCACACCTGTCTGGTTGTGTGTGTACAACATCAAACAAGGATTATGATATAGGTAAATATATATACAGTCACACCTGTCTGGTTGTGTGTGAACCAACATCAAACAAGGATTATGATACAGGTAAATATATATACAGTCACACCTGTCTGGTTGTGTGTGTACCAACGTCAAACAAGGAGATGCACATATCATTTGCTTGGTTGTGTCTGGGTGAACTGAAGATCAAAGTTGATATCCCTGTCTATCTTTTATATGCAGGGGATAAATAATACAAAGTGATTATTGCCCCGTAAGTGTCAATAACAATAAATTAATTAAAGTATATTTGATAGAAACTTGTCATATTTGGGTCAAATTATTTTGATAAAAAAAACTGTAAATACTGTTTTAGATCCGAATTTTTGTTTTTGTCATACAATTGGATCGTTTGTGCAGTCCAGCTTGATCAAAAATCAATCATTAATCATTAAGACAGCAACTATTTGGAAAAATATCAATAAAATTTTGTTTTAATTCAAAATTGGACTATTTAATTCTATTCAATCGATGTATAAAGTTACCTGTGTACGATTATACGGGTATAAAAAATATGTAGTAATAACATCTGTCTAAATAATAATGTCATTAAGAGGTCCATGGTATTCAAGAGTTATCCAAATTCTACTGTTTATTCCAAATGTAAAATGTGTAAAAAATTTTGGCTAGAACATTTTTTAACAAATACAAAATGTTAAAGGAAGTTGATGTTGAATTTTCAGACAACCAAGCAGCGGCAGCAGCAGCAGTTCCCACACCAACCACTGCCACCACCACGAGTAGTTCATTTAGTTCAGCATTAGAAGCCATCAATGCCGTCAGCAGTGCTGTTGATGCTCTAGCAGCAATACAGTCAAGAAACACGGACCCAGCAGGAAGAGGGTAATTATGTCTCCCCTCAAGAAAAGGGGGAGGTGGTGGGTGGGTGGGGTGCTTTCTTGCTTGTATATTCACTCCATTCTTCATTTCTGCCACTAACATGAGTCTCGGTTAGTAGTTCTTTATGAACATAAACTCCGTAGAAACTATCATGTAAAAAGTAGGACATTTTTGTAGTTATTAAACATGGTTCCCAAGTGTCAAGGTCAGGGAAATATGCCATTTCTTAGATGTATTTATTCCTTGCCAATTCGGATTTTAGTATTGACCTAAATCACATGACTAGTCTGTAATTTAGGGCATAACAGAAATGTCAACATCAATTGGCTGGAGGTTGCTAGCGATGGGATGTATTTAAGGTAGTTCCATACTTTACAAGTCGCCTGAAAACACATATTGAAATTTTGATATGTTGTAGATAGGCATAAACCATTCAACATGCCAAAATTTAAGGGCAGGTATTCGACTTGCTTAAGAAGTTCTGAAGCACCACCTGGTGGCCATTTTTACGACATAAATGATCAAAGTATAACTACTTTTATCAACAAATAAGCTTCAATAATGTTTTGTCATGCTTAGAAACCAAAAGTCTCTTGCATTTAAATTAACCATTATGTCATGAAGATTATATGGCCCAATGGAATTTTACTTCCGGTCACGTGATATTTTTCTACAGCGCCACCTATCAAGAGAGAACATTTCTTTTCCCGAAAAATGAAAGTAACACCCTTTCGTTAACTTGTAGATTTTTAAAAAACTAAGTCGAATACTACCCTTGATTTTCATATATATTGCACATGAATATATAAGTTAGATTTTCGAAAACAAAAAATAGGGGGTCGTCAAGCTACTTTTTTCATAAAATGGCATCAAAATCCTGAAACAAGAAAAAAGCCTCATTCCTTACGTAAGGAGTTTCCAATAATGTCCTAGGATACTATTTTGAACTTAATGTTTTTCGTTTGGTATTAACAAATAAACAAAAACACTGAATGTGAGTTATTGGTTGTGCAAAACAAAACCAATTTAAATATCATATAGTCTGTCACCTATAGAAACCCATAGCAATCATTACCAAACCATGACAGATCAGTTAAAGTGGAAAGGGGATTCGTATGTACATTGATGAAGCGTTCTTGATTCTAGGCCGCTGAATTAAACCCAATTAAACCCAAATACAAGAGCATAGTCAAACTGCTAAAATTTGACACGGAGAAAAATTATCATACAGTATTGAAGAATCGTCAGTTTGTGTACTACTATTTGTATTAAAAATCACCGAAAAAAAACCAAACATAAAGCGGCATTTAAAATACCGTCTTCAAAATTTGAACAATATACTCAAATCTTTCAATTATTTAGAATAGTATTCTCAACAGTGTAGATCTACCTAATTTCCATTATGTACAATATGCATTTTCTTCTTACAAATAGTGCACAGCATTGATATTGTGAATTCTATTTTTTGTGAATGCAGAAAATTATTCTACTGACTGATAGCATAACAGCATGCAGCGCCGTGTAAATAGACTGATCAAAATAAATAAATAAGTTACATTGAAATGAGCGATTTAAAGGTACCTGACCCTCCTGAACACCCAAAATCAACCCCCACTTCAAGTGTCGTTACTACGGACATGTAAATAATTGTTTTATTGATTTAATTGTCTTTGCACCAATGCTTTCTTATAAAATTGTCCTCTGATTAGGCCTTAAATTTGCAAATGAGACCCTGAAAAGACCCTAAAGAGTCCAAATGTCTGTACAAACCCTGTACCGTCACTGGCTTTCAAAGTGAAGGAATTTTATGATTTTCTTCTACTGTCCATACTTGAGCTGTAGTAAGCTCAATACTATGGCCGCTAAAGGTGTTATGATTGAAGCAAACTAAGCAAGATAAGATGGGAAATTTTATATTTCTTTCTCCAACGTTGTGTTCTTTTAAAAATTTAATCATGATCTTCTCCTCCCACACTACTGTACATTAAATTTTTATCGCAAGAAATTTATTAACGCTTGATTTCGCGAGGACTCTCAGTCGTGAAATTCAAATATCAACCAACTATTCCCAGAATCGTGAAAATTAAAATTTAAAATTTTACAGCAGTCAGCTATGACCTTAAAGTTATAGAGCATGCCATATTAGATGCAATAAAGTAAATTGTAAAGTTTGCCATAACTTTCAAGGTTCCATTGAAATCTCCCGATAACTATATAGCCGGCATAACTTGCAAGGTTCCGTTGAAATCTCCCGATAACTATATAGCCACCATAACTTTCAAGGTTCCATTGAAATCTCCCGATAACTATATAGCCGCCATAACTTTCAAGGTTCCATTGAAATCTCCCGATAACTATATAGCCGCCATAACTTAAAGGTTCCATTGAAATCTCCCGATAACTATATAGCTGCCATAACTTGCAAGGTTCCATTGAAATCTCCCGATAACTATATAGCCGCCATAACTTTCAAGGTTCCATTGAAATCTCCCGATAACTATATAGCCGCCATAACTTTCAAGGTTCCATTGAAATCTCCCGATAACTATATAGCCGCCATAACTTAAAGGTTCCATTGAAATCTCCCGATAACTATATAGCTGCCATAACTTTCAAGGTTCCATTGAAATCTCCCGATAACTATATAGCTGCCATAACTTAAAGGTTGCATTGAAATCTCCCGATAACTATATAGCTGCCATAACTTTCAAGGTTCCATTGAAATCTCCCGATAACTATATAGCCGCCATAACTTTCAAGGTTCCATTGAAATCTCCCGATAACTATATAGCCGCCATAACTTTCAAGGTTCCATTGAAATCTCCCGATAACTATATAGCCGGCATAACTTGCAAGGTTCCGTTGAAATCTCCCGATAACTATATAGCCGCCATAACTTTCAAGGTTCCATTGAAATCTCCCGATAACTATATAGCCGCCATAACTTTCAAGGTTCCATTGAAATCTCCCGATAACTATATAGCCGCCATAACTTAAAGGTTCCATTGAAATCTCCCGATAACTATATAGCTGCCATAACTTTCAAGGTTCCATTGAAATCTCCCGATAACTATATAGCCGCCATAACTTAAAGGTTCCATTGAAATCTCCCGATAACTATATAGCTGCCATAACTTGCAAGGTTCCATTGAAATCTCCCGATAACTATATAGCCGCCATAACTTTCAAGGTTCCATTGAAATCTCCCGATAACTATATAGCCGCCATAACTTTCAAGGTTCCATTGAAATCTCCCGATAACTATATAGCCGCCATAACTTAAAGGTTCCATTGAAATCTCCCGATAACTATATAGCTGCCATAACTTTCAAGGTTCCATTGAAATCTCCCGATAACTATATAGCCACCATAACTTGCAAGGTTCCATTGAAATCTCCCGATAACTATATAGCCGCCATAACTTGCAAGGTTCCATTGAAATCTCCCGATAACTATATAGCCGCCATAACTTAAAGGTTCCATTGAAATCTCCCGATAACTATATAGCTGCCATAACTTGCAAGGTTCCATTGAAATCTCCCGATAACTATATAGCCGCCATAACTTTCAAGGTTCCATTAAAATCTCCTGATAACTATATAGCCGCCATAACTTGCAAGGTTCCATTGAAATCTCCCGATAACTATATAGCCGCCATAACTTGCAAGGTTCCATTGCAATCTCCCGATAACTATATAGCTGCCATAACTTACAAGGTTCCATTGAAATCTCCCGATAACTATATAGCTGCCACTAAGTGGGTGCGAAATTAGATTTGCACCTGGATTGTTGACGTGAATACACATTTTTCGTGAAATCAATCTTAGATTTAAGTACGCGAAATTTGATACTAGCGATATTAAAGTAATCTACTGTACTAACATAACAGTACCTCTTAGTTTTTAGTTTCCTTTCACATGATACTATTTTTTAAAAATTATTATTGTTTTATGTTTATACTATTTAAAATATTTTATGTTCCTTTGTACCATACAGCATTATGAAATAATAGTCACGGTTCTTTTGGATAGGAACTAAACATAAACGAGGCCCTGTGTCACGGTAGGCTTGGCACGATAAAGAACCCTGTTGTATAATGCCATAAGCACAACGCACAGGCAAAATTTCTGCACCCTCGCCTATAGCTGGTGGTGTCTCAATATAAGTGAAATATTCCTAACTGGGACGTTAAACACCATTACTAAACTCAACCCCTTTATACCATTGCCATTTTTACTAACAGTTTGAATGGCAAGAAATTAAACAAGTATATTTTCCCTAGCGACATTCTTGTTTTAAAGTGTATTAGATTGTCAGAAAAAAAGAATATTCCATCAGGAAGTTGTCAGTGAATTGTCAAGGAATTCATGTTTGGATATACATTAGGATGTCGGGGTATAATGAATTCTGTTTGGGAATTTTGAATGAAGTGTAGAAACCATGTTATTTAAATGATTTTGTGTTTTCTCATTTAAATCATTTTGTTTCTATTTTGCTCTAGGGTCAGTCTACGTGAAATGATGAGACGAGCATCATCAGCAGCAAGAGCTGTTAGTGGTATGGACGTACGAGATCCAGAAAGAGAAGATTCTGGGATAGCAATACCAACATTGTCATGGCCACCAGATCCTCCCCCTAGTTACGAATCTTTACATCCAGGTACTTGTAATAATTGCCTGTGGTTTATCATGACCCTGATGGCTGACTGGTTAGGGAATTTAAGTTGTTAGCTTTAAAACCAAACATGTCTCAGTTTTGTTGGGTTAAATCCTGATTGACTGAGGGGTTGCAAATGGCCTGCAGTGTTTTTCTGTGAGCAAGAGTACCGAGACCAAGTGTACTAGCACTTTAAAGGTTGCCATAGCAATCACGAGTACCAAGCAAATTAGAAACACTTGAAGAAAGCTCTGCATCACATGAAATGTCTGTCAGAAGATTCATCTGGGAGTTAAAAAAGAAAAAGTATTTGTTAAAGAAATCTTGATGCATCATAACACAACCAGCCTCAAAGTGTTTAAAAACCCGGTCAATATATGGTATTGTTCAAAATGTTGCAATTATAAAGATATTTTCACAACATTTATTTTGCATTTTAATTTTATGTCCTATATCATTGAATTATTTGCAAAATTAGATATGGTTTCTATGATAATAGCTTTCAGCATCCTTTTCCAATTACTGTTGATCACTTTTATTTCGCGAGAGATTTATGTTTGCGTAAATTTGCGAATCATTCCATTTGCGAATTCAAATATCACGCAAATATTTCCATCACACAGATATTTCTATGTTGTCGTGCATATGTTGTATTCAACAAGATTCTGAACACGAATTCAAATACTCGCAAATAAGGCCAATGACGCCAATGGTCTTGACACGAAATTTTCTACTCCCTAAAAATAAGTGATCTACAGTAATCATTACCTTTATGTTTTAGTCCTGTTTTGAGTTGCCTTTCCATTTTATTGTAACATATTTAAAATACATAATGTTCCAAGTGAGCATTTACAAGCCCTTTTTGTCTTCTTGACATTTTATTGTAATACATTATTGACCATATAAAATATATAATGTTCCAAGTGAGCATTTACAGGCCCTTTTTGTCTTCTTGACATGTAATTGTAATACATTATTGATCATATAAAATACATAATGTTCCAAGTGAGCATTTACAAGCCCTTTTGTCTTCTTGACATTTTATTGTAATACATTATTGACCATATAAAATATATAATGTTCCAAGTGAGCATTTACAGGCCCTTTTTGTCTTCTTGACATGTAATTGTAATACATTATTGATCATATAAAATACATAATGTTCCAAGTGAGCATTTACAGGCCCTTTTTGTCTTCTTGACATTTTATTGTAATACATTATTGACCATATAAAATATCTAATGTTCCAAGTGAGCATTTACAGGCCCTTTTTGTCTTCTTGACATTTTATTGTAATACATTATTGACCATATAAAATATCTAATGTTCCAAGTGAGCATTTACAGGCCCTTTTTGTCTTCTTGACATTTATTGTAATACATTATTGATCATATAAAATATCTAATGTTCCAAGTGAGCATTTACAGGCCCTTTTTGTCTTCTTGACATTTTATTGTAATACATTATTGACCATATAAAATACATAATGTTCCAAGTGAGCATTTACAGGCCCTTTTTGTCTTCTTGACATTTAATTGTAATACATTATTGATCATATAAAATACATAATGTTCCAAGTGAGCATTTACAGGCCCTTTTTGTCTTCTTGACATGTAATTGTAATACATTATTGATCATATAAAATACATAATGTTCCAAGTGAGCATTTACAGGCCCTTTTTGGTCTTCTTGACATGTAATTGTAATACATTATTGATCATATAAAATACATAATGTTCCAAGTGAGCATTTACAGGCCCTTTTTGGTCTTCTTGACATGTAATTGTAATACATTATTGATCATATAAAATACATAATGTTCCAAGTGAGCATTTACAAGCCCTTTTTGTCTTCTTGACATGTAATTGTAATACATTATTGATCATATAAAATACATAATGTTCCAAGTGAGCATTTACAGGCCCTTTTTGTCGTCTTGACATGTAATTGTAATACATTATTGACCATATAAAATACATAATGTTCCAAGTGAGCATTTACAGGCCCTTTTTGTCCTCTTGACATTTTATTGTAATACATTATTGACCATATAAAATATCTAATGTTCCAAGTGAGCATTTACAGGCCCTTTTTGTCCTCTTGACATGTAATTGTAATACATTATTTATTCTAGACCTGGATTTATCACGCAATATACAGATACCTGTGATGAAAGACCCAGTTATGGTCCAAGAATTTAGTACAGTTTCCATGCCGCCAGTCAAATTAGAGGAGAAAGAACGCAGAGTAAACGCTGGCCAGATTCTTCGTCTTCTCTGTGAATCGCCGGTCTTCAAGCCACATTTAAAAGATCTTCTGTCTAAAAGGTAAACAATTTTAAGTTTTCTTTCTTTGGGTCATCAGTCAGTCAGTTGAGTTGAGTAATGGTGTTTAATGTCCCAGTCAAGAATATTTCACTTATATGGAGATGTTGCCAGCTATAGGTGAGGTGCAGAAATTTTGCCTGTGTGTTGGGCTGATGGCATTATACAGCAAGGTTCTTTAGCGAGCCAAGCCCAACAGTGACACGGGACCTTATTTATTTTAAGTTCCCATCCGAAAGAACTTTGACTTTCATTTCGTAATACAGATCCGCTTTGGGGATATTTAGTAAAAAATTCATGTTGTAAAATACAAAATAGTTCCACTACCTGATGCATGTACATGTGTGTGTTATTAAATATTAACTGCTGTGGCCATGTGACCTAATAACTACACTTTTCTTTCACAACAGAAATGCAGAAGGATGTACCCCCTTTATGCAGGCAGTAAGGGGCCGTGCATATGCCGCTGGACTAACCCTCCTGGAGTACGCTAAATCTGTGGCCACAACTGATAAAGGCGAAGTTGACAAGACAGTCCTAATGAGCATGTTATATCCAACAGGTTCCAGTCTAGATAATTCCCCGTTACAGATCCTCTGTTGTAATGACACCTGTAGTTTTACCTGGACAGGTAGAGAACACATCAAACAGGTAAATGATAACTCCCCATAACAGATCCTCTGTTGTAACAACACCTGTAGTTTTACCTGGACAGGTAGAGAACACATCAAACAGGTAAATGATAACTCCCCGTAACAGATCCTCTGTTGTAACGACCTGTAGTTTTACCTGGACAGGTAGAGAACACATCAAACAGGTAAATTATAACTCCATTACAGATCCTCTGTTGCGATGACACCTGTAGTTTTACCTGGACAGGTAGAGAACACATCAAACAGGTAAATGATAACTCCCCGTAACAGATCCTTTGTTGTAACCACACCTGTAGTTTTACCTGGACAGGTAGAGAACACATCAAACAGGTAAATGATAACTCCCGTTTACAGATCCTCTATTGTAATGACACCTGTAGTTTTACCTGGACAGGTAGAGAACACATCAAACAGGTAAATGATAACTCCCCATTACAGACCCTTTGTTGTAACGACACCTGTAGTTTTACTTGGACAGGTAGAGAACACATCAAACAGGTAAATAAGATGGAATTACGGTACATTAAAACAAAGGAGTTAAGGCATACATGTTAAATGACACAGCTACTGGTGGGACTAAAAATGTTAAGGACTTGAGAGAACATTAAAAAATTAAAAGTTGGTTTTACTTCATTCATTTTATATTGGCTAAATAAATTTTTTCCCAGAGTAACAAAATTACTAATTAAAAAAAGAAATAGTTTAAGCTTTAACAATTAACAATTTTAACAATTAATTTCTTGGCATTATAAAAAGCTTTAAGTACTACCTTTTACAACCGGGCTTAATTGTGGCATGGTTTTAATAAAAAATGACAAAATCACCGTCTTAGTTAAGGAATGTTCGTGAAACTGGAGGTTGGATCTGTAATAATTTATTTAAAATTTTGTTGATTTAAAGATTAAATTTTGACTTGATTACTACATATTATACATCTTAAAATAAAATCTTGGTAAAACTTTGTGTGATTTCAATACTTAGCTTTGCATCTTTATACATCAATCTTTTATTTGTTTTGACATACCGTACAACATTCTTAATCAATACAATACGGCCTGCCTATATAGGGGCCACCTGTCCATAAAGGTCAATTGTATCCCAATTACTCTTTATTCATATTTCTTGAACGAGTATACAAGGGCCACCTGTCCATAAAGGTCAGTAGAATTGTATCCCAATTACTCTTTATTCATATTTCTTGAACGAGTATACAAGGGCCACCTGTCCATAAAGGTCAGTAGAATTGTATCCCAATTACTCTTTATTCATATTTTTTGAAGGAGTATACAAGGGCCACCTGCCCTTAAAGGCCACTTTTACTGCTTTCCTTGTGTGGCTTTATAGACAGATTTGAGTGTAATAATGAGCAAAACTCAGGAGACCTCCCCAAAATGACACTTTCTTATTTTTTTAGCTCACCTGAGCACAAAGTGCTCAAGTGAGCTATTTTGACCAGCAGTGTTCAATCTAGAGCGCACAATTGTGGCATTCTCGCGATTTTCGTCAGTTTGACGCGCTGGGAATGATCCCCCGGGCCGAAACGGGCGCATTGAATTTTTATCTTCCGAGATCGTCCCAGTATTGTTTATCACAATATGTAATCACACAAAAATATATGACGTCATAGTTTTCTGTGGTGGTCTTTGTTAATAGTGCGCTTTATGTAAGGAAGTCGTAGACACTTGTTTTCAAGCGCCAAAGTAATGTTGATTATTTAGTCATCAAAGAGATTGGAAGTGTGACAGTTCAGCTGTCAGTTCCAAAGTTTTTACTTTGCTTCTGGATTGCAATTTCGGATATGGATTAGTATGTTTGTTTCTGATTATGAAGTGTGGTTTTGCAAGGGGGAAAACAAGTGAAAATCTAATTAAAAAACCGTCCCACAAAATGACAATGAAACATCAGCAATAGTCGGCATCGTCATGCAGGTGTTGCGGTTGCACGTAAATTTCATCATGGTTGGTTAGCAGTACAAAGTACAAGAAGTGGCTAAATTATGACGAAAATAAACAATGCATGACTACTGCTTTGTGTTTTTCATTGTCTGATTATCATTACTGTGACAATACTTACTGTCATCTTATTTACCATATTAAAGATGTGAAATCGTTGTCTTTCGGTTAACATAACGTTGTGTTCTTCGTCATTAGGCATTGACCCCTTACCTTTAAGAATTGGCCCCTGTTAAAGGTTGCCTGGGCCAGCATGACCCCCTGTGTCCAATTTCTAGATTGAACACTGGACCAGTCTGTCCGTCGTGCGACGTGTGTCGTGCGTCAACTTTTCATTGTTAACACTCTAGAGACCACAATTTTTGTTATATCTTCATCAAACTTGTCCAGAACAATGTTCAGGTCAAAAGCTAAGTCAAGTTCGTATATGGATTGTGTTGGATTAATAAGTAGGTCACTAGGTCAAATCATAGCAAAACCTTGTTAACACTCTGAAGCCTATATTTTTTTCCAATCTTCATATAATTTGTCCAGAACAATGTTCATGACCAAAGCAAAGTCAAGTTTGCATTTGGGTCATGTTGGGTCAATAAGTAGGTCACTAGGTCAAATCATAGAAAAACCTTGTTAACACTAGAGTCCATATTTTTTGTCCAATCTTCATATAATTTGTCCAGAACGTTGTTCATGACCAAACCAAAGTTAAGTTCATATATCGATCATGTTTGGTCAATAAGTAGGTCACTAGGTCAAATCATAGAAAAACCTTGTTGACACTCTATAGAGTCCATAATTTTCGTCCAATCTTCATATAATTTGTCCAGAACTATGTTCATGACCAAAGCAAAGTTAAGTTTATATATCGATCATGTTGGGTCAATAAGTAGGTCACTAGGTCAAATTATAGAAAAACCTTGTTAACACTGTAGAGTCCATATTTTTGTCCAATCTTCATATAATTTGTCCAGAATGATGTTCATGACTAAAGCAAGGCCAATTTCATATATGGGTTATGTTGGGTCAATAAGTAGGTCACTAGGTCAAATCATGGCAAAACCTTGTTAACACTCTGGAGTCCATATTTGTGTCCAATCTTCATATAATTTTTCCAAAACAATGTTCATGACAAAAGCTAAGTCAAGTTTGTATATGGGTCATGTTGGATCAATAAGTAGGTCACTAGGTCAAATTATAGAAAAACCTTGTTAACACTGTAGAGTCCATATTTTTTGTCCAATCTTCATATAATTTGTCCAGAATGATGTTCATGACAAAAGCTAAGTTAAGTTTGTATATGGGTCATGTTGGATCAATAAGTAGGTCACTAGGTCAAATCATAGAAAACCTTGTTAACACTTTAGAGTCTATATTTTCTGTCCAATCTTCGTATAATTTGTCAAAAACAATGCTAGGACAAAAGCTATGTCAAGTTCATATTAACTTATAATGAACTCTGTTAACCCTTTTTTCATGACATTATTGGAAAAATGTGTAGAATTCAGTTTATTCTCAGGTGAGCACCCAGGGCCTCATGGCCCTCTTGTTATGTAAGAAATTTCAGATATTGTCCGGTTTCAAATAGTTCACCCAACATAACTCAGTAGACCTCACTAGAATGACACTTTCTGATTTCTTTTATGTAAGAAATATAAGCAATCAACTCTTTCAGATATCGATGTCCGGTTTCGACTAGTTCACTTAAGAGACACATCCTTTTAAAAAACAGATTTTATTAGCTATACATTTATTTATTTTTTTCTAGGATATATTTGAATGCAAGACATGTGGTCTGACTGGTTCCCTGTGTTGTTGTACAGAGTGTGCCAGAGTTTGTCATAAAGGCCATGACTGCAAGTAAGTACTGTAATATCATCCATGAACCTGTCTAAAACAAAACCATCTGGGGTCAGTTGCACAAAAAATGATTTAATTTAACAACTAGTTAATGGTTAACAACTCGTTAAAGTCTAATCAAATGATTAACAAATCAGCTGATTAAAAACTGTTACTCAAACATTTTAACACATTGATTAATTAATCATTGATTAAAACTCTGATCAATCAATTAAATAAAAATAATTTCCATAATCCACCACTCCCAGTACCACATACAAGATGGCAGCCTCCACATCACCACCCCAAAAAAGGCAGAGAAAAAAAAAACACCTTTTCACCTGGGGAATTTAATGCCCTGGGTGAAGAGGTGGAGTGCAATTTGGAGAAATGGGTGTGTGCCTGCAGAATTCTTGTTTTCTATTTATTGATTGTTGGTCATTGACAATCTTAGATAAGTGGCCATTTTGAATTACTTTTAATAAATAGTTAAATTTTTATTCATGGTCCAAAAGTTGATTAAAAATCTAGTCATTTTAAAGAGTCGAGTCGAGTTGTTCAAACTAACCAAGTTTGAGCAACAGATAATCATTAAATTTAAAACTCGATAAAATCAAATTTAAGAGCTCAGCAAATTTAATCATCTTTTGTGCAACTGGCCCTAGGAGTCAAGACTAACAGTTTTGGGTGGGTTTAAATCTTTATATGTTAAATCAACTGGAACCTGTGCATTATTTTTTTTCATTTTTTTGCCATAACTATTATAGTAATGAAATATTTTGCATTGTTACAGGTGATTATGTTCAAATTAATAATCAAAATACATGATACATTTTGTGTTTGTTATTTTAATTCATTTCAAATGATTCTGTTACATGGAATATGTGGATTACATGGACCAATACCAACACTAAGAACTAATATTAAATCAAGCTATATTGAAGGATGATATAGGAATCACCATGTCTGTCTGTCTGTCTGTCTGTCTGTGTAAAATCATGTCCGGCCATATCTTATAACAACTGTCATAAAGCTTCACATGAATAATCTTCATGGTCTAAAGGTGTGTCATGACCTTGAACCAAGGTCATATTGGAAAGGTCAAGGTCGAGGGAAAAGTATGTTTGAAAATCGTTTACGGCCCATATCTCATAGCTGCTTTGGATGAACGTCATAAAACATGAATAATCTTCATGGTCTAAAGGTGTGTCATGACCTTGAACTGAGGTCATATCTAAAAGGTCAAGATCATGGGAAAGCATTAAACCCCTGTAGATTTTAGGAGCAGGGGTAAGACAATGTCTCATTTAACAAATTTAATGTCTTTGACCTTCCATCTACATCATCTTGTCAATGTTGGGGTATTAGTCTCTTTATACACTGCTCTTGTTATTTCTAGGGTTATCTTATAATATTTTATGTTTTCAGAATGAAGAGAACTTCACCGACGGCATACTGTGATTGCTGGGAGAAATGTAAATGTAAGGCACTTATAGCAGGACAACAAGGACCAAGAAATGAGTTACTGAATCGACTTCTTGCTGAGACCGACCTTGTTACCTTACCAAATAGCAGGTTAGGCTTTTAAACTGTCAATTTTTGTAACCTCCTTCCCCCACCCCTCTATGGTAATCTATTATCAAGATTAAATCGGCGCTTGAACTTGTCCCTGTGTTGATCAACAATTTCAAGCGCTTTGCCAACAATGTCAATAACACATGTATTTACAAGGTCATTGACCAACATTGTTGTTATGACTCAGTAGATTTCATTAATTTTATTTATTTGTCCCCCAAAAATTGGTTGTGTCCCCCAAAACCTGACACCAGGGGACCCAATGTCCCTCTGTGAGAGCTTAAAGTGTGCAACACTGGCTTTTATTTTAGATTTATTTTGGCTACATTCGCTGTTTGACTTCATAGCAGGAAATTAAACACCAAGTGAATATGTCGTGTAACATTCATTACACTTAGACGTGCATAATCCATACAGAAAATTGTTAACAGTGGCAGTTTTGTCCGGGGGATCAATGACTTGAGAATTTTCCAATTTGACCATTAAAATTCTCAAAGCAGTGACATACCAGTACTTGAAAATTAAATCTAGGTTGTCCTTATCCACAAAATGTTAGATGATGAAACAATTTAACATATTTGCAAAAATGATATTGAGCTATTGCTATCTTTTTGATAGACTAGACAATCTAGACTTTTATTAATTTGATGAACCATATGTACGGAGGAGCTAAGATGTTCTTTTGAAGACTAGCAGGGGTTCAAAAACCCTGGGTCTGAGGTCCTACTGCTTTTATATTGGGACCATTGATTTATAAACTGTAACATCTGATGGACCTGCAATTTTTATGCTCCGCAAAGGGAGAGCATAAAGTTGCCGCTTTGTTTATTCGTCATAATTTTGTCCGGAGCATTACACAAAAACTAAGAGTGTGAAACTTCATTACTAGGTAGATTTTGATAAAGAGAAGTGCAGTGCACAAGAACCATAAGAGTTATTGCCCATTGCAAAATTTACGGTTAATAATCAATTATTTGAATTAAACAATCCTTTTACAACTAACCTTTATTGGGAGGACATCCATCTGTTCTACCAATGCTCTTGTTAATTTTAAATGATGTTTTTATGTATTTGACAGAGGAGAGAATATCCTGTTATTTTTAGTACAAACTGTTGGTAGACAGTTAGTGGAACAAAGGCAGTATAGACCAAACAGAAGTCGTGTAGCTGTTCCAAGGAAAACTGTACCAGCAGATCTAGGTTGTATTATAACTAATTACTTTGAATTATTCCTGCATTTGTATACCCCATCTTTCAAAAAAAGAGGGGGGGATGTTAAATTCAAAGTTCCATCCTTCCATCCTTTTTTCAAACCAGACACTTTTTGTCAAAAGTAATTCTCTAGAACTATGAAGCATTTTTCACAAAACATCACATTCAGAAAGAGATGTGCATATCATTAACCCAATTTTGTTTGCTGATTTTCTGGGAGTTATGTCCCTTTGACTGAAAAACTAAAACACAAGACTTGAACCAAAATCTGATGTGATAGAAAGCGCAGGTTTTTGTGGCTATATAGCCAATGTATGTATATAATTCTGAAATCAATCAAATTACGAAAAGTCCATTTATTCAACACAACAATACATATATCTGGTGATTTGAAAAATTTGTGTCAGATTCACTTGAATTTTCCCGCAATACATCACCATATTGAAATGTGAACGAAACGGGATCTCACGAGATCATTCTTTCCTTTCGGAGATCCCGTCACTGTCTGGCGCACCACTGTTAACAGTGTAAAAACAGACTATGTGTATACTGTCTAAATAAAATTTTCAAATTATTTCAGAATTTTGCCTAAGAAATATAGAAAAATAAATTAGAGTTTTGAAAGGTTTGACCTAGTAAATAATTTGCATTTGGCCAATGGCTATGCTGAAATTAGAATAAAAACTTCTATCATAAAACTTTTGTCTGCTGCGCTTTCTTAACGGTCACACTGTCATTTATATTATTATTTCTGTTTTGACTTACTGCTTGCATCTTGTTTATGTAATGATATCTATAAGGCAGAACTATTTCCCTGAGACAAGACAGAGAAATATGAGATCTTGAAGAGCGCTATCTGTGATGATGTCATCATGATTGTCTAAAACTTGATGAGCACAATATGTGGTGATGTCATCATGATTGTTTGACACTTGATGAGCACAATATGTGGTGATGTCATCATGATTGTTTGACACTTGATGAGCACAATATGTGGTGATGTCATCATAATTGTTTGACACTTGATGGGCACAAGATGTGGTGATTTCATCATGATCGTCTAAAGAAATACAGTTAATAATTAGCAGTTTATTGATGAACTAATTAAATATTAATGATTGCTTTATTGCATAGACTTGGATCTCTCAAAAAATTATAATATGAAATATTTTTTTATTTATAATTAGACGTTGAGATGCCTGAACATGATTTAGAACCACCTCGGTTTAGTCGGAGAGCTTTAGAACGGATACTAAATGATTGGACAGCTGTTAAAGCTATGATTATGAGCGGTAAAAAACAACATGGTTCAAGGTCAGTAGAATGTTGTTACAGTAATAACTTGATAATATTCTTTATATGCATAATTCTAACATTTTAGTTGACAAAATTGAGGGCTTGCTTCATTTGCTGAAGGTTGGTAATTTTGCCGCTGAGCTCTCTAGTTTCTTCCATTGTCCTAGAACCAAAATAGTTCTGAGATTTATATGTGAAATGCAGTCTAACCTGCTTTAAGGGCCACCTACTTATATATAAAGACCAATAACAGTTATCCCAATAGCTTTTATTCATGTTATTTGAACATGTATATAAAGGCCACCTGTCCATAAAGTCCACTTTTGTTGGTTCCCTTAGATGGCCTTTATATACAGGCCTGACTGCAGTTGCAATTTGGAGGTAAAATTTCATTTAACTTTAAATGTGAAATAGCTGCAATTTGGAGGTAAAATTTCATTTAACTTTAAATGTGAAATAGCTGTGATTTGGAAGTAAAATTTCATTTAACTTTAAATGTGAAATAGCTGTGATTTGGAAGTAAAATTTCATTTAATTTTAAATGTGAAATAGCTGTGATTTGGAAGTAAAATTTCATTTAATTTTAAATGTGAAATAGCTGTGATTTGGAAGTAAAATTTCATTTAATTTTAAATGTGAAATAGCTGTGATTTGGAAGTAAAATTTCATTTAACTTTAAATGTGAAATAGCTGTGATTTGGAAGTAAAATTTCATTTAACTTTAAATGTGAAATAGGTGTGATTTGGAAGTAAAATTTCATTTAACTTTAAATGTGAAATAGGTGTGATTTGGAAGTAATTTAAATGTGAAATACCCAGTCCAGGGACTTACTAAATATTGTAATATTACAGTTATCTGTAATATAACAAAGTAATAAGAGTTATCTCTCTTTACTTTGTCATGTTTGTATTACAAAAAACTGTAATTTAACATTTTCTATAATGGTTATCTCCCTTTCAAATACAAAAACCTATAATTAAATACATTTGTAACAATTCTCTGTAGTGGTTATTTCCCTTTAATTTTTTTTAAATTAACATGAATAAATCGATTATAAGTTGAAAAAAGGTTATTTAAAAAAAAAAAAAAGATTTCTAAGATATATTGTAATATGTAAAATTTCTACAGTAGAATATTTGTATATTCAGCAGTTAAAACATTAAATATAACACAGTACCATATGAATAATGCCGCTTATATTACAGAATTTTTTTTTATTGTTTAATTGACAAATATGGGTCATACAGTATATAAAACGAAATCTACATTTTAATTTCAAAAGTCTATGCAGCAGAATATACCATGCAGTCATTCCAAAATAATATTGTAACGTTGACAATGGTTTTTCTTGTCTGTGGAGACAGATTCTGGAAGGAAAATGTGACGTTTGAGCATGTTGCAATAGCAATATGTAAACTTTCAGAGCTGATATTATAGTTTTTAAATGGAACCATTTTACAAATTCTATCAGATTTATTTCTTAACATCAGATAGGATCTTAAACCAAGTAGATTTTCTAAAAGTGATCATTCATAATTTTGAACCGGTTATTTTACATGTGTCGGAAAAAATTCCTAACCTGTAACAGATATTTCATTACGTGAGGAATTCATAACTAAAAGCAATAAAGATATGAAACTTATTTCAGATTACAATGATGGCCTGAGTACAGGGGGAAACTTTATATTAGATAGGAATTTTTAAATCATGTCTTTAAATCCAATATTGAGATAGAATTTTTCAATGTCTCATATAAGGAACTAACCTCCGTTACACCATTTTCTGAAAAACTACATTGATATGATAAATTTGTATTTGATTTTAGAAAAACAGTGGCATATGTCTTCTTAGTATTAAAATGATGTAAAATTCTGTTCGGATTTATTCAGTGTTAATAGCGCACAGTTGTTAATTTCTAACCTCCATAACGCCTAACCTCCTAACATGGGTCAAGTTCTACGATTTCAGATTGCATATAAGCATTTATCCAGGATATATTATCACATGCGGACAAGTTCTTACAAACATTTGCCTTTTCTGTAATTAATGCTAAAACCAGCAAAAAAATAGTCACTTAGAACAGTTTTATATGACTTTATTATTGAAACTACGAAATTATCATAATTTTTTTTATTTCGAATTTGGTGTGTGTAATAATTCATTTTTTAATTCTGTACATATACATCTTTGTTTTTAAGAGACATAAAAGAGTCTGATTTCAAAATTTCATTTTTGACCGTTTAAAGGAATATAAGCAATACGATTATTTTTGGAATGACTGCATGAGGTTGGATTAAGCTATTCTGTAATATGGGCATGAGGGCAAATTAATATATTACTGGATACATGAAAATGAAATATAGGCTAGTCTTGGTCATTTCAATTATATATTTTTTTCAGAGTAACAAATCTTTCAACTGACTTTAATACCCATGAAAAAAATGTTTATGTTTTAATTAATATATGGAAACAAAGTCAGAATACAGTCACATGTTGACTGACGAAAGAAGTGGAAAATGGTTTTAAGATATACAATGGCGACATTTGTAGCAAAATGACATAATAGATAAAACATTCATTACCATGTAATAAAACACAGTATAGATTTTATTCACTTTCACATGTGACTAAACAAATTTGAATCTTACATTACAGAAATATAATAGAAATATGTAATATTGATGCATCCGCGAATTCTGATGATACAATACTACATATTGAAATGGCCATAGTTGATTGAATCTTATATTACAGAAATATGTAATATTGATGAATCAACCAATTCTGATCACACAATGCTACAAAGTTTAATTGAATCTTATATTACAAAAATATGTAATATTGATGAATCAATAAATTCTAATCATACAATGCTACATATTGAAATGGCCATGCTTGATTGAATCTTATATTACAGAAATATGTAATATTGATGGATCAACAATTTCTGATCATACAATGCCACATATTGAAATGGCCATGTTTGATTGAATCTTATATTACAGAAATATGTAATACTGATGAATCAACCAATTCTGATCATACAATGCTACATATTAAATTGGCCATGTTGAATCTTATATTACAGAAATATGTTAAGTGGATGAATCAACCAATTCTAATCATACAATGCCACATATTAAACTGGCCATGCTTGATTGAATCTTATATTACAGAAATATGTAATATTGATGAATCAACAAATTCTGATCATACAATGCCACATATTGAAATGGCCATAGTTGATTGAATCTTATATTACAGAAATATGTAATATTGATGAATCAACCAATTCTGATCACACAATGCTACATATTCAAATGGCCAAGTTTAATTAAATCTTATATTACAAAAATATGTAATATTGATGAATCAACAAATTCTAATCATACAATGCTACATATTGAAATGGCCATAGTTGATTGAATCTTATATTACAGAAATATGTAATATTAATGAATCAACAAATTCTGATCATACAATGCCACATATTGAAATGGCCATGTTTGATTGAATCTTATATTACAGAAATATGTAATACTGATGAATCAACCAATTCTGATCATACAATGCTACATATTAAATTGGCCATGTTGAATCTTATATTACAGAAATATGTTAAGTGGATGAATCAACAATTTCTAATCATACAATGCCACATATTAAACTGGCCATGCTTGATTGAATCTTATATTACAGGAATATGTAATATTGATGAATCAACCAATTCTGATCATACAATGCTATATATTAAACTGGCCATGCTTGATTGAATCTTATATTACAGGAATATGTATTATTGAAGATTCAACCAATTCTGATCATACAATGCTACAAATTAAAAGCTCATGTTTGATTCAATCTTATATTACAGGAATATGTAATATTGATGATTCAACCAATTCTGATCATATAATGCTACATATTAAAATGGTCATGTTTGATTCAATCTTATATTACAGGAATATGTAATATTGATGATTCAACCAATTCTGATCATACAATGCTACATATTGAAATGGTCATGTTTGATTCAATCTTATATTACAGGAATATGTAATATTGATGATTCAACCAATTCTGATCATACAATGCTACATATTGAAATGGCCATGTTTGATTCAATCTTATATTACAAAAATATGTAATATTGATGAATCAACCAATTCTGATCATACAATGCTACATATTGAAATGGCCATGTTTGATTTAATCTTATATTACAGGAATATGTAATATTGATGAATCAACCAGTTCTGATCATACAATGCTACATATTGAAATGGCCATGTTTGATTTAATCTTATATTACAGGAATATGCAATATCGATGATTCAATCAATTCTGATCATACAATGCTACATATTGAAATGGTCATGTTTGATTAAATCTTATATTACAGGAATATGTAATATTGATGAATCAACCAATTCTGATCATACAATGCTACATATTAAAATGGTCATGTTTGATTCAATCTTATATTACAGGAATATGTAATATTGATGATTAACCAATTCTGATTATACAATGCTACATATTAAAATGGTCATGTTTGATTCAATCTTATATTACAGGAATATGTAATATTGATGGATCAACCAATTCTGATCACAAAATGCTACATATAGCAATGATCATGTTTGATTCAATCTTATATTACAGGAATATGTAATATTGATGATTAACCAATTCTGATCATACAATGCTACATATTAAAATGGTCATGTTTGATTCAATCTTATATTACAGGAATATGTAATATTGATGATTCAACCAATTCTGATCATACAATGCTACATATTGAAATGATCATGTTTGATTCAATCTTATATTACAGGAATATGTAATATTGATGATTCAACCAATTCTGATCATACAATGCCACATATTGAAATGGTCATGTTTGATTCAATCTTATATTACAGGAATATGTAATATTGATGAATCAACCAATTCTGATCATACAATGCTACATATTGAAATGGCCATGTTTGATTTAATTTTATATTACAGGAATATGTAATATCGATGATTCAATCAATTCTGATCATACAATGCTACATATTGAAATGGTCATGTTTGATTAAATCTTATATTACAGGAATATGTAATATCGATGAATCAACCAATTCTGATCATACAATGCTACATATTAAAATGGTCATGTTTGATTCAATCTTATATTACAGGAATATGTAATATTGATGATTCAACCAATTCTGATCATACAATGCTACATATTGAAATGATCATGTTTGATTCAATCTTATATTACAGGAATATGTAATATTGATGATTCAACCAATTCTGATCATACAATGCCACATATTGAAATGGCCATGTTTGATTAAATCTTATATTACAGGAATATGTAATATTGATGAATTAGCCAATTCTGATGATGCAATGCTACATATTAAATTAGCCATGTTTGATTAAATCTTATATTACAGGAATATGTAATATTGATGAATCAACCAATTCTGATCATACAATGCTACATATTAAAATGGTCATGTTTGATTCAATCTTATATTACAGGAATATGTAATATTGATGAATTAGCCAATTCTGATGATGCAATGCTACATATTAAATTAGCCATGTTTGATTAAATCTTATATTACAGGAATATGTAATATTGATGAATCAACCAATTCTGATCACACAATGCTACATATAGCAATGATCATGTTTGATTCAATCTTATATTACAGGAATATGTAATATTGATGATTAACCAATTCTGATCATACAATGCTACATATTGAAATGGTCATGTTTGATTAAATCTTATATTACAGGAATATGTAATATTGATGATTCAACCAATTCTGATCATACAATGCTACATATTGAAATGGCCATGTTTGATTCAATCTTATATTACAGGAATATGTAATATTGATGATTCAACCAATTCTGATCATACAATGCTACATATTGAAATGGTCATGTTTGATTCAATCTTGTATTACAGGAATATGTAATATTGATGAATCAACCAATTCTGATCATACAATGCTACATATTGAAATGGCCATGTTTGATTTAATCTTATATTACAGGAATATGTAATATCGATGATTCAATCAATTCTGATCATACAATGCTACATATTGAAATGGTCATGTTTGATTAAATCTTATATTACAGGAATATGTAATATTGAATATGTAATATTGATTAATTAGCCAATTCTGATGATGCAATGCTACATATTAAATTAGCCATGTTTGATTAAATTTTATATTACAGAAATATGTAATATGGGTGAATTTGCTAATTCTGATGATACAATGCTTCATATTGAAATGGCCATGTTTAATTGAATATTATTTTACTGAAATATGTAATATTGATGAATCAATTAATTCTGATCATACAATGCTACATATTAAATGGTGGCCATGTTTAATTGAATCTTATATTACAGAAATATGTAATATTGATGAATCAACAAATTCTGATGATACAATGCCACATATTGAAATGGCTATGTTTGATTCAATCTTATATTACAGAAATATGTAATATTGATGATTCAACCAATTCTGATCATACAATGCTACATATTGAAATGGCCATGTTTAATTGAATCTTATATTACAGAAATATATAATATTGATGAATCAACCAATTCTGATCACACAATGCTACATATTGAAACAGTCATTTCTGATTGAGCCTTATATTACATTATGTAAAATTGTTGAATCAATGGACAATGATTTTCCGTATTGGTGAATGAAAAAGAAAAATGTTTTATTTGTAGTTGAATTAGTTGAACTATTAGTTGAATAGTTGTAGTTATAATTAACAAAAAAATTATGTTTATAGCAAAAAAATATTTTGTTCAAGATATTGTTTTTAGTTTGTCTAGGATTAATTTGCTGGGAAGATTCAAATTGTCAAAGGAGTATTCATGATAAGGAATCTAATCATCTCTACACTCATAATAAATACACACATGTGTAAAATCAAAATAATTTTTTTTCTTAGTAATATCATTAAAGCAACTTTGTAAAATTAAAATTCATTACATTACATTAGAAATTTAAATTGTAAGGATTATTAGAGACACATTTCCATGATAGAAATTATCACAGATTCAGGAGCACTATCACAATACGTGTATATGGAAAAATTAACCTTTTGATCTGATCAGTAGAAGTAATGAGTTTTAAATTGATGGACACTTGAAAGTGTACATTCATTGTACTGACATGAGGGTTAAACCTTTTATTGTGTGGCCATTATTTTTTGGTTTTATAGGTTTGCTATTGTGCCATTTGTGTTACTTAAATTGATATTCAACCCACCAAATGAAAGTTGGTTTATTCTAAACTCATAATCATTTGGTTATTCTTCCCACCAATTTAAAGATTTATTCAGGGTGTCAATGATGCATGGGTTTTAAAATACCTAAATGGCTATTAAGCTTTCTCCAATACAATAGAAATAATTGGAAAGGGGGGGGTGATCTAAAAGGTATAACATATTGTATTATCATAGGAGACACATTTAGTCCCAGATATACTCAATGTCTTTCAAAAGTTGGACAATTTAAAAAAAAAGTTTTAAAGATATGTAGTGTCAAACTTTTATTAGATATTAATGAGTCCATTGAAACTGGAAGGGGACTATAGGTTTTCTCTCTGGTTGTCCACTTGTCTGTCCCTAAACAGTTTATCCTTTATTTGTTGAGATGTTGGATTCATATTTCGTATGAACTTTTATATAGGTAATCTACTATGTCATACTGACTCAATTTTGATTAAATTTGACAGCCATGTGGACCTTTTCAAATTTTCACTTTTTTAATTTTTTTCTGGCTACTTTGTGAACCAGAAACTCTGTCCTCTCTATACCAAGTGAATAGGAGGAAACAGCATCTCAAACTTTAAAGTCTTATGCATGATCTGTTTAAAGATAATATCCATGACATCATATTCTCTAACCATAAAGTCACACCAATGCAGTGAACCATGATGGCAAGATTCTCTCGGAAAATTTATTATACAGGGTTCGTACAGGCCTTGAAAAGTCCTTAAATTTTGAGGTTTGCCCTAAAAAACCCTAAAAACAAGTCTGACCCTCAAAAGCCCTTGAATTTATCCTGAAGGCCCTAAAAGGCCCTTGAATTTGGCCAGTTGGGTGTCTGTATTTCAATATTAAGTTGTTGCAAATAGACTGATATCAATAAATAATTAATTGATAAGTTATGTTGAAATGGGCAATTTAAACATAAAGGTACCTGGCTCAACCGAACACCCTTCTTCAACCTCCACTTCAAGTGTCATTATAATGGACACATAAATAATTGTTTTATTGATTTAATTGGCTTTGCACCAATATTTTTTTTTCTAAAATTGTCCCTTTGATTAGGCCTTAAATTTGCAAATATGACCCTGAAAAGACCCTAAAAAGTCCTTAAATTTTGAGTCCAAATGTCTGTTTGAACCCTGTTATATCTTTGCATTTCTACATATTTTTGATATTATAAAAAGACTATTTTTATTTTTCTTGCATGCTAAACAAGCATTTATAAAAAATCCATTTTAATTTTGACTCTGTATGCCCCATCTGATTACTACTAACTTATAAAGACTTTCTACTTTTCAGCACATGGGATTTTTTGTGAAATTTCTTGTTTATTGTTTGCTTGATATTAAAATAAGTCAATCTCCCTTCTCAACATTTAGAATGATATAAAAAGTTTGGTTATTGTTATACTCTTGTTAAAACTGGTGACACTAGAATAAAACTACAGGAGGTAGTCAATAATGTCCAACACAGAATTGAGCTCTCGCCCCAATGATTCTAAATACAAATGACTTTGGAACAGGGATTCCCATTTAAACCAGAAGGAAAGCATTTATCTTAACAAAGAACAAAACAACATCTGCTACTTTCCTTATCTTATCTTTTAAATTTTAAAATACCTGTTTAGAGAAGCTATATTGTGACATTACAGTGTTGATGAAATTTTATCTTGATTCAGACATCATCCTTTCTAGTACTATAGCTAGGTTGAAGACATGATAATTTTATATTAAACAAGGTGTTCAGAGAACACTACCCCCACCCCACCTCTGCAAAGGCGAACATCAGTGAATTCCATACAAGGTGAAATATGTTTTATGGAACACTGGTTGTTAAATAAGTAGGCTAGTTTGCCCATTTATAGATTGAAAACCACAACAAATTAAAGTACACCTTATTTGCATATTTTATAAATATTACGCAAACTAAAATTTAATGGAAAAACCTATACATATGATGAATTCCCACAGTTTTATTTCCTATGTTTAAAATTCTGATGAAATTGGTTCATAAATATGGCTGTAATGGTCATATATTTTGCAAACTAAAATTTTTACAGAAAATCAGTTAAATATGTTTAATACCCGAGTTCTATTTTTCTATATATATTGAAAATATCAATGAAATCTGTACATAAATAAGGCTGCACAGCCATTTATATGTTTTTGTTATTTATAATAATGGTGGCCATCTTGGATATGCTATAAGGCTGTCGAGCAATCCCTCACCAATCACTATCATAACGAATCAACTGACCAAGTTTCAGCTCAATCTGATGTAGGGTGACCCCCGACACACACACACACAAAGCAGTATTACTATATCCCCCCTCACCACTGATGGCGGGGGTGGGGGTGGGGGGATAATAATATTAATACATAAAGTGCATCAAGTAAAAACCAGGATCATGGTAAAAATGATCTATTCTGAGATAAATATACTTACATGTATTATAAAAATGTGTTTATTGAAATGTTGAAACATCACTATATGTTTGCATATTAACCCTTTAATGCATCCACGATTTGGTATAAGATAAGGCCATAAATACTACTTTACCCCTGCAATGTTTTGCTGGTGCGGACTACGAAACATTTTTCAATGCAAAACGTAGTGTGTACACTTGAAGGTCTACACAATGCAGATTTTGCATTCGGTATGTAAAATATCATCTATACTTTCATCTGTACCAAACTTATACCACAAAACCCCTATTTCTTTCACAATTAGTGTTTTAAATATGTATCAACCGGGGAACGTGACTTTAGAATCGCCCGGGACATGATCAGAGGTAAATTACAGACGATGCTGTTGATTTTCACAAATAATTTCATAAAACACACACCAAATGCCAGGAACGCTTGATCCATCATAAGTTAACTGTTTGGGCAATGTGCACCAATTTTTACACAGATACGCATTCATATTGCTTTGTGAAAGGTTAGTCAAATCTTTTATATGCGTTTGAGGATACCAATAGGGTACACATATATAATAATTGATGTTTTTGAATAAATATATGTACACATTAAAAAATTGTGACTGAAATAAAGATGATTACATAACAATCAAGAATATTTCACTTAAAATTAACTAGATGATGATGATGATGGTGATTATTATCATTATACATGTATTTGCCGTCAGTTTGGGTGTGAATGCAGTCCCACTCAAAGCTTTAATGACATTCGCTTGCCGAGGATATGTGGTTTTCTCTGAGAGTACTACGGTTTCCCCATCATTCCTAAGCTGATCGCCCCTATAGAAGTGAAATAATGTTTAACAGCATTCAACCAACCAAACACATGTATTGCGATCCTAATGATTTTCTAATATCAGGTATATGGTCGTATATGGTTCATATACCAATGGTAGGTGCATATAGTTGGACCTTTTGAAAGTTTACCAATGAGTAACGAAAAGAAATAGAAGTTGGCCTGCCGTCTGGCTGAGAAATTCATAGCCCTTGGTCGAAAAGCAAGCGAGATATTGATATCATTTGATGAGATACTTAACCCATTCGTTAGCTTTGTGTTAAACTTTCGACAGGTATGTACGGCTGTAGGTCAAGAGTCGTGACCAAATTAAATGAAAAAAACCTTACATGTATGCAAGGGGGGATTACAAGTCAGCTTCACTGACAGTTCTAGTTGGTACTGGGCATATAGGAGGTAGTAACCAGTGTAATGAAGAATTTTGATCCAGGGTTCATTTTTCAACGTTGAATATTTAGCCAGGGGTGCTTTTTTGACAAACATTCGTAAAATTTATAACCGGGGTCATTTTTCAACAGGTTGATAATTATTTTTTTCTATAAATATTATCTCAATTCATTGAAAATTTACCCTGTTTAATATATCCCCTTCCCACAAACACAAAGTTTTGGTCTGTCTTCCGGACTCAAACGTTCGCTGTAGCCATTAACAATATGACACACCATCGATTTTGCAGCTATACGTAATACATAACAGGACAGTCAAGTTTACAACAATGACAAAATTCAACTTTACGAAAGTCTATTGGGTTCAATTTGGTAGAACAAAAAGCATTTGCGTAATGTCGCTTAATTTTTGCGAAATAACACATTTCTTTGTCATAAAAACGTGTACTTTTCGCCAAGGTTACATGGCGAAAATTGTTAAAAAATGCAATGCATGTGCCATATTATTTTAAAATTGTTAACTTTGTTGCTTACTATTGCCATATACCACTTTTTGAATGTATTTTATGCTCAAATTTAAAAAGTGGTATATAACACTATTAACCAGTATAATGATCCAATGTATCATTAAGTTAATGGTTACTAAATTATCTTACTGACATCAGAATATACAAACTTTTAAACAAACTGAAAAATATGGACACAGCATAAGATAAGCTTATTAGTTGTGTAATCACTAGTTTCAATATACATCTGTTCTATAAGTTTTTGTAATGTATTCTATTCATGGGATATGTGTTCTTAATGTTCATTTCATTAGTTTGTTGTAGCTCGTCATTCGTGTCGCCTGTTATTACGCTTTTTTTCAAACTTTAGTACAACTGTATGCATTTAGTAATTATACAATTATCTAATTGTAAAACATAATTGTAAGTTCGGGTATATCAAAGTATTTTACAGTGGTCCTGTTTTCTCTAAATATTTATGCTATTTTTCACACCTGTTTACTGAAAGTTGTCTATTTTAAAATTTTGAGTATGTTGAAGTTGCTGTTTGGTTAGTTTATGAAAAACCAATTGTAATTGACAACCACTATCTTAAAATGGTTACGGAACCATAATTTCATAAAATGTTTTTTATTTTATTTTTTATGAACACTATATGCATTTTAATTGTGCAGAGGGGAAATGGTCTGTACAAAAAGGACAATGTTTAAATGTTGAAGACCCAAAATCGCTTCTTGTACAGTTAACCACACAATTATTATTATTTATGCACATCCTATCTATGTCGTGTCGTTTATCTATTGGTCTCGGGCATGCAAGTGTTGTCTTATATATGTAGTGAATTATTGCTTCTACTGGTTCTATTTAACTTCACCAGTTTCAGCCGTCATTTCTCTCTCGTTATTTTAAAATTTACCTCATTCATCTTTACAATGCATGTAACGGTGCTTTTTGTTATCTAACTTTTTTCAGTTTATATTTAATGTCAATGGGTCACTAATTGAAAAAATGACAGGAAAAAACTATTTGTTACTTTTTCAGTTATTCTACTTTTGAGAAAAAAAAATCAAATTTGCTTACATAATTCCCAGAAATTATTGAGAATTTTTATGAAAATATTTCGAACACATTGGTATTTTTGGAAATAGTGGACTAACAAAATATTACTTTTTATGTATTCATTGTGATTAATGAATAGTTTAACAAAATCGGTTTCCATCAGAATTCCTCAATATTTTCTAGGAACACTATATACTGGAGTTTAACACCCCAGTCAAGATTCTTTAATTTATATCGAGGCGGTCAGTCAAGAAATGGTAGATAAAGACCAGAGTGCTCAAACAAAACCACCGACCTTCTGCAAGCTACAAACTTTCTCACACTAGAATTGTCCCGAATGGAATTTGAACTTTGGCTGTGAGGCAATCCATCTCTAACCACTTGGCTACCAAGTTACCCATATATATCACACTGTATGCCCTTGTCATTTAAGATTTACTTTGTAAGTTTTGGTAGTCATACATATAAAAAAAGAGATATGCAGATGAAATCATAAACTTGGCAATAACCAACACAATCAGGAACATGGTGTAATACAGCATACAACAAAAAAGTAACTGACAAGAAAGTACAGGTAGACAGACATAATGACAGACAGACAGATTGACTGAAACTTATATCATTAACATCCCTACAAAATTATTTATACAAACCACAAAAAACCCAAACAACTAGAAAAAACAAGCATCAATTTATTATTATTAGTATTATTATTATTGTTATCTGTTTTAACCAGTTGAAATTTGACTCGGTCTTCTGATCAAAATTCCACGATACGGTTCAATTTTCAACTGGATAGGGTCTTAATTCAACACAACTGGTCTCAATTTTCAACGTTGAAAAATGAGCCCCCCCCCCCAAGTCAAAAGTATTCATTACCTCGACATTCCTGTGGTCAATAAGGAATATCAAGTATTTGCATCTTTTTAACCATAGCTGAAGAATTGCTTTGGAAGACAGAAATGTTCGTCATGTTATCAAATAATTCAAACCCGAAGATACACATACATGGCGATGCAAGATTTGCAACTAAACCTTTCGTACTCAAGTCATGTGAGTCTACACACATGCGTTGCCACAAAGACGCTTCATCCAAAAGCAAATGTTTAGCATTATCACAAGTTCGTGGCAGTTTCTGAGAAGAATGACTTTTTATAAATGGAGAAACTGTAAATCGACGTCTCTTTGAAGAAGGTTGATATATTTTGGCTTGGTTTATGGGGTGAAGCAAGAGACTAGTCTTTTTGTTTGGCATATTGTCTGAAACAAAAGTTTTCTTTTTGAACCATATACAGTGATATACCTGATATTAGAAAAATCAATAATAAAATTAACTTATTTTCAAATATGACCACAAAATACTTCTAACAAGGCATATACAAAGAGCTGAATTGCAAACATGTTATATTCACGTTGACTGCTGTTAAACATTATTTCGCTTATGTTGAGGCGATTAGCTTAGGAATAATAGAGAAACTGCAGTATTCTAAGAAAAAATAACATATCCTCGGCACTTGAAATGTCATTTTTAGCTCACCTGGCCTAAAGGCCATGTGAGCTTTTGCCATCACTCGGCGTCCGTCGTCCGTCAGTCCGTCCATCCGTCCGTAAACTTTTCACATTTTGGCTATCTCCTCTGAAACCCCTGAACCAATTTTAACCAAACTTACTGGAATGATGTATAGAAGGTCCTTTACATAGATTGCCAAAATTTTTCTGATCTGCCAAAAAACATGGCTGCCAGCACCGAAGATAGTTTAACATTGGACCCTATTGGAAAAACAAATTTTTGGCTATCTCCTCAGAAATGACTGAAGCAAATTTAACCAAACTTTACAGAAATGATGTATAGAAGGTCCATTACTTAGATTGCCAAAATTTTTCTGATTGGCCAAAAAACATGACTGCCAGCGCAAAAGATAGTTTAACCCCTATGGGAAAAACGCATTTTTGACTATGTCCTCAGAAATGACTGAAGCAAATTTAACAAAACTTCACAGGAATGATGTATAGAAGGTCCTTTACTTAGATTGCCAAAATTTTCCTGATCCACCAAAAAACACGGCTGCCAGCGGAGAACATTGTTGCACATTGGACCCTATGGGAAAACCATATATTTGCTATTTCCTTTGAAGCTACTATAGCAAATTGAATAAAACTTTACAGGAATGATGTATGAATGGTTCTTTACTTAGATTGCTGAAATTTTTCAGATCCACCTAAAACATGGCCGTAATACAGAACATAGTTTAACATTGGACCCTATGGGAAAAGCATATATTTGCTTTTTCCTCTAAAGCTACTCAAGCAAATTGAACCAAACTTTACAGGAATGATGTATGAAAGGTCCTTTACTTAGATTGTGGACATTTTTTTGATCCGCCAAAAAAGATGGCTGCCAGCACAGAACATAGTTTAACCCTATGGGAATAGCATATATTTGCTATCTCCTCTAAAGCTACTAAAGCAAATTGAACCAAACTTTATGGGAATGATGTATGGAAGGTCCTTTACTTAGATTGCTAAAATTTTCCTGATCCACCAAAAAACACGGCTGCCAGCGGAGAACATTGTTGCACATTGGACCCTATGGGAAAACCATATATTTGCTATTTCCTTTGAAGCTACTATAGCAAATTGAATCAAACTTTACAGGAATGATGTATGAAAGGTCCTTTACTTAGATTGACAAATTTTTTTCGAATGGAATACAAATTTGCTTTAAAAGCATTTTAGTCAGGTGAGCGATACAGGCTCAGCCACACTGAGCCTCTGGTTATTCACTAAAAACTGCTTTGCATGGTATTGATAAAAAGGCACTGCATTCGCACCTGAACTGAAATAATAATAATGATAATACATGCAATACTAATCATCATATTTAGTTTAACTCCATAGATTCCTAATCTGGAAGCTGTCAGTAAAACAGCACATGCAGAGAGCATATGTATGCCAATACACAGGTGGATATTCTTGATTGTGATGTTATCTTTATTGAAAATAAACCAATCTATTTCAGTCCCAACTTTGTAAAATATAAATATATTTATTCAAAAACATCAATTATTATGTAGTGTACTTATTGGTATCCTCAAATGCATATAAAAGATTTGACTAACCTTTCCAAAGCAATATGAATGCGTATCTATGCAGACATAGGTGCACATTGCCAAACAGTTAACTTATGATGTGATAAAGCATTCATGGCATTTGGCGGTGTGTTTTCTTAAATTATTTGTAAAAATCAACAGCACTGTCTGTAATTTAACTCTGTCATGTCCCCCGGGCGATTCCAAATCATGTCCCCGGTTGATACATATTTAAAACACTAATTGTGAAAGAAATAGGGGGTTTTGTGGTATAAGTTTGGTACAGATGAAAGTATAGATGATATTTTACATACCGAATGCAAAATCTGCATTGTGTAGATCTTCAAGTGACACATTACCACGTTTTGCATTGAAAAATGCTTCGTAGTCCGCACCAGCAAAACATTGCAGGGGTAAAGTAGTATTTATGGCCTTATCTTATACCAAATCGTGGATGCATTGCCTCACAGACATATCGTAATGTTCCGTGAGGCAATAATTATGACGAAATATGTTATTTTGGTACAAAACGAAAGCATTTTGAACCCACCTGTCTGAATACCCGTCAAATCATGTCCCCCGATATGACATAATCATGTCCCCTAATGCGAAGCAGTACAGGGTGTATCTGGAGACTTGTACCTAGAAAAATATGGTTTTGCAGGAAATCAAAGTTAAGTATCAATGAAAGATGCCGCAAAAAGATAATTAAAAATTTTGCATGTTTTTACAAAAGATAAAAAGAACAAATTTAGTAGTTATTAGGTCTAAAATATAAAAATTGGCATACCATTGATGAGAAAAATGTGTTTTTTTTGTTAAAGCTGATCATTATTTTGACATAAATATTTAAGTTTTCGCTGAAATTTTACCATACTAAACCACACATAAATAAACTGTTATTCCAAAATTTTTATTTAAAAATATTTTCAATAAAATTATGGTTGCCATGGCAATAAAAACCGTGCAAAAACGAAGATTAAGAGTAAATTGCTTTTTAATTTCAATATATTTTGATATTTTTACATGTTGGCAAGTGTAAAATATATGACTTTTGATGCTTTTACAATTTCTGTTTTCACAAAAACTATGAATTCTGAATTTTGTAGTATTTTCGGCCAATCATTTAATAACAACATTGCAAAAGCCATTTTTGAAAAAGTTTGGTCAAACTCCAATGATATCAATGGTTGGATAAATACTAAATTGTGTATAATAAGGAATCTCATAGTCTGCTTTCACTAAAATGGTACTTTCAAACAAAGAAATCCGTTACCATGGTATCCAAAAGTGTGATAACTGCGTTACACAAGTGATGAATTAATTGTGTAATTGTGTAATTTGACTTTATTCTCATAATTTGAGCTTGGGTTGATATAAAACTCAAATATGTTATTTGTGTTGACTTGAATATTAGAAGAAGATAAATAGATGGGCGGAAAAAATCCAAATTTGCATGTTTCACAAAATAGGAACTCTGAAAATAATAGATTTTCGATCAATTATACAAAATAAAGCCCACGCAATGCTTTTATTTTGATATATCTTAAGTTTTAAAAGCTGAAACCGTAACTTTGATTCCGAAACTTTAACCATACAAATGGACTGATCAATTGTTAAACATTTTTTAAAATTAGCAACCAAAACAGAAAACTGATCACAACTAGTGTAGTTCAAACGGTCACTACATATTCTCAATGTCGGGGTCGAGAAAACTATCACTTGACCAACTCAACACAGAGTAATGATGTTTACGTCCCAGTCAATAATAATTCACTTATATTGAGACGTCACCAGCTATATAAGCGAAGGTGCTGATGGCATTATACAGCAGGGTTCTTTATCGTAGCGAGCCTGTCGTGACGGGACCTTGTCTATTTTAAGTTCCTATCCAAAAGAACCGTTACTTTAATTTCCTAATGCCGAGTGTTTGGTGAAAAAAATAGTCAATATCCACTTTTTAGTCTTCGGTCGGACCCAGTCAGGATTCAAACCCACGACCTCCCATTTACAGAGCGAGCACTCTATCAACTGTGCTACCGCAGTGGTTGTACAGTTAGAGTTTTATAATCAGTGGTCTTAATATATTTATGTCTTTTCCTATATTGATTCAATCACCTTTTGTTGTGTTGTCGGTTGTGTCCTGTTTTTGGTTACATTGTATGTTGTCAAGCATGTTTTACTACCCGGTCAAAATTCTGTCATTTATTATAACGAGGCCGTCAGATAAGGATGGTGGAGGCCACCGGATTGTTTTGAAAAAAAAAACCTTCGGCAAGGGAAATGACAAACATTCTCACATTTTCACATTAGGATGTTTTCCAAGTAGGGTTTGAACGTAGGCACATGATCAAATATAACAAGGTTTAGTCTTAGCTCTCTCTCTCTCTCTTTCAAATATAAGTGTGTTGAAGTTTCATTTTTCTTGATATCCTCTCTCTCTCTCTCTCTCTCTCTTCTCTCTCTATTTAAAATATAAGTGTGTCATGTGCTACTTTTGAATTTTTATAAAATAATATAATTCAAAAGTAGCACAAATTGCCATGTGCTACTTTTGAATTATATTATTTTATAAAAATTCAAAAGTAGCACATGACAGTGTGCTGAAGTTACCAGTTTAATATTCTTCTCTCTCTCTCTCTCCCTCTCTCTCAAAGAAGTTTCATTTCTCTCTCTCTCTCTCTCTCTCTCTCTCTTCTCTCTTGACATATAGACTAGGCAGGTTGAATATATTTTTCTAACTGTTCTAGTGGGTAATGACTTTTGAAAATCCCAAATACCGGTATTGTGGTTTTTGCTTTACTTTTATTTTCTATAGCTTCACATTTTATTAAGAAGCTCAATTGGGCCCGATACACTCACCTGATAAATGACTAGCTAAAACGTTTTTTTAAAAAAAAATAAAATCTGAAACTCCAACGTCAAAATCTTCACCTATAGTGAAATTTTAAAGCTTTTCCAGATAATTATAATTATTTCAGTATTTTTTCGCATCTATTACCTCCACCTTTGAATCCATGACCTGTACTTATATTTTGAAATGATCATTACATCAACAGCAACAATATTCTAACACATGTATATACCTTTATAAAATGTTTATAGTTTTCAAGATAATTAATAAAAGCATAAGCCTGACCTTTGACCTTGCACTATTTTCAAGATTATTACAAGAATATGTAAAAACTGAATACTCCATGACCTTATCTGTTCAAATAGTCAAGTTACTACAATTTGAAGCTATTTTACAGTTTTTTCAACATTAAATGCAAAAAAAAAACCAACTTAACCCTTTTTTGTCTCAATTTCACAAAATGAATGAACTACAGGCATTAGATTCTAGAGAAGCCAATTCACATCAGATGTTTTCTTCAGATATCAGTTTCGGAGAAGTTTTTTTTCCAGAGTTTTGCAGCCAAGTTCAACTTGACCTAATCTTTGTAGCCATGGCGATATCCCAATAAATCATATGAATTTCTGACCAAGACCCATTGAAATTTTTCTGGTAGTTTTAGAGGAGAAAATAAAAATAGAGGTTAACGACGCATCAACATTACAGCAGGGAAATACAGGATCTTTCAAGATCATTTTCCTCATATTTATGTCATAGACTGGCTTGGCATCCCTCATATTTTTATCAACATTCATATTCAAAAAGTATATTTTGCATTTGCCATTTTACTTATTCTACGGAATTGCTGATTGAAATATACATCATGCATTGTAGTAAAAACATATGATGCTGCTTCATGGAGAGCTGGTCATGGTTCCCACACTTGACTTTATTTAAAATTCCCTGCCAATTCTCTGACCTTAGAAAAATTCCTGATACTTCCCAGATGTATGGGGACTATGTTGATGGTCCATTTGAATCTTAATATATATTTTAGAGAGAAACCATAAAAACAAGTAAATTACCCATTTAAAATATGTGTATGTTATCCTCTGCTATGAATAAAAGTTAAAAACAATGTAAAAATTAACATTTAAAAATGAGTCAGTCCAATAATGTTCATACAGTTAGAAAATGCACAAATGTTTGTTTAGTCTCAACCTTTTACATGTTCTTATCAAATTTTCAATTTTACTGCTTGAAGTTTTGAAAAAAATATTTTTGTCATAGAAGCCATATACCCCTATCTGGCTTATGCACTGACTATGTCTAACTGCCTCTAACAGGGTTAGCTCGTTTGAGCCAAAACATAAGTCAATCTTAGAAATTAGGAGCCAATTTATACATTAAAGAGTTAGAAATACTGAGGAACTAAGAGCAACAAAAAATGTATTAAATATAGTTCTATTCTGCAGTATAGATTGTTTTCAGTTGATAGTTTGTAACTTATGTTTTAGGTTTTCATACTTTTGTATAAAAGAATAGAAAAAAATCAGTGATTTTTGTCTGCCTCATTATGAAATTGATAAAAATTTGGAACAAAAATATGTCAAAGGCTATTTTTGGAGCCAGAAATTATAAAAACAAGCAATTAGCTAAATTCACAAATGATCAGAGCTAACACTGCTCTTATATACATTTTTAGGATAAAGTAGAACTTTGATAACTCGGAGTGCATGGGGATTTGTTGGTACTTTTGAATTATTCGGGTGTTTGAGGTTTTGTAGTTGAAGAGTCACCTTGCCAGAAGAAATGACTTTTATATTCTTGACAGTTAATCTTGCATGATAAACCAGTACTCTGTGCACTAATGCAATTGACACAATTGTTTTCATTAACATTGTGAGTAGTTACACTGTATTGCACATTATGGTAGTGAAAACAGTCTTTTGACTGTAAATAATAACATTGACCACAGGTATAACTCTCTTTTTACTTTATATAGAAAACAGATACAATATTGACTTGAAGATATCTGTGGTAATCAAGATATTGAAGTTTGATTGTATTTAGCCTATCATGTATTCAAACATCCTATCAAATATAAATGCTGTAGCTTTCAAACTGAAGTAGAAGAGAGCTTTGCAAGCCATGAAATCCAACCCAGACAGATGAATGGACAGACACATCCAAATCAATACATTTACCCCCAAACCCGCTTTTTGTTGAATATGCATTAGAATGCAGTAGCCAAACTAGGACCCCAATGTGGGACCATCTTATACTAGAAGGCAGCTCTACCTGTCTAAAACATTGAGTACAGCCCACTAGAGAATTTTGAAAAAAATATCAAACTGCAAAGCTTACTATAAAATAACTGTACCATGTACCACCTCACCCCACCCCACCCAATTATTGACTTGCTTATTTTAATGAATACATAATGGTGCTTTTTGTACATTTGATTTTCTAACTTTTGACAATTTAAGGGTAAAATATGACGAGTACATACTGTCTATATGAGATGTACATAAAAATATTATGAAACATAAAATACTTGTATGAAACTGTTACTTGATTTCACTGTGTATTGCTTGGCCTTAGGTGGACATGATATGTTGTATCGGGGGTGGGGGGTGCAGTGATGGTGCAGAAATTTTCCTATGCATTAGGCTGATGACATTATATATACTTTAGGATTCTTTATCGTGCCACACCTTCCATGACACGGGCCCTGTTTACTTTAAGTTCCTATCCGAAAAAACTGTGACTTTAATTTTGTAATGCCGAGTGCCATGCATCATGATTTGATGGTGATTCATTATGGTAGACTCACATACCAAATATTAGTTTAATATCTGCAGGTGTTTAGAGTCGAGTTGAGTAATGTTGTTAATGTCCTAGTCAAAAATATTTCAATTATATCGAGACATCACCAGCTATAAAATTCTGCCTTTGCATTAGGCTGATGACATAATATATACAGTAGGATTTTTTGTGCCACACCTTCCATGACACGGGCCCTGTTTACTTTAAGTTCCTATCCGAAAGAACTGTGACTTTCTTTGTAATGCCCAGTGTCTTGTGCCCAGTGCCTTGCAAAAGAACATTCACTACCCACTTTAAAGTCTTTAATCAGACCCTGTTGGACTTTGATCCCACAACCTCTCACTGAGCTACCGCAGTGGTATCCTGCCAGCCTGCTAACACACATGCCCAACCATGACATGGGCCCTGTTTACTTTAAGTTCCTATCCGAAAGAACTGTGACTTTCGTTTTGTAATGCCCAGTGCCCTGTGCCTTGCAAAAGAACATTCACTACCCACTTTAAAGTCTTTAATCAGACCCTGTTGGACTTTGATCCCACAACCTCTCACTGAGCTACCGCAGTGGTATCCTGCCAGCCTGCTAACACACATGCCCAACCACATCACCAAATTAATGGTCAAGTTTAACTTTGTTAACTCAACTAAAAATAGGGAGGAATGTGTCAGAATATGCTTAAGATAGGTGATCAAGTTAAGAACCAATCAGCAATACAAAGTGAGGGGTTTGATTCTTGTTAAGTACATAAGATGTAACCTTAGGTAGTCGCTCCATTCACACATTCTGTTGATAAATTTATCCGTGCCAGGATACAAGTGGAAACGGCAACTGCTGAGAGAACTACATATATCACATACAAGCTGTGTGATGTGCATATTATAGGTTGACTGATTGAGTGGGGTTTTATGTCCTAGTCAAGAACATTTCACTTATATCAAGACATCACCAGGTATAGGACAAGTGGCTGAAAGTTTTACCTTTGCAGTGCAATAAGATCAATGTGCAGGGAGGGTATTGTAATGTGCCATGCTTGTGTCAATGGGCATCAGTTTTAAGGTCTCTTCTGTGGGGATCAGTTTTTATATTGTTGACTATACATGTGTACAGTTATTTAAGACAAAACTTGTCCAAGTTTGTAGAAATTGTCATTGATATTAAACTGGTCAGTTTTAATGTTTACCTACACTACAGGGGGTGACCTTTTTTAAATTGCCTTGATGTTGGTGAAAGCTATTAATTTAATGTAGCATGAAATGTCATTTCCCATCCTTTGGAGCTTGTACATAGAGAGTATAGAATTTGTAGAACATCAGACCTCTAAATTGAATCACTGTATTGTTAATTTAACTTTGTATTAACAAAAAGACTTTTTCAGGCATCAGTGATTACTTAGTTTGGTCCTACTGACTTTAAAATGAGGATACATCAATATTCCTTAGCTGTCACCACTTACACATCCCAATAAATTCAAATTCAATCCAATGTCTCTGTCTATTACCTCTCATAACATAGTATTCTTTGTTATGAAATTGTAAAGTAATTAAAAGAAGGCCAGAAGGGTGACAATTTTTCCCTTATGAGTGAAAATGTGAATTATTTATTTTTTAAATAAAAAAAAATTATAAATCAAAATGAAAACAAATATTCAAGAGTTACATCAATTTGCATGTAGACAAGAAAAAAGATGCAATGGTCAAACCATGATTTTCAGAATTAATCAACTTCATCCTTTCATGTATTTCAGATAAATGATGAAGTGTGGTCTTAAGATTGGAATAATTTATTTTTTAATTTCACAATTCATCATGACTATTGGTAGCTTGATTTATTGCAAAATTAGAAATCACCCACTCAATTTTGTTACAAACCTTTGTCTATATAGATAATTTTGAATTCCATACTCTAATATAGATAAAAACTTATAAACCCTGATATCACGAAAAATAAACACACACCCATATAAAGTACAAACCGCTGATTTACTTTGATTTCAGAAGATACCATGAGGCACACATGAGTTGTTTCCCTTGACAAAATGTTTTTGAAATCAGGGGGTCATTTTTTCAGAGCACATTTCACTCAAAAACTAGACATTTCACCAATAACAGGGATATGGGACCATGTATTGCAAACTTTGAATTTCAACAGAAAATTATGTATAAAGACCAAAAAATTTTCTTTACCTGTTAATTTTAAGAAAATAGATGGACTAGCCTTTTCATGAGGTCAGATTTAATTGATTTTTACCATTCCTGTAGGTGTTTCCATGTCCATTCATGTTCACTGATGCAAGTGATGATTGAAGTGACACACCAGTATTTATATCCATTGCAAATTGATATCATAAACTTAAGTTATATATTATTTTAATATAAATAAACACTTATATTACAGTTTTGTGTAATACAGAATCTTAAATTACATAAATCAATAATATACTATATTACTGATTTGTGTAATTAGTGGTTAGATTACAGTATTCTGTAAGATTACACTTTCCTGTAATCTTACAGATTCAAGTAATATTACAGTTTTTAGTAAGTCCCTGGACTGATACCTGTGATTTGGAAGTAATTTAAATGTGAAATACCTGTGATTTGGAAGTAATTTAAATATGAAATAGCTGTGATTTGGAAGTAAAATTTCTTTTAACTTTAAATGTGAAATAGCTGTGATTTGGAAGTAATTTAAATATGAAATAGCTGTGATTTGGAAGTAATTTAATTGTGAAATAGCTGTGATTTGGAATTAAAATTTTATTTAACTTTAAATGTGAAATAGCTGTGATTTGGAAGTAAATTTTCATTTAACTTTAAATGTGAAATAGCTGTGATTTGGAAGTAATTTAAATGTGAAATACCTGTGATTTGGAAGTAAATTTCATTTAACTTTAAATGTGAAATACCTGTGATTTGGAAGTAATTTAAATGTGAATTAGCTGTGATTTGGAGGTAAATTTCATTTAACTTTAAATGTGAAATAGCTGTGATTTGGAAGTAAATTTCATTTAACTTTAAATGTGAAATACCTGTGATTTGGAAGTAATTTAAATGTGAAATACCTGTGATTTGGAAGTAAATTTCATTTAACTTTAAATGTGAAATACCTGTGATTTGGAAGTAATATTTAATTTTAATTTCCCCCTTTTTTTTGTTACAGTTCCCCTGATGTGGTATATGAAGATCAAATGTACTTAGACAGTCAGAGTGGCACAGCGAGGCTGGACAAATTTACACACTGTCTTCTAGTTAAATGTAGTGTTGAGGTTAGTATTGATGTATTGCCGAACATGCCTTTTATGTTGCGACACTGACCGCCATCACGTTACCAAAGCAGTATCACAGCCACTAATGACTTACTAGTGTCAGTGACATCATAAAATGGTGCAATTCAAGCCAAGTTTTCATTCTTTTTGTTTCTAAATCAAGTATGCCTGGCCTTTGTCGGAACATTGTGGGCATGGCTGTCGTTCCATCAGTTAAGTGGATATATATACATTATAACACCCCCCCTCCAATAACTACAGTTACTGGATTGAACACTGCTTTGGCATCTTACTAATTCACTTCTTTATTTTATTTCAGATGCTGGACACATTGTTAACAACACTGATAAGAGAAATGCAGAATGAGAATATAGAAGGTCGGAAATCGGACGCTAAATCTGTAACGCGAAGATTCATCAGATCTGTGGCTCGGATATTTGTTGTCTTAAACGTGGAAATGACTCCAACTGCTAGCAAAAGAAAAAGGTAAATTTGTCCCATATCAATAAATATGTCCCTTTTCAAGTAATGGTCCCTTTTGGACAATTCTTTTTCCTATACATGATATAAAGATCATATGAAGAGTATGCTACTTATGTGATTTTACTAACAGAGTTATGCCCCATTACAAGTAAGGGTCATAGTGGTTTTGTTAGATTGTTTGCAAACTCGTTCAGTTAAGATTTGGGAAAATTGAAATTCTGAAAAACAGAAAACTGTGTTGTAACAAACTAGAATACTAGGATTCTCATTGCAAAGATGATATACAGTATGCATGTGCATTTAGTTTATAGAATTTTGTAGATATGTATAACTATTATTTATTTTCCTAGTGTATAACTTGTACTTGGAAATTTTAGAAGTAGAATTTTGGAAATTTAAGCATTTTTCCACAGTAAAACTCCCTATATTCAGTAGAAATTTAAGGCAAGCAAATTCACGGGGTCCTTTTTAGACATTCTAGTTATTATCATTTAGAAACTTCATGTCTGTTAATTGTTTGTTATTTTGTGTTTAACAGTATTAACCTGTCGGCATCCTGTCAGCCATTGATGAGGTGTAGAAGAGCATTTCAAGCTCTGATAAATATATCTATAGAAGAATTATGTGAGATAGCCAATTCCCTGATAGCTCCCGTCAGAATGGGCGTGTCAAGACCCACTGCTCCGTTCTCGTTAGTATCCGCAAATGGAGAAGCAATACAAGTAAGTTTATTCTGCATGTAATTCATATACTGCACGCACAAACAGGCATGCACATACATTGCAAGCACACACACACATACTGCACGTGCACACACACACACAGGCACACATGTTTTAAAAACTGCCTTTTGCCTTTAGGATTGGGAAAATTTGAAGTAAACTTCATTGTGACGTGTGCAAAGGCTAACTTCCTCAATACATTTTATTTTGTGGGTAAGGTAAACTCATTTAAACTAATAATTTTAGTTTATCACTGTTGGTTTGGGGAATTTTTATGGTCAAATTGGGAAATCTTAGTCATTTTTACCAAGGGGAACCTAATTACCTTTTTAGGGACTAAATTTTGCCAAACAAAATCAAATGTACTAATTTCAATCAAATTTTTTTCTGCTACATATAAAATGATTTATTTGATATTTCATACGTTTTTTTATCTAGGGAAGTGAGGAAATCTTTAATGTTGATCCACTGCCACCTCGTCCGAGTTCTGCGGATACAGAGTCTCATCCAGTAGCATATATATCCCAACAACATCCCTCATCATCACATAGAGAGACACGGACACCAGCCGACCGGGACGATGATGAAATCATGGCCGCTGATGTGGAGGAGGTAGGTTATTAAATATTTTGGGAAGAATCTTCTGTTAATTCTGAGTGCTCTATATCCAGGTGGTCTATAGAACCAAGGGTTCAAAATTCTCTGGGTCTGAGGTCCTGAACCTATGGATTTTACTTGCTATTTAAATTGTTAAAGTCTAATGGACCTGCCATTTAATACCAGGATAATCCTACTTTTTCTATATAATAACATAATGGCACATGTATCTTACTATAATGGTATTGTACTTTCAAAACCTTATATGGGATCTGCGAAAAATAAAGGCAAAAAGTTCTGGACCTTCCATTACAAAACATAATTTTGAACTCCTGAGCATGCACTTAAGATTGAGTCCTGCAGTTGTTTTAAATATTCTATATTGTTGATTAATGACCTATTTCCTTTTTTTCTGGGCAGATCCACATGACATTGAGGATCTGCCATATATCACCTACTGTAGGAACCACTCTGTTTGTGACAGTGAAATACTCTTCATATCCATAGAGAATAAAATAAATTTGAATAAAAATTGGTGTTTTTCACTTACTTGTACCTAGTCGTAACAATAAATTTGTATGCACATCCTTGATTAGCCCAGAATATATCTGCACAGGGTCAGACATTGGAAATAAGCATGCTAAGAGGATTTAACATGTTGAAAAACCAAGCAAATGGCGGATTCTGTTGCGCATATGATGTAAAACGTCACCAAGGACATCACTTCTGGTGTAAATACCGCCATTTTCGCCATGTAAAATCCCCATAACCCCAACAATTTCTTTCTACAGACATACTTTATGACAATCAAGGATATGCATACAGATTTCCTGTTACGACTAGGTACAAGTTTATTTATTTTATTTTCTATGTATATAAGGAGTATTTCACTGTCACAAACAGAGGGGTTCCTACAGTACATGTTCAAGACCCTCTTGCATTTATTATAGTGACCATTAAAATTTTCAACAGTATGTACCATAAATCCCCGACTATAAGGCTACTCCGCCTGTAAGACAGGGATGGGATTTTCCTGTCATTTTGGAGATTTCAGGCTATCCCACGCCTATAAGACGACCAGAATTTTCAGTTAAGACCATACCTGTAACGGTATTTGAAGCTACCAATCGGACCGTAAATTTTCCACCAATTTTTGTCTGATTTTCATTTATTACCATAATGATTTGTGTATTGATAAGAATGAATCACAAACGTAAAAATAAACCAAAATGGAAAAACTACTCATCCTCAGAAAACCTATAGATTTTTCCTATTTGTAGAAGATGTATCAGGTACTCCGTTATTAATATAAACTAAATAAAAGTATATATCTATTTTTTAAAACATGCTGACTTGTTTACTCAATCAGCTGTTGAAGACAGGTTTCCTTACAACCAGACACTAATGGCCCTTTACACTGCAAAGCAGACAAATTTGGTTACATGTATTTTCTAGATTGTTGTGAAAAGAAAAAACGAAAAGAATAAAATGTTTTACCACCTCTTTGATATCTGTACTTACCGTTTAATTTATTTATTCATTTTAATTTATTTATTAAAACTTAGTTTTATTACAAAATCAACAAAAATACAGAATAACAATAATTTAAAAGCATTTCATTTCCGTTTCTTTTCGGTTTGTGATCTGTAAAATATATTAACCATTAAGAAACTGAAATATACGAAATCAAAGATGGCGGCATTGGCGATCACATGTAGACATTCTCTCAAGAATTTCAGCCTTTCAGAAGTGTACATGTCCTGTAAGACGACCCCCCATCTCAAAAAATAAATTTTAAGGTAAAAAAAAAACCTGTCTTCTATGCGAGGATTTACGGTACCTCAAGGGAAAAAACATGGTACTGTAAACTAACGTTTTTATTCCAGATATTAACCTTCGCAATTCTCTTGCCAAAACCAATTTGCGGCTATTGGCTTTCACAATATTGACTCTAGCTGGTTGGTTGGTTGGCTGGTTGATTGAATTGCTTAACGTCGCATCAGCAATTTTTCAGCTATTAATCTCTATGGATAAATCTATGCACAATTCCGTGTATGCATGTGAAGTGGAGTATGTTGTAAGGCCAGCCTTGTACTAGTGCGCACTCAGGGCAACTTTAATGTGCTAGCTCACAGAGTCAGTATGCTGCAGACAAGTGTACCACTCCCCCAGTCCATTATTCTGATACCAGGTGAATCAGTAAAGGCCAACGGCAAGAAAAATTCACTTTCCCCCATGTGGTCCAAGCAGGACTCGAACTCACAGTGGTGAGAGACCCTGGATTTGAAGACTAACGTCTTATCCATTAGGCCACTGACTCTAGCTGAATATCTTATACAATCAAACCTGTCTATAAAGACCACCCAAGGGAACCAGTAAAAGTGGTCTTTATGGACAGGTGGCCTTTATATACAGGTTCAAATAATATGAATAAAGAACAATTGGGATACAATTTTACTGGCCTTTATAAGCAGGTGGCCCTTATTGAGGTGGCCTTTAAAACAGGTTGAACTGTAAATAATACCATTTTCATAAACACCTTATTTGTTGGTGAGAAACATGAAAGCTTTTCTCACTCAAATTAAACCTGCTCTTCAGTATACTGGTACTGTCACACAATTCTGTATTTTAGGTGGAGGTTGAAATGGGTTTAGGTGCTGATGATGTGGGTCTTGGTGGAGATGATGACCCCATGGACAATGAGGATCGAGATGACCATCAATCTGAACATTCTGACCAGGACCAAGAACAGGCCCAGGCTGACCAAGATGAAGGTAAAGCTTTTATTGAATTTGGCATTTACTACTGGACCGGTATCACTGCTGGTGGACTAAGCATTCACAAGGAAATCATAAACTCAGAAGGCAATACTTTTGTATTATCAGATATACATGTATTGTCAACTCTCCTTTTCTATGCAGCAATATACCTGCTTCTCCTGCTTATGGTGTATTTGTTCCCCAATTAATACGCTTTGGAAAAGCCTGTTTCCACTACATGGAGTTTGTACAACAAAGTAGGCTGCTTGCAAATAAATTATTGACTCTGGGATATTGCAAGCCTAGGCTTATCGAGGCCCTCAAAAAGTTGTATGGCCGCCATCACAGTATTGTTGATAAGTTTGACATCTCTGTGTCCAGGATTGCCCTTGATATATTTGACGTCCCATAGTTCCATGTTCCTTTGACACAATTTTGATTACACACGTGGCGGATGTAGCTAGCTAAACAGGAGGTGCCTACCCTTCCGGAGTACCCGGCCTCACTTCCATGGTGGAAGTTCACATGTCTATCCTAACTTGTCAGTTCCAATGTTTTTACTTTGCTTCTGGATTGTGATTCGGACATGGATTAGTATGTTTGTTTTTACTTTGCTTCTGGATTGTGATTCGGACATGGATTAGTATGTTTGTTTTTACTTAGCTTCTGGATTGTGATTCGGACATGGATTAGTATGTTTTTTTTGACTGCTGGATTGTGATTCGGACATGGATAAGTATGTTTGTTTTTGATATATACTTACTGTACTACTATTATCCAAATTTTCTGCTAGTTAAAATTTGAAATGCCTCAAAAACTATTGTATACTCCCTCATGCGAAGTATTTCCTCATCTAAATATGGTTATACATATATTGGTCCCTTGGATATTTTTCAACTCCTTGAATAAAATTTTGTTTCAGTTGATACTGTAGATCACTTATCTTTCGCGAGTAGAAAATTTGGCGTCAAGACCATCTTGTCGTTATTCACGAATATTTTAATTTGCGTTTGGAATCTTATTGAATACAACATATGTATGTCAACATAGAAATATCTCTGTGCTGGAAATATTCGTGTGATATTTGAATTGACGAATGGGATGAGTGGCGATTTTACGCGAAATAAAAGTGATCTACAGTATTGTTCACTTACTTGTGTCTAGTTATAACTGAAAATCTGTATGTGTATCAGAGATAGCGTAGAGTATTTCTGTTGAAAGCACAGAGTTGGCTTTACGGGGGTTTAACATGTTGAAATAAGCAATGTTTACACTGGAAATGATGTCCTAAATGATGATTTATGTCATGCCCAAAGGATCCCCCATTTGCCTGTTTTTACAGCATGTGAAATCCACATAGCAGCAACGTTTTTCTCTGCAGAAATATTCTATCTCGGGTAGAAACTTAACTGTTTTGAGTTAGGGGCCCAGTTCACTTCAGAAAAGAAGTTATAATAGTAATAAATAGGTAAAATGTGTAAAAAAATTTAAGCATCCAGACTGATTTTTAGGAACCATTGGCTACTGGGCCCCTTCTAATCTTCATCCCTGTAACTAATTGACGTTTCGCCGGCCACGCCCACAATGTTCCGTCAAATGGCCGGATGGTTAATTTACACGCAAAAAGAACAAAAACTGGGCCTGAATAGCGCCATTTATTGACGTCACTGACACTAGTACGTCATTAGTTGCCATGACACTGCTTTGGTACCATGATGGCGACCAGTGTCTGAACATTGTGGGCGTGGTCGGCGATACGTCAATTACGGATGCACATACAGATTTCCTGTTATGACTAAGCTTTACGTGCTTAAGTGAGTGAAAAACATCAATCTTTATTATAGAGTTTATTGGATTTTCTATGGAAATAAAGCATTATCTACTGTCATGAAAATAGCAATTTGGACAGTACTATATTTCAAAGTTAATGATTGAATACTGGCAAGTCAATATTATGCACAGATGTTCAGGGAAATTGCTTTACTATTTTGGGTTAGGGCCCCAGCTCACTTCAGAAAAGAAGTTATAATAGTAATAAATAGCAAAAATGTTGATAATTTAGGGGCCCAGATATACTTAAAGAAGTCGTGGGCTACTGGGTCCCTGTAACTTAATCTTAATCCCTGGCATGTTTGACATCTGTTAAATTAACCACATGGACACAGTGTAATTTTGACTAGGATCTTTAGACTGTATTTTGACTAGGACCTTTAGACCGTATTTTGACTAGGACCTTTAGACTGTATTTTGACCTGACTAGGACCTTTAGACCGTATTTTGACCTGACTAGGACCTTTAGACCGTATTTTGACCTGACTAGGACCTTTAGACCGTATTTTGACTAGGACCTTTAGACCGTATTTTGACCTGACTAGGACCTTTAGACAGTATTTTGACCTGACTAGGACCTTTAGACCGTATTTTGACCTGACTAGGTTCTATAGACTATTTTGACCTGACTAGGACCTTTAGACCGTATTTTGACCTGACTAGGACCTATAGACCGTATTTTGACCTGACTAGAGCTTGTAGACTGTATTTTGACTAGGACCTTTAGACCGTATTCAGAGATGCCAACTATTACGGATTCTCCGTAATTATTACGATTTTATTACTTAAATTACGGTATTACGGTAGAGGTATCAGCAATTACGGCAATAACAGAAATTCCGGTCAGGGTTGTTTTCGTTATCAACATGATTTTTAGAATGAAGTCAGCGTTTCCTTTTATTGAGCAATACAAAAAAGGCAGTCAATTGGCATCGGGAAACCAGTTATAAATGACGTAATTTTGATTTCCGTGCCTCCTTCATTGTTTAAAATAGTTAAGAGAGTCATATAAGCAGAGGGTGGAATAAATGAGGCAGAATTTATTCTTTGAAGAGTAAGTATTTTATTTATATGATGTTAAACACAATTAAATTATGTTCAGTACTAATTGTTTGGCTTTTTAGCTCACCTGAGCCAAAGGCTCAGATGAGCTATTGCAATCTATCACCGTCCGTCGTGCGTCGTCCGTCGTCCGTCGTGCGTCGTGCGTCGTCCGTCGTCCGTCGTGTGTAAACTTTACATTTTAATCTTCTCCTCCAAGACTACTGGGCCAAATTTAATGAAACTTGGTGATTATCATGCCTGGGTAACAGCCTTTCAAAATTGTGTTCGGGGTTTGGCCACGCCCAACAAGATGGCCGCTGTTACTAAAAATAGCAAAAAGACAAAAAAATCTTCTTCTCTGAAACCAAAAGGTGCAGGCAAATTTTGATTGGATATTTGGATTCAGCATACCTGGGAACATTAAAATTGTGTTTTTTATGAAAATCAGAAAAATAGGTTACGCGTTTTTTGCGTAAAATTATGTAATTTTTAAAATGAGACATTTATTGTTATAACTTCATAACGGCTGAAGATAATTGTATGGAGTTTTCACTGATGATCTTGTCTTGCAATTTTCTTCGAATTGATGTCAAGGTCGAAGGTCAAGGTCATGTCCCAGTTTTTGACCTTTGATAAAAAATCCTATTTTTTCAACATTTCTTGTGATAATAGCGTAGGATTTTCAGTTATTTGTAGGTATTGACATGACGATCATTTTGATACATAGATCAGGGTCATGGGTTCAAAGGTCAAGGTCACAGATGTCCAAGAATACCAAAATAGTTAATTATCTGCAAAACTATGAAGTTTTTGTATAGGCATGTATATCAGAATATTGTAGGTAATGGCACAATGGTCATTTTGCAGGGATTTTTCTGGCCTTTTTGGGAAAAGGACCTTGGGATGAAATTGGGAAAAAATGCTCGACAAACACATGATTTTGGGAAAAATCACAACAACATATTAGAAATTCTAGACCACTTTAATACTGGTAATTGACCAAATTATATCAGGGTATAACATCATATTTACTTCCATTAAACAATCTTTGGTCGACAAGTCTTTTCCTCTTTAGATCTGGTTCATATTTATCATCAGATTCACAAGAATCACTGTCACTACTGTCTGGATCCTTAGTTTAACCCATGGACGGCTTAGAGGCACTTGGTTCTATTTCAGCAGTTGCAGTACTACTGGTACCTCGTTCACGTGTTCATGTTCACTCTTAATTTTTTCAGTCACGGAAGTGGTAGCGGCTGCCGTAGAATCACTAGAGGATTTGGTCTTGGCAGTGTAGTATTGTAATATTTTTTACTCCGTCACATCAGCAAATCGGATTTTTTTAGCGTAGTACTTGCTATTGTGTGACTTGACTTCAGTAAACAACAAACAAGATCATATATATCGCGGAGATGTTTGTAACTTCGTCATCTATAATCGGCCTCAATACAAACATCTAAATGACGAAGTTGATTATTCTTCGAGTTGCTTCCCTTACACCATGAAGCAGAGAGTAACATAAAATGCGGGTTAATTAAAAAAATATCGAGCGACATCATTATAAGAATAGGATAACTGTCATCCGCTTTTGAGCCTAATGTTGACGATCTTGTGATTTTTTTATTAAATTGATAATCGTAGCCAATTGGGAAATTTCTACTTCAGAATTGGGAAAAATGCATGCTTTTTTGCATTGGGAATGGGTCCGTTTACCGGACCCTGTGGATACCCAGAAAAATCCCTGTTTTGATATATGAATAAAGGTCATGGGTTCAAAGGTCAAGGTCACAGATGTAAACAAGTACTGAAATGGTTAATTATCTCAAAAACTATAAACTTTTTGTATAGGCATGTATATTGGAATATTGTAGGTATTGGCCTAATGATCATTTTGATATATGAATGAAGGTCATAGGTTCAAAGGTCAAGGTCATAGAATTGAATGAATACTTAAATGGTTAATTATCTCAAAAACTATAAACTTTTTGTATAGGCATGTATATTAGAATATTGTAGGCATTTGCACAACGATCATTTTGATATATGAATGAAGTTCATAGGTTCAAAGGTCAAGGTCATAGATGCAAACTAATACTTAAATGGTTAATTATCTCAGAAACTATAAACTTTTGGTATAGGCATGTATATTAGAATATTATAGGTATTGGCCTAACGATCATTTTGATATATGAATGAAGGTCATAGGTTCAAAGGTCAAGGTCATAGACACGAACGAATACTTAAATGGTTAATTATCTCAAAAACTATAAACTTTTTGTATAGGCATGTATATTGGAATATTGTAGGCATTGCACAACGATCATTTTGATATATGAATGAAGTTCATAGGTTCAAAGGTCAAGGTCATAGATGCAAACGAATACTTAAATGGTTAATTATCTCAAAAACTATAAACTCTTTGTATAGGCATGTATATTGGAATATTGTAGGTATTGGCCTAATGCACATTTTAATATACAGATGTTTTAGCTGTTTATAAATAATATATTGTAGCTAGACTTTAGATATGTTATATATAGCATACTTATATAATAATTATTATAATTAATTTGCAAAAATACTTGCATATTATTGGCTCTTACTGCTAAAAATTTTGATATTATCTTTTATTAATGTCATTGACCATTGAACCTCTGCATAAGATATGTACTCTTCCTCAGGTGAGCGTTAAGGCCCATGGGCCTCTTGTTTGTTTAATTGATGTTTGTATCAAATCAGAAATGGCCCGAATATGTCATTATTACTGACAAGGTACCAAAAATTACTGAAAACATGAGCTGGTATTACTGATGACACTAAGACAGGGTTGGCATCTCTGCCGTATTTTGACTAGGACCTTTAGACCATATTTTGACCTGACTAGGACCTTTAGACCATATTTTGACCTGACTAGGTTCTATAGACTGTATTTTGACCTGACTAGGACCTTTAGACCGTATTTTGACTCTGACCTTTAGACTGTATTTTGACCTGACTAGGACCTTTAGACCGTATTTTGACCTGACTAGGACCTTTAGACCGTATTTTGACCTGACTAGGACCTTTAGACCGTATTTTGACCTGACTAGGACCTTTAGACTGTATTTTGACTAGGACCTTTAGACTGTATTTTGACTAGGACCTTTAGACCGTATTTTGACTAGGACCTTTATACCGTATTTTGACTAGGACCTTTAGACCGTATTTTGACTAGGACCTTTATACCGTATTTTGACTAGGACCTTTAGACCGTATTTTGACTAGGACCTTTATACCGTATTTTGACTAGGACCTTTAGACCATATTTTGACCTGACTAGGACCTATAGACCGTATTTTGACCTGACTAGGTTCTATAGACCGTATTTTGACCTGACTAGGACCTATAGACCGTATTTTGACTATCTTTTATTGTACATGTAGTTGCTGCTGAGAGTGATATGGATCTTGACTTACTCGCCGAGTCTGAAAGTGACAGTGAAAGGAAAGCACCATAGTAACCCGGATAATGTCAGTGTACAGAGGAGTGCAGTTACCGCGGCAACAGCAGGATCTGATGCAGGAACAGGTATAAAATTGGGACAATCACATGATTGCCCAGATAAATGGACAAGTCCTGGGTGGAGTAAAGTTTTCTAAAATATCTCTGGTTTTATGGGGTAGATTGGAATAATTTCTGTATGTATGTAATAGAAGACTATTAAGCATAAACCGTCAGTATTAGATGGGGGAGGACAAAGGCTGAGTTACCAAAAGCTACTGAATCAGATGTTTTCATTTGTATGTCAAAATGGTACAAAATATACATGGGAGGGGGGGGTTAATAGCCAATAAGGGCCAATAAAGGATCAAAAATCATTTTAATTCCTAACCAGATCCCAGTTTCACAATCATTCCTTAACTACGATTTTCTTTAGCTCAAATTTAGCAAATGGGGTTCCCTGCTGTACCACATGATACCCTCTAACGTTTGTGAGGAACACTTATTCCCAATGGATATATAATCGCATGAGATGACATTTTCCCGTGAAAAGGATGTCATTCCTGGAATCTGTGACGTTGACGTTTTCCAAAATGTTCCACACAAATGTTAAGTTATTGATCATGTGGTACAGCGGCGAACCCCATTTGCTGTAAATGTACATGTACATCAGTGGTATTAATAACAATAATGATGCTGTAAAATGCCCATTATATTGCCTAAAATGGCAACATTATCATGAAAATTCTATAACACAGAAATTATATCTGTTTTCTTGTCACAAAATGTTCAAATTAAAGTGGACAGGCTGGCCACCATTTACATGTTTTTGGTTGCCAGACACAAATCCAGGTTGATTTGGCCACTATAAATAAAAACTGGATACTCAGAGAAAACTTTGGCAAACAAACTGACAAACTTTCTCACACTAGGATTTTTCCCCGAGTGGGATTCAAACCTAGGCAGTGTGAGGGGCTGTGACCCATACAAGCTTCTTTTAAACCATTTGGCAATCAAGACTGGGATCCCATATTTATAAGATGTAACTTCTTAATCTGGTTTTACAGGTCTTGGAAGCTTGGCACATTTCTCGGAAGATTCGGGGGAATCATCGAATCAGGAAGATGATTACGAAACTGATGGGGACCAGAGTGATAATAACGATGCTGATGACTTAAATTTTATAGATGAACAGCTAGAGAGATGTAACGCCACAGGTAAGAGATATATATCTAAATATTTGGTGGAAATTTTGAGCTGAATCTAAATGGGGTGAAATTTGGCCCTCAAGAGACAGTTCTAGTCATTGTTCTAGCAAATTTGTACTTAATCTATATATAGTCAAACCTGTCTATAAAGGCCACCCAAAGTAATCAGTAAAAGAGACCTTTTAAGGGCAGGTGGTCTTTATATACAGGTTCAAATAATATAAATTAAGAACAATTGGGATACAATTCTACTGGCCCCTTATATAGAGGTACATGGCCGTTAAGACAGGTTGGACTGTATTAGGTTTTTACCAGACATCAAGGTGGAAAATGCCTATTAATGAGATCCAATTCTTGTCATGATGGGAAATAAATTACTATATATATACATTATATAAGATTATCAATCTACTGCATTTTGGCGGAAAATGGACCCTATTCCTTATTTCCTTATGTTCAAAATTTATATTTCCCCCTATATTCAGCATGTTCAGGGATAGACACTAAGAACAATTTTGAAGTAGCCAAAAGGACCAGTAAGGATTTTAATCTGGTACACCTTCTGCATTTGTACTCATTCTTCATTGATGGTCTGGGCATGGCTGGCAATCTGTCAATTCCAAGGACTCCCGCCCCTTATAAAAAAGGGTTGTGACACTTCCTAATGTTATGATATACAAAAATAGAAATGTTACTTGTGTGAAACAATTTTAGCTTAAGTTAACAGGTATTTGTTTGTTTGTACTTGCAGGCACCCAGGGTCAGAGAACACTTCAGGCACCACAGACTATGCAGTGGGCAGTACGTCAACGAGACCCACCCACCACAAGGACACCACCAGCCTCTACTACCACAACTACAGGTTTGAACGATAATTATCTTGTGTATATATAGTTAAAAATAGGGCACAAAATTGACCCTTTTTCCGAGGACAAAAAAATGGTTTCAAAACAATTAATCTATCCAACAGTCATTTATGTACATGTAGTAAAAAGATCTATCAAATTTACAAAAAATCTCAATTCTAAAGATTTTTCACATTTCAACCCTTTTAACAGATGCCAACAGAGTTGCTTGACCTACATAGATCCCTCCACCATATGCAGCACCACAACCACACAAATAATATACATTTCTTTTGACAAAAGTAGTGGCTTGATCTACATAGATCACCCCACTTTACATAGAACCACAACCACACATTTTACAGATTGTAAATAATCTACATTTCTTTATAAACAACACAGTGTTCATGCAGGCCTGGAAAAGTCCTTAAATTTTGAAGTTTGCCCTAAAAAGACCCTAAAAACAAGTCTGACCCTAAAAAGCCCTTGAATTTATCCTGAAGGCCCTAAAAAGCCCTTGAATTTGGCCAGTTGGGTTTCTGTATTTGGATATTAAGTGGTTGCAAAAAGACTGATGTAAATAAATAAATATTAATTAGTAAGTTACTTGAAACGAACTGACCCTTCTGAATGCCCAACTTCAACCTTATCCACTTCAATTGCTGTTACTATGGACATGTAAGTAATTGTTTTATTGATTTAATTGCCTTTGCACCAATATTTCCAATATCCACTTCAATCGCTTTTACTATGGACATGTAAGTAATTGTTTTATTGATTTAATTGCCTTTGCACCAATATTTTTTTGCTACGATTGTACCTCTGATTAGGCCTTAAATTTGCAAACGAGACCCTGAAAAGACCCTAAAAAGTCCTTAAGTTTGGAGTCCAAATGTCTGTACGAACCCTGCAACAGTAGTGGCTTGATCTCTATATATCCCACCACTTTATGGAGAACCACAGACTTTACAGAGTGCAAATAATCTACACTTCTTTTTACAGGTGCCAACAATAGTGGCTTGATCTACATAGATCCCTCCACTTTAAGGAGAACCACCACTGTTACCACAACAGCACCAGTGATCCAGGAACCTGTCCAGACAATGAGTACAACAGCTAGCCAGCTTGCTAGAGCATTTGGTATCGTCATACGTCAGATTGCAGATTTGTTAACGATGCTTCAGGATTACCATGCCTTAGCTCCAAGTCTGCCCCGGGTGCTTGATATCTCTGATCAGGAGTCCATAGATCTACAGGTAATAATTTATGGGCTTCACCTGACTACATATCCAGTTGTATCACTACAGACTGAAAATCTTTACAAAATTAAATCATTAAAAACATTACTGTGCGAAAGTTAGTGGTTCAATAGCTTCAACAGTGTTTGTTTTGGAATTTTTATTTTTTCTATATTTAAAAAAAAATTACATTCAAGAAAAACAATTTTGTTGCTGCATACATTTAGATCATTGATAAGAGATATCACTTCAAATACTGAAAAAACTTCAATATGTTATGAATGAAATAAGACATGATGATTATAATGTAAACCTATGGCAAATGTGAATGGGGTATACTGCTTTACCTCTGTCCGTCCATCCGGCCAAAACAAAAATTTTTGTAACAGTTTTTTCCGTAATTACTAAACACAGCCACTTAAAATTTTGTTAATACTGGTTTCCATTTCTTATCCACTGGTTTTTTTTTCAGTGAATGGTACAGCCCCATTATCTGTTCAGTGCATTTAAACTTTGGCATCATTTCATCCCTTTGATGCACTTAGCCCCACCTTTTTTTACATCACAATAAACAACCCAACCCAAAATCAGATTTGACAAAGAAATTTGAGTTTAAACTGTTTTTTAGTCTGTGTATATAGTGAACCTTGAACTTCCTCAATTTAATTTGAGTGAATGGTAATATGTAGAGATGTTCTTGTGGACAAAAACGATATCGCGATATCGCCAAAAATTAACGATATTGTCATGATATTATCGCGATATTTCCAGATGAATATGCTCAAAAGATGGGCTGGGTTTTAATGGACTGCAATAAATTCAAATATAATAAAAGGATAATCAGATATAAAATTTACAAATTTACTCACTTTTCTAGGTGACTGAAGATCTTGATCATCATCACTTTCATGGCTGTGATGAGCGTCGCCAAGTAATTGCCGATCGTGATATTGTGGAACAAAGCTTACATCACGATATCGCAGAACCCTATTATTTAACAAAAAATATTTGCAATCATTGCATAACTTGTGTATTGATCATGATGAAGCATATTAAACATGTGGTTTACTATGTCTCAAAAAAGTGTAGCCAAGTATGGTTTGTCATCACAAACTACATGTACTTTATTTTGCAGCTGTATACAGAATACCACTTAAAGCTTACCTGGGATTGGTTGATTGATGTGATGGATTCCACTGAGGCACAGTTAAGATTTGGTTCTGCTCTAAGTAACACCACAGACCCAGCTAACTCAGCGCATCCACTGCATTCAAACCTTATGAGAAATGTACGTGAACGACCTAACAGAGAGGAAAATAGAATTTTACAAGTTTTAGATAGAAGAAGAGCCAGATTTGGTACCATACGTGAGTTTTATTAATAAATTGAATTTTATTATACTCCTGTTTGAAAGGGGGGGAGGTATACTGGTTTACATGTCCTGTCCGTCTGAAACAAATATTTTCATAACAATTAAGAATTTCAAGATTGCTGGACATCTTCCTGTTTTCTGACTTTGTTTTTTTTTAAAAGCTGACTTTCTGTGATATTTTTCTATTTTGCCGACAAAACAAGTCATCCCGTTTTGTCTATAAAATGTATATTCTGGTTACGCTTTGGATGTTATAATCTCCCCTATTCTTCCGGATTTTGAGAGTGAGTAGTGATCACATATGGCTTCAACCGTCGGGAGTCATGTTTAGCTTGGCAGTAATTAACACAGCGGCTTTTCAATCTGTAAAATTGTTTTGTTTTGGCAAAGACAATAATTAAAGGAAGCCACAAGGTCAGTTTGAAATAAAAATCTTAGTTATTTATGACAGGAACATGTCAAACTCCAGACAGTAGTTAAAATTAAATTTTATCAAAACAAGGTTTTTGTTACATGGATTCATAGGACTTTAGGATTTTAGTTCGAGTTGACTGAAAAGTTTTAGTTTGAGTTAAAAATTGTTATTATCGTTGAATTTTCATCCAGGGGACCTAAAATTAGTTTGACCTCGGGTTCGAGATTCAACTGTACTTTATTGTATTGCTTATTTAAGTGACCAATTAATTGGGGTCCACACGGGATTTATTATTCATCAAATTTTCTCCCAACGAAATTTTTAAAAAATTCAAAACCACAAAATTTTAGCCTCACAAATATTAATGATTCTACAGTATTTATTGTCAATGGTTGAAAATTTTCGTTAGTATTAGTTTTCTCTGCAACTACTTAACACAGCCACCTGAAATTTTTTATGTGACTTCAGTATGACGTCTCGTACAGCAAGTATTGTTTTAAAGTGTGCCAGACATCTACTTCATATTTTCTTACTATTTTAACATCTGCTAAAAGCAGGGGTATACTAAGTGAGCAGTAACTCACAGATTTCTTGTTTTACCTGGGCTGATATGGTAAAACTTGTATATATGGTAAAACTTGTATATATGGTAAAACTTGTATATATATGGTAAAACTTGTATGTATGGTAAAACTTGTATATATGGTAAAACTTGTATACATGGTAAAACTTGTATATATATGGTAAAACTTGTATATATGGTAAAACTTGTATATATGGTAAAACTTGTATATATGGTTAAACTTGTATATATGGTAAAACTTGTATATATATGGTAAAACTTGTATATATGGTAAAACTGTATATATGGTAAAACTTGTATATATGGTAAAACTTGTATGGTAAAACTTGTATATATGGTAAAACTTGTATATATGGTAAAACTTGTATATATGGTAAAACTTGTATACCGGTATATGGTAAAACTTGTATACCGGTATATGGTAAAACTTGTATATATGGTAAAACTTGTATATATGGTAAAACTTGTATACCGGTATATGGTAAAACTTGTATACAGAGAAGCAACTAATCTTATACATGTCATTAACAAATATTTCTGCTAGACCATTTTGGGCAACATCACGTTAAAGCCTAAGGAATAACACTTTAAACAGGATATTATTTTAAAGAGGAAATAATAATCTACAAAAAAGCAAAATTTTGAAAATTAAAAAAAAAATTTGTTAACCCTTTACATTTAATCAAAAAAACAAAAAAAAACCAACATACATACCTGTCCATGTCTAAATCACAATCCCAAAGCAATCACATTGAAAAGTGGCGATTTAAGTTAAGTACATGAACTTCCACCAAGGAAGAGGAGATGGGTGTACACCATGAAAATAAATTATTTTAATTAGAAATTTTAATAATTTACTTTGGTTTTCATTTTAGCAACTACTGATGGCAACACTGCTAGACGAGATTTCTTGAATTATGCGTTATCTTTGATGAGATCTCATAATGATGAACACTCAGACAGCCTTCCTATACTAGACATTTCTGCCATGAGACACGTAGCATACGTATTTGACTCTCTGATCTATTACATGAGGAGTGGGACAGATACGGAAACGGATGTCTTCAGGGATGGAATTTCTGTCATTTCTTGGGACCATGATGAAAATGACAACGATGAACATGATGATGACCCTGTAACTAACAGTTTATCCATGGAAACAGAAAGTGTGGATGGAGAAAGTGACATTGCTGGAAAATCTGGCCGTAAACACCAATTCTTTCATAGATCTGACTCTACAACCTTTCTAGGATGTCCTCCACCTGACCCATTCCAAACTCCTTTAGTAGAGGCGTTGCCATTGGCCGATAAGCCACACTTGTTACAACCCAATGCACGACGGGAGGATATGTTTGGTATGGTTCGACAAACTGTCATTCCTGTACCTACTTGTGAAGAGTCTAAACCAAGTTCTACTAGTCAGTTTGATAAATTTCCTATAAGGATGGCATTAACAGGGAGGGTTCAAGACTCCATGGTTCCCTCTCCTGCTTCAGAATCTGTTACTCCAAATGATAGCAGTGCTCAGAATCAGCAAAACCTACCAGATGTGACATTTAATGGTGCTAGCGTTATAGTCAAACCTTCTAGTCAACCCGTACCCAACACTGCCCAATCCTCAGAACCCAGCGATGCTACAGTGGCTGCTGTGTTTGGTGGAACTACTAGTTCTTCTTTGGGTAGTTCCGATACTATAAATAGACATTTGGAAACTTCTAATGTAGCTTCAGAACTTCCAGAACCTTCAACATCTGGAGAACTTGCCACAAATGTTGGAGAAAATTTAAAATCTTTTGAGGAAAGAGAATCTTTGTCTAATGTTGTAGAACAAAAGGTGGAAGTTCAACAGGCAAGTGTTATTGTACACGCTAGTACTGCTCAAGGTTCTACCATTGTAACCACATCTGTGGTACAGCCACGCAAGTTGGTAGATCCAACAAGTTCAAGTTCTGTTGATACAAGTACTGCTCAAAATAAAGATTCTGACGATAAAATTGAGGAAAATAAAGATCAAGCAATGGATGTTACCGAATGTCAAAGTTCATATGAGTCAGAAGGTCAAAGTTCACGGGAAAAGAAGAGTGAAGAATCCAGTATAGAATCTAGTCCATCAAAGTTGTCCAGTTCTGGAAGTAAAACAACAGGTTCTATGAACAGTGATCCATCTTCAGTGCTAGGAAGGTATGTTTATACCCCCTGCTTAGGGGGATTATATAGGAATCACCCTGTCCGTCTGTATGGTTTTCAGTCCCAATATTGTGATAAGTCTAAGGTCAAGATCAGGAGGTTATGGGGGGGGGGGGGGGGGGGGGGGGGGGGGGGGTATTTGGCTCTGAAGAAGAAGTTTTAGCTATAATTGTCACATGTATCTGACAGGAGTATTATTTTTGCTTCAATAAACTCACCTACTGTGAAATCATTAATTTTCGTTGGGTCTAATTTTCGTGGAATCGGTAAAAAATAACATTTCGTTGGGACGTAAATTCGTGGTTTTACTGTTATGTCAAAAATGTAGTTTGTCCTTTGAGCCTTGATAACGTGTAGGAAGTCATGCTTTGTTTGTTTATCGGCACCTATAGAAAAAGTTATTTGTTGAAATAAGAAAGCAATAAACTGTGACAGAGATGCGGATTAATGACTAAGTCTCAGATAGGCGCTAATTAACTGTAATCATTATATCAGTAACAATTAACTACACAAGCGATGTGACACCTGGCCTGAGTAGATCTACCTGTTACGTTGTACAAATAAGCGGTAATTAATTTAGATTTAAAAGTTTATGCATAGAACATCAATTATAATGTGTTTTATAATCACTTTACACGAAATTGAATGTTTTTCTGTGACATCGGCAACTTTATTAAAATTCTAATTATTGACCTCTGATGACCTAATCAGCTGTTTACGAGAGTAACAATGGCGGCTCTTACCGATTCGAATGAAGTTTCGTTTTTTAGAAATCAAACAGCTGATAATAATAAATATAAAACAGGTTTATAGAGATTGTTAAAATGTTTATTTAATTAATATGTAATCGGATTGGAATTTAAATGAGACGGGTCATAATTGATGATGAAAGTCACGGTTAGAAACCTGTCTGTCCCTATCGTCCCTATCGTCCCGACCAGGTCCTAATTGAAAACAAACATTTAAAAAATTAATGAAGAATTTATTAAACATAATATATGTACTTAAATAATTTTCATAATTAAATCAAACATCCACGCATCTTTACCTTGTAAAAAGTTTGTGTTTATGTGTGAGTTACGCTAGAGCAAAAAAATATGGTACATATATGCATGTCCATTAGTTATCATATATCTTGTCTTTTTACTTGAGGTTAATATTTCGTGGTGGTCGTAAATTCGTGGTTCAGACTGTCCACTAAAACCACGAAAATTGATCCCCAACGAAAATTAATGATTTCACAGTATCTTAAAATATTGCTGTTGCAATAGTCACCAACGCGGAAGTAGATGGGGCGTGCAAACACATCGATGGATGTAGGTCCACACCAAATGTATTTAGGCCATTTGATTAGCTAAAAATATGGCAGTGAAACATCTTTATTTTCTTTTTGTCAAAGTATTGAATGCTAGTTGGTCACTAGGGAAACAGCAATATTTTAATATAGGCAAGTATATTGCGCTAAATAACAAATTCAATGCTAAAATTTGCTAGTTTGAACATAAATCACAAAGCAGTTAATGGCTGATTTGCCTCAGCCTGCTTAAATAGTTCATACCTTGATGAACTGTTAAAAAAGAAGCATTAATTATTATATAGGTGGACGAAGATAAAGTGGCACATCTGGGCAATTTTGTGTTTACAACACAAAATTTGTTAACATGGGTGTGGCTGTGTAAGTTGATATATCCGATTATATACTCTCTCGACTATATCACTGAACTATCTCAGTGGAACAAGAGATAGGTCTTGATTTATTACAAAGAGGTGAGGGTTCGGACCTTCGTGTCTTTTCATTTTTAATTTGTTTTAATCATAGTACTTTTGGTATTTTTCATAGAAATATTTTAAATGGCTTGATTCTGTCGTTTTTGTCTTTTTACATAGAAAATTAAAATGAAAGTCTTGGAAAAAAAAACTAAAAATAAATGAAAATCAAAATAAAAAGTATAAGCTATCAGTGATTCGAACTTGGCCTCTGTTACTTACTTACTGCATGTTAACCAACCACTTAAGACTACTGAGCCAAGAGGTTGATATATAGAGGGTGATGTTAAGATTGTAAGTATTCAGTAGTAATTCTAGGCATGATTTATTTTGATTTAGTTTGGGAGAAACTATTCCAACCCAGAGTTCTGAGAGCACATTGGATATGGTAGGAGCCAATGAAAATGTAGCAAGCACTGTTGTCATAGAAACATCGGGTACGCCATCTGGTGCTGCTGGTTTAGCCAATACAAGTGCACCCCCACCAGTTTCCTGTCCACTCACAAGGTAAGATTTCTGTTTTTATTTATGTTCGGTTTTTAGATCGACTGGCTAATAACCAGCTGAGCTAATAGTGTGGTAAAGTGTCCTTGTGTGATCTTCTCCTCTAAAACCACTGGGCCAATTGAAACCATATTTCAACGATATGGAAGGTTCTTGGGTGGAGTAGTTCAAAGATTTTACAAAATCTAAGATGACCGTGTTACTATAAATAGCAAAATCACTAAAATGGCCGTTGTGCATTCAATTTTCCACAGATTTTTTTTAAATTTGAAGTATCACATGATGTTATTTTTTGTTACAGTAGGCAGAATCCTATTGGTCATTTAGTATCACATGATGTATTGTTGGGAAGATGGCGTTTGGCACTGGACCTGTTTGGTCGTGTGTTTTGCGACGATGTTGGAGCTGAACCTGGCTCAGTGATCAGTGAATTAGGGGGATTTCCAGTTAAAGAAAGTAAATTCCGCAGAGAGATGGAGAAGATACGAAATCAACAGCAAAGAGATTTATCATTAGATGTAAGTAATATGATAAGTATGTAAAGTAATATTGTTAATAAGTATAATTTCTCTGTATCAAAATTATATATATTGACGTCCCATAGTTCCATGTTGCTTTTATTCCAAATTTTGATTACACACGTGGCGGGTGTAGCTAGCTTAACAGGAGGTGCTTACCCTTCCAGAGCACCTGGCCTTGCTTCCCTGGTGGAAGTTCACATGTTTAACTTATATGTAGTTAGCCAGCTTCAAAGTTTTTACTTTGCTTTGGGTTTTTGTTTGGACATGGATTATTATGTTTCCAATTTGGAAAACGTAAGAAAAGTATCAAAACCCCCATATTTCAGTAAAGCTCATGATAACTCACATGTTGGCATACAGTGATGTGTATTCAAGCAATTATTACAAGTAAATATTTTTTGTCTCGGGGATAACAAGAATCATTAAACTACCTCAACACACAATTCTGAAAGATTATAATTATGTTGTCAAATTGAATATGTTCTTTTCCCCATAATATGGATTTAATTAGCTGATTTTTCCCGATTTCATGCAGAGGTCATTTTACCAAATTGGAAAGAAAAATCCTGGATTTCCCTCTGTTATTGCCATCTTTACTATAAGTTAAATTACAAAATGTATACAAACATATCTTTCCCTGCCTAGCAGCCTTCTTGTTTTGAAGTGTGTGAGAATGTCAAGAAAAAAAAAATAGAATTCTATCAGGAAAATGTCCAAGGAATTTTTGATGAAGTCCAGTGTTGGAATCATGCAAATTAACTACTATCCACATTTATTACTATATGTGTGTTTCAGGTTGAACGAGACAGAAATAATCTGATTATCCAAGCATTTAAACAGCTTAATACACAGTTTAACCGACGAACAAACACGAGTGGTCAACCACTGGCTGTACACAGGGTCAAGGTCGCATTCAAAGATGAGCCAGGAGAAGGAAGTGGAGTGGCTAGAAGCTTTTATACAGCTATAGCTAATGTATGTATGGGATATATAATACTTGCAGTAGTCTGATTATTATTATTAAGGGCATCTAAGTAGGAAAATTCAAGTGAAAACCATTTGGTTGAAAAATGTGAAAGAGGGGTATAATTATGAAATTACCTACACAAGTGTGAAGATTTATCAATAATAATAAAGCAGGAATTGATAATTTAAGAATTTTAAAAATATTTTTGCTTTTTTTTTTTTTTTTTTTTTTGAAATTGTGCAAATATGTACACGTTTTGGGGAAAAATAGTTTTCACCTTAAGTAACGTATTAATTTAAAAAATAAAAAGGTATTATTATATTCAATGTCATAGAGCAGTACATAAGGGCCAGAGTTAGTTAAACATGTTAAGGAAATACAAGGTTTTTTTTTTTTGAAAACTTGACAATTTACGATTTATTTTCCTTTTAAAAATGTGTGTACCACATTTTTCAATCAAATGGTTTTCACTTGAATTTTCCTACTTAGATGACTCTTAATAGAGAATTACACATTTCTAAGTCTTTGTAGCCTGCTGGACTATGCTTGTCTGTAGTTTTGACTGACGAAACATACTTGCCTACTCTCATGATTTTGGTGTAAGTTTTCGGTTTTGAATTAAAAATAACAACTGTACAATCCACAGTTAAAACTAATGACTGAAAAAATTCTAGTAATTTCTGGAAATTGGAGTTAAATCAGTTTTCTAGTCCGTGTATATAGTGAAATGCCAAATTCCTTCAATTTAAGGATCGCCAGCCATACCCACAATGTTCTGACCAAGGCCCGGCATGCTTGAATTACACACAAAAAGATTGAAAAATCAGCCTGAACTGTGCCGTTTAATGACGTCACAAACACTCGGTCAAGATTAATACATGTATATAGAAATGGTCAGTTCATGGATGGTGGAGGGAATCAGAAGGCCCTGAGAAAATCACAGCCTTTATTAAGTGAATTCTCATATTTTCTTACAGTAGGGTCTGCCCTGAATGGTATTCTAACTGAGACGACCAGAAGTGCTATGATCCGTAAACACGTGCTTTTGACTACTCTGTCATTGAGGCCCAGTAAGGACTATAATGGTCTAAATAGTGAATGACTGGAGTCATCGAGGCCCAGTAAGGACTATAATGGTCTAAATAGTTAATGACTGGAGTCATTGAGGCCCAGTAAGGACTATAATGTTCTAAAAAGTTTTTTTTTTGTAATGTATATTTTTATTGACATAGAACAATCACAATCAATATTGTTATTTAACACAAAATACAAAAACAATAGATATATCAACATAGCCAATAATGCAGAAATAAATAATACAAATATAAACGAATAATATTTATTCTAATATGAAATTTAATATTAAACTTTTTTGTAATAATTGTAGTATAATTGTCATTGCTACCTCTGACTTTTTTATAAAGCAATGCATTCAAAAGTAGCACATTTGAGTGTATTATTTTATAAAAATTCAAAAGTAGCACGTGACATAATTGATGCTGACAGAGGACAGGGGTGATGTAAAAAAAACAAAAAACAAACTAGAATAGCTGTCCAAAAGGTCTCCAAAATTGTTCAAACTCCTCGATTTCATTTGTTTCAATTGCTATATGGTTCTGGGTGATAAAATGAGCTTGATAGTATGAAATAAATTCTTGAACAGTGAGTGTTTTTCCTTTAACTTTCGTTCTAAAAATATAATTTCTAATTAAAATATATAAAAAATTTATAGGTTTTGTTTCCTTGTTAAAATTCAAAATTCCAAATATAGCTTCTTTTCCATTGATGTATAGGTCTATTTGACATTTTGCTTTTATTAATTTTGTTAATTTCATCCAAAAATCGTTTACAATTTGGCATTCCCAGAATAAATGAGTAGTTGTTTCACAAAATATTTTACAGAAGGTACATTTGTCATCTAATCTTATTTGTAACTTTTTCAAATAATTGTTTGTGGCGAGTAATTTATTGTTTATTCTGTATTGAAACCATTGTAAATACGTGTTTTTTGTTGTATAAAAAGGGAGACAATTAGTATTATTCCATTCTTTTTCGTCAAATAAAAATTCACTTGTCCATTTTAATTCTGTTTTACATCTTTTAGATTTGAGAAATACACTATACATATCTTTGCTACCTTTTTCTGACTTTTTAATAATTTCAAAGACATGTGGAATAAATGGTCGTATTAGTTTATTATTTTGCTTTTGAAATTTTCTTGAATTTGATTTTACTTTATTTATTACTCCTAAATATTCTAAAAAATTAGATTTTAAATGATGCGTTTTTTGTAATTCCTCAAAAGTATAAAACTCATCACTATTCTTCATTAGATCGCTTATAAATATAACACCTTGTTGTATCCAGTGTTTTGAAGATACTATTTTCTTGTCAATTGTAAACTCAGAATTATTCCAAATACTAGATTTTAAATATTGAAACCATGTTTTACAACGGTTTATCTCATTTAGCTCAGTGAACATTTGTAAAACTTGTTGCCAAAAATTGTTGATTTCTTTACTGGGTATTGTATTTGTTATAATACTATTCGATGTGATCCCCATGTTTTTGATTAATTTAATTAATTTAGACTTTTGTGATATTATTCTGCGAATCCATGTTAACTTTATTGCCTTTATGAAACTTTCAAGGTCAATCATTTTCAGTCCCCCGTTTAAATAGTTTTGAATAATTACTGAACGTTTAATTTTGTCTGGCTTTGAATTCCATATAAAATTGAAAAATAAGCTGTGTAGATACTTTATAGTCTTTTCAGGGGATTAGGGAGAGACAAAAATAAATAATTAAGTTTAGATATTACAAGTGATTTTATAATTGTTATTCTTCCAAGTGGTGTAAGATTCCTAGAAGACCATACTTTCAGGATTGATTCTATTTCCTTAATTCTTTTGTCATAATTCAAATTTATTATTTCGTCTAAGTTTATTGAAAAATTTATACCTAACAAAGAAAAATATTCAGCGTTACATTCAAATTTATACCTATGATTAAACGTTTCCCCACAAAACTTTTTACAACCTATCCAAACAGATTTACATTTAGATTCGTTAATATCTAGACCAGAAATTTTTGCAAAATAATCTAGAACTTTAAAAGTTTCTTCCAGAGAAGACTTTGATCCATCTAAAATAAAAGTGGTATCATCTGCAAATTGAGATGTTTTGTATTCTTCGGTACCGATTGTGATTCCCTTTATACTCTTATTATTTTCGACTATAATATATAATATTTCTGCACATAGTAAAAAGATATAGCTTGAAATTGGATCTCCTTGTCTAACCCCTCGTGATATTGGAAAAAAATCAGATAAATAATTATTCTGTATTACTGCTGCAGTGATATTTGTGTAGAAAACTTTAATCCATTTTTTTATATTTTCCCCAAAATTAAAGAAATTTAAAACTTCAAATAAAAACGGCCAGGCTACACTATCATATGCTTTTTGAAAATCGATCAAAAACAACATCCCAGGGAGATCTTTTCGTTCTGTATATTCCATTATATTGTATATTAATATTATATTTTCTCCTATATATTGCCCGCTTATAAATCCAGTTTGGTTTTCTGAAATTAAGTTACTTAGCACCAGTTTTAACCTATTAGCTATACAGCAAGATGCTATTTTATATACCACGTTTAAGAGAGATATGGGCCTCCAGTTATTTAAAAATTGTCTATCTTTATCCCCCTTTGGTATACATGTTATGATCCCTGCTCTTTGAGTTATAGATAATTGGCCTAATGAATACCCGTAATTTATTGAACGTACGACAAAGTCTCCTAAATCTTTCCAAAAGACTTTAAAAAATTCTGTTGTAAACCCATCAGACCCTGGACTTTTATTATTTTTCATATGTTTTAACGTATTAAGAGCTTCAGTATAAGTAATTTCTCCTTCTATAGATTTTGCTTCCTTGTCTGATAATTTAGGTATGTTTAAATTTTTAAACTGTTCTTCAAGATTTACTGGTTCTATTGGTTTTTCTGAATATAAACTTTTATAAAATAATTTTACTTCTTCGAGAATTTCTTTTTGATCATTTAGTTCTGTGCCATCTTTCTTTTTTATTTTAGTTATCGTCTTTGATATATAATTTTTATTTTCAAGATTACAAAAAAGTGAGACGGTTTTTCTCCCTCTAAAATCCATTGTGCTCTTGACCTTATTAAATGACCTTTAAGTTTTTCTTTTCTTATGTTCTAAAAAGTTAATGACTCGAGTCATTGAGGCCCAGTAAGGACTATAATGGTCTAAAAAGTTAATGACTGGAGTCATCGAGGCCCAGTAAGGACTATAATGGTCTATATAGTCAATGACTGGAGTCATCGAGGCCAAGTAAGGACTATAATGGTCTAAATAGTTAATGACTGGAGTCATCGAGGCCAAGTAAGGACTATAATGGCATAAATAGTTAATGACTAGAGTCATCGAGGCCCATTAAGGACTATAATGGTCTAAATAGTCAATGACTAGAGTCATCGAGGCCCATTAAGGACTATGATGGTCTAAATAGTCAATGACTGGAGTCATCGAGGCCAAGTAAGGACTATAATGGTCTAAATAGTTAATGACTGGAGTCATCAAGGCCCAGTAAGGACTATAATGGTCTAAAAAGTTAATGACTGGAGTCATCGAGTCCCAGTAAGGACTATAATGGTCTAAAAAGTTAATGACTGGAGTCATCGAGGCCAAGTAAGGACTATAATGGTCTAAATAGTTAATGACTGGAGTCATCGAGGCCAAGTAAGGACTATAATGGCATAAATAGTTAATGACTGGAGTCATCGAGGCCCATTAAGGACTATAATGGTCTAAATAGTCAATGACTAGAGTCATCAAGGCCCATTAAGGACTATGATGGTCTAAATAGTCAATGACTGGAGTCATCGAGGCCCAGTAAGGACTATAATGGTCTAAATAGTTAATGACTGGAGTCATCAAGGCCCAGTAAGGACTATAATGGTCTAAAAAGTTAATGACTGGAGTCATCGAGGCCCAGTAAGGACTATAATGGTCTAAATAGTTAATGACTGGAGTCATCGAGACCCAGTAAGGACTATAATGGTCTAAATAGTTAATGACTGGAGTCATCAAGGCCCAGTAAGGACTATAATGGTCTAAATAGTCAATGACTGGAGTCATCGAGGCCAAGTAAGGACTATAATGGTCTAAAAAGTCAATGACTGGAGTAATCGAGGCCCAGTAAGGACTATAATGGTCTAAATAGTCAATGACTGGAGTCATCGAGGCCAAGTAAGGACTATAATGGTCTAAAAAGTTAATGACTGGAGTCATCGAGGCCCAGTAAGGACTATAATGGTCTATATAGTCAATGACTGGAGTCATCGAGGCCAACTAAGGACTATAATGGTCTAAAAAGTTAATGACTGGAGTCATTGAGGCCCATTAAGGACTATAATGGTCTAAATAGTCAATGACTAGAGTTATCAAGGCCCATTAAGGACTATGATGGTCTAAATAGTCAATGACTGGAGTCATCGAGGCCCAGTAAGGACTATAATGGTCTAAATAGTTAATGACTGGAGTCATCAAGGCCCAATAAGGACTATAATGGTCTAAAAAATTAATGACTGGAGTCATCGAGGCCCAGTAAGGACTATAATGGTCTAAATAGTTAATGACTGGAGTCATCGAGACCCAGTAAGGACTATAATGGTCTAAATAGTTAATGACTGGAGTCATCAAGGCCCAGTAAGGACTATAATGGTCTAAATAGTCAATGACTGGAGTCATCGAGGCCAAGTAAGGACTATAATGGTCTAAATAGTCAATGACTGGAGTCATCGAGGCCAAGTAAGGACTATAATGGTCTAAAACGTTAATGACTGGAGTCATCGAGGCCCAGTAAGGACTATAATGGGCTATATAGTCAATGACTGGAGTCATCGAGGCCAAGTAAGGACTATAATGGCATAAATAGTTAATGACTGGAGTCATCGAGGCCCATTAAGGACTATAATGGTCTAAATAGTCAATGACTAGAGTCATCGAGGCCCATTAAGGACTATGATGGTCTAAATAGTCAATGACTGGAGTCATCGAGGCCAAGTAAGGACTATAATGGTCTAAATAGTTAATGACTGGAGTCATCAAGGCCCATTAAGGACTATGATGGTCTAAATAGTCAATGACTGGAGTCATCGAGGCCCAGTAAGGACTATAATGGTCTAAATAGTTAATGACTGGAGTCATCAAGGCCCAGTAAGGACTATAATGGTCTAAAAAGTTAATGACTGGAGTCATCGAGGCCCAGTAAGGACTATAATGGTCTAAATAGTTAATGACTGGAGTCATCGAGACCCAGTAAGGACTATAATGGTCTAAATAGTTAATGACTGGAGTCATCAAGGCCCAGTAAGGACTATAATGGTCTAAATAGTCAATGACTGGAGTCATCGAGGCCAAGTAAGGACTATAATGGTCTAAAAAGTCAATGACTGGAGTAATCGAGGCCCAGTAAGGACTATAATGGTCTAAATAGTCAATGACTGGAGTCATCGAGGCCAAGTAAGGACTATAATGGTCTAAAAAGTTAATGACTGGAGTCATCGAGGCCCAGTAAGGACTATAATGGTCTATATAGTCAATGACTGGAGTCATCGAGGCCAACTAAGGACTATAATGGTCTAAAAAGTTAATGACTGGAGTCATTGAGGCCCATTAAGGACTATAATGGTCTAAATAGTCAATGACTAGAGTTATCAAGGCCCATTAAGGACTATGATGGTCTAAATAGTCAATGACTGGAGTCATCGAGGCCCAGTAAGGACTATAATGGTCTAAATAGTTAATGACTGGAGTCATCAAGGCCAATAAGGACTATAATGGTCTAAAAAATTAATGACTGGAGTCATCGAGGCCCAGTAAGGACTATAATGGTCTAAATAGTTAATGACTGGAGTCATCGAGACCCAGTAAGGACTATAATGGTCTAAATAGTTAATGACTGGAGTCATCAAGGCCCAGTAAGGACTATAATGGTCTAAATAGTCAATGACTGGAGTCATCGAGGCCAAGTAAGGACTATAATGGTCTAAATAGTCAATGACTGGAGTCATCGAGGCCAAGTAAGGACTATAATGGTCTAAAACGTTAATGACTGGAGTCATCGAGGCCCAGTAAGGACTATAATGGGCTATATAGTCAATGACTGGAGTCATCGAGGCCAAGTAAGGACTATAATGGCATAAATAGTTAATGACTGGAGTCATCGAGGCCCATTAAGGACTATAATGGTCTAAATAGTCAATGACTAGAGTCATCGAGGCCCATTAAGGACTATGATGGTCTAAATAGTCAATGACTGGAGTCATCGAGGCCAAGTAAGGACTATAATGGTCTAAATAGTTAATGACTGGAGTCATCAAGGCCCATTAAGGACTATGATGGTCTAAATAGTCAATGACTGGAGTCATCGAGGCCCAGTAAGGACTATAATGGTCTAAATAGTTAATGACTGGAGTCATCAAGGCCCAGTAAGGACTATAATGGTCTAAAAAGTTAATGACTGGAGTCATCGAGGCCCAGTAAGGACTATAATGGTCTAAATAGTTAATGACTGGAGTCATCGAGACCCAGTAAGGACTATAATGGTCTAAATAGTTAATGACTGGAGTCATCAAGGCCCAGTAAGGACTATAATGGTCTAAATAGTCAATGACTGGAGTCATCGAGGCCAAGTAAGGACTATAATGGTCTAAAAAGTCAATGACTGGAGTAATCGAGGCCCAGTAAGGACTATAATGGTCTAAATAGTCAATGACTGGAGTCATCGAGGCCAAGTAAGGACTATAATGGTCTAAAAAGTTAATGACTGGAGTCATCGAGGCCCAGTAAGGACTATAATGGTCTATATAGTCAACGACTGGAGTCATCGAGGCCAACTAAGGACTATAATGGTCTAAAAAGTTAATGACTGGAGTCATTGAGGCCCATTAAGGACTATAATGGTCTAAATAGTCAATGACTAGAGTTATCAAGGCCCATTAAGGACTATGATGGTCTAAATAGTCAATGACTGGAGTCATCGAGGCCCAGTAAGGACTATAATGGTCTAAATAGTTAATGACTGGAGTCATCAAGGCCCAATAAGGACTATAATGGTCTAAAAAATTAATGACTGGAGTCATCGAGGCCCAGTAAGGACTATAATGGTCTAAATAGTTAATGACTGGAGTCATCGAGACCCAGTAAGGACTATAATGGTCTAAATAGTTAATGACTGGAGTCATCAAGGCCCAGTAAGGACTATAATGGTCTAAATAGTCAATGACTGGAGTCATCGAGGCCAAGTAAGGACTATAATGGTCTAAATAGTCAATGACTGGAGTCATCGAGGCCAAGTAAGGACTATAATGGTCGTCTAAAACGTTAATGACTGGAGTCATCGAGGCCCAGTAAGGACTATAATGGGCTATATAGTCAATGACTGGAGTCATCGAGGCCAAGTAAGGACTATAATGGCATAAATAGTTAATGACTGGAGTCATCGAGGCCCATTAAGGACTATAATGGTCTAAATAGTCAATGACTAGAGTCATCGAGGCCCATTAAGGACTATGATGGTCTAAATAGTCAATGACTGGAGTCATTGAGGCCAAGTAAGGACTATAATGGTCTAAATAGTTAATGACTGGAGTCATCAAGGCCCAGTAAGGACTATAATGGTCTAAAAAGTTAATGACTGGAGTCATCGAGACCCAGTAAGGACTATAATGGTCTAAAAAGTTAACGACTGGAGTCATGGAGGCCCAGTAAGGACTAAAATGGTCTATATAGTCAATGACTGGAGTCATCGAGGCCAAGTAAGGACTATAATGGTCTAAATAGTTAATGACTGGAGTCATCGAGGCCAAGTAAGGACTATAATGGCATAAAAAGTTAATGACTGGAGTCATCGAGGCCCATTAAGGACTATAATGGTCTAAATAGTCAATGACTAGAGTCATCAAGGCCCATTAAGGACTATGATGGTCTAAATAGTCAATGACTGGAGTCATCGAGGCCCAGTAAGGACTATAATGGTCTAAATAGTTAATGACTGGAGTCATCAAGGCCCAGTAAGGACTATAATGGTCTAAAAAGTTAATGACTGGAGTCATCGAGGCCCAGTAAGGACTATAATGGTCTAAATAGTTAATGACTGGAGTCATCGAGACCCAGTAAGGACTATAATGGTCTAAATAGTTAATGACTGGAGTCATCAAGGCCCAGTAAGGACTATAATGGTCTAAATAGTCAATGACTGGAGTCATCGAGGCCAAGTAAGGACTATAATGGTCTAAATAGTCAATGACTGGAGTCATCGAGGCCCAGTAAGGACTATAATGGTCTAAATAGTCAATGACTGGAGTCATCAAGGCCAAGTAAGGACTATAATGGTCTAAATAGTTAATGACTGGAGTCATCGAGGCCCAGTAAGGTCTATAATGGTCTAAAAAGTTAATGACTGGAGTCATCGAGGCCCAGTAAGGACTATAATGGTCTAAAAAGTTAATGACTGGAGTCATCGAGGCCCAGTAAGGACTATAATGGTCTAAATAGTTAATGACTGGATTCATCGAAACCCAATAAGGACTATAATGGTCTAAAAAGTTAATGACTGGAGTCATCGAGGCCCAGTAAGGACTATAATGGTCTAAAAAGTTAATGACTGGAGTCATGAAGGCCCAGTAAGGACTATAATGGTCTAAATAGTTAATGACTGGAGTCATCGAGGCCCAGTAAGGACTATAATGGACTAAAAAGTTAATGACTGGAGTCATCAAGGCCCAGTAAGGACTATAATGGTCTAAAAAGTTAATGACTGGAGTCATCGAGACCCAGTAAGGACTATAATGGTCTAAATAGTTAATGACTGGAGTCATCGAGACTAGGGGTGTAACGATACGGGCAAAACAGTATTGCGATATATCGGGAATGTCAAACTTGTATTGCAATACGTATTGAATACGTATTGCCTTGAATGTTGAACATGTGAAGCAGGAAATTCTCGATCTTTTGGAGCACCTGGAGTTCATCTTTGTGTTTATTATGAATACTTGTATACAATAAAATTTAACATATAGTTTTATCTTGTTTATTATTAGTAATATACCAATGAAACTGGTTTTAACATCAAACCTGTGAACTCGTGAATAAACAGAAAAACCTGAATAAAGAGTTACGAGACTCATGACTAGATGTCAAAATGTTTATATTTCCCACTTGAAATATCGATGTAGCATAAATGTACTTAATACTAGATTTAAGTTCAGTTAACTTTCCTACTTAATATCTCATTGATATCAAGACTGGAGGCGTCATTTAACTCTGTTTTGATAGCTGTCGTTGTCGTGTTACCCCCTACGGATTTGTGATGTCTACTTATGTGCGTTTGCAAGTTCGTAGTTCCCCCAGATTATTTCACTTCCATCCTGCATTGTATGCACACGGCGATTCCAGGCACCTCCTCGTTGTCAGCGTGTTTACGCTTGAGCCCGAAAGTTGTCCATACTGTGCTTTTAACATTTTTCCTGGGGACAACTTCGAACGTGTCGTCCGACTCCAGGACAAACGTGTTAACCATACTGTTTTAAAGCGCTTCGCTAGCGTGACCATTCAACATAATTTTTAACAACGAAATAAAACGTTCGAGTGATTATGACTTTGTGGTTAAACTAATATCCAAATAGGCAAAGAAAGGGGTATAATTTCCGTATCGGCAAAAAACCAGTATTTGAAAATCGTACCGCGATAACCGACGTTGGGGCCTCTGAACCGGTTTTACCGGTATATAGGTATATTGTTACAGCTCTAATCGAGACCCAGTAAGGACTATAATGGTCTAAAAAGTGAATGACTGGAGTCATCGAGGCCCAGTAAGGACTATAATGGTCTAAAAAGTTAATGACTGGAGTCAAAAGTTTATGTAATCTGTTTGAAATGTTTTATTATTTGACTTTTTAGGCTGTTCTGTCGTCAGAAAAGCTTCCAAACTTAGACGGTGTTATGGTAGGAGGAGGTAAAAGCCTACAATACAGTAAGTTACCTGTCTAATAGCCACAATAAATTACCTTCATTAATAAAAATGAATCACCTTAAATAAAGTTTTGGTGTAGGAATTGTTATACTCACGTGGCGGGTGTAGCTAGCTAAACAGGAGGTGCTTACTCTTCCTGAGCACCCAGCCTCACTTCCCTGGTGGAAGTTCTTGTGTTAAACCTAACTTGTCAGTTTCTACTTTGCTTTTGGATTATGATTTGGACTTGAATTGGTATGTTTGTTTTTTATTTTGGGTTATGATTTGGACATGGATTAGTATGTTTGTTTTTATTTTTGGGTTATAATTTGGACATGGATTAGTATGTTTGTTTTTATTTTTGGGTTATGATTTGGACATGGATTAGTATGTTTGTTTTTATTTTGGGTTATAATTTGGACATGGATTAGTATGTTTGTTTTTATTTTTGGGTTATTATTTGGACATGGATTAGTATGTTTGTTTTTACTTTTGGGTAATGATTTGGACATGGATTAGTATGTTTGTTTTTACTTTTGGGTTATGATTTGGACATGGATTAGTATGTTTGTTTTTACTTTTGGGTTATGATTTGGACATGGATTAGTATGTTTGTTTTTACTTTTGGGTTATGATTTGGACATGGATTAGTATGTTTGTTTTTACTTTTGGGTTATGATTTGGACATGGATTAGTATGTTTGTTTTTACTTTTGGGTTATGATTTGGACATGGATTAGTATGTTTGTTTTTTATTTATCTTCATTTTGATTGCTTCACTTTTTTTAAACTGACTTATCCAGAGATTTAAGATATTTATCTTCATGATAACGAGATTCAACTGTATGTTTAATATACATTCAACTGAAATGGGTATGGCAGAAATGCCTGTATTTAATTTAAGATGGAGTGGAGTTTGTATTTAAGTTGGTAAAACTCCACACTATTAAAACTGGGATAATCCGATTCTTTGTTGTCTCTGGGCATATAATAAGTACAGTCAAACCTGCCTTTAACATCACCTCCGTATAAAAATCACTTACAGTAAAACCTCGTTATAACGCCATAATTTGTCCAGGCAAAATTTGGCGGTATAACGAGTTTGGCGATAAACTGAGGGAAACACTCATGGACCTGGAAACCGGAAATAAATATCGTATTCTAAAATCTGAATTGGAAACGGTAATGGTAGAAATATAAATGTGTTATGTTTGTGAATCGGGATTGAAATAAAATGTATGTAGAGTTGTATTTTAAAGCACACAGTGTAAAATACAAGAAATAAAGCAAACTACAAAATTTATTAAACAAAATGCTATGATAAGATGAACATCACATGTACACTTTTCATATCTGAATGCATGGCACTCCTGTGCCGTTTTCTCGGTGTTCCGCCATCATCATTATCGTCAAATTCTTGAAAAGTTTCCTTAATGGCGAATAAATCTCCCACTGTACGCCTTTTAACATCAACTCTAAATAAAGATGTGAAAAAGTCAGCAATTTCTTGCTGTGTAGATTTTTGATGTTTTTCCCGATATTATATAATAGCCATTTTTGTTTGAAGTCTAGCAAATTTCTTTTCCGTTTTTAACAAATAACTAAACAGTACAAATGCTATAAATAAATTTATTCATGATAGTGAACACAAATCAACAAAAACAAACATGTAAACAAGTAATTATGAGTTCTTACTACAGTGGACTGACGTGGATCGATATGGCTTGGCTAATTATATGCATGCGTTTACCTGTGAATTTAACAGCCGTGTCACATTGGGTCACAGATGACTGCATTCTTTGGCGGTATATCGAGGTTTACCTAACAGTAAATAGACAATCTGTCATTTTATATCCTTGGCGGATGGCGATAAGCGAATTTGGCATTATAACGGGGTTTTTAGCATAGAATAAAAAAGGGACTACATAATGTTTTGGCGATAGGCGAGTTTGGCGATAAATCGGGGGGCGATAAATCGGGGTTTTACTGTACTTTTAAAGGCCATTAAATTTTTATTGCAATTAGTCTTTGTTCATGCTACTTAAACCTGTATATACAATTAAGGGCCACCTGCCTATCATAGGCGGTCTGTTACTGGTTCCCTTGGGCAGCCTTTATAGACAGGTTTAACTGTAAATGTGATTGTTTGTTTTACTAGATTTGATGCAGAGAGCTAGGTCCAGAGAACGGGAAAGAGAAAGAAGACAATCAGCTCTACAGAGGCAGCGAAGTAGAGATCGTGAACTTCGTAGGACGTTATCGTACGAAGCTCCACCATTTTATATGCCAGCAGACAGCAGTGCTAGCAATAACAATCCTGTGAATCCTCCCCCGGCAACTACGGCAGAAGGAGTGCCACCTAGTGACAGTAGTATGATACTATATCTCAATATCGGCGGCAACTTGGGGAACGACTGTACCCGAGAGTACGAGCACTCCAGCCAGTATGTTATTATTTATATATTGTAACTACGTGAGGGATGTATGTGTAAAATAAAAGGGAAAAAATGCAATGGCCAAACCGAAACTTGACCCGGGGACTTTGCCAATACTAGCAGGGCACTCTACCAATTGAGCTTATTAGCCACCTGTCGAGTCTGGCCCGCCACATATGCATGTACTTCTACAGCATTGATTTTCTGTCTTGTTATATCCCCAAAACAAAGTAGGGGCATATTGCAGTGTGCAATTTACAAGGTGTCCTTGCTCTATTGAACCTAAAATAATGATTTTGTTCCACAGTAATATTATATGTGTGGCAACCCAGGCCTATCTTTTTAGTCTTGATATTCAAGTTTTGAATAAATTCAGTTATACTTTTTCGTCATTTATATTTTCAATTGACTTAAAGCTGATCTTTTCAAATGAAACACATTGATATACATGTATTTTATAATGTAAAACCAACTTTTGAAAACATGGCCTTTGGTGTTTTTTTTTTGGAGGCCCTGGGCCAGGATAACCCCACAGGCTACATTTCTGGATTAAAAACTGCATATTGATATACTTGTACTTGAGTTGCTACGCTAAAATTTAAGTATGCGGATATGTCTGAATTTTATATACAGTGAAAATAAATACATGCAAAATTAAATATGTTAATAGTATTACTGAAACTTCATACAAAAAATAAGGGATGGGTTAAGTACTTTTGTACGGCGTTCAAGACAGTGAAAGCATACATTACTATTCCTTCTCTAAAATCGGGCTTCTTTACTATGAAATGGTAAAAAATGAGTACGCATGGAAATAGTGAGCCTGGTAAATGAATGTGAAAGAAATATATCTGTTTTGTCGTGAGATATGTAGTCTGAGACGGGTAATGCATTTGGTTACATATGCACATTTGAAATAAATTTTTGGAATATATTTCAGAATCTAGTAACATATTGTGATGACAATCTGATCTCTTAAATACAATAAAAAGTAGTCTGGCAAGTTTGCATCCTACGATGTAAAATCATAACTTTTTATGAAATAAACAGCAATGGCAGGTGGATTTAACTAATTATTAATGAAATCCTTATACGGTGATTTGAATTTATTATAAAGGTTACAATAAAATATTTTGGTGTTGCGGCATTCTGTCACATTTTAAAACTGATTTATCGATTACATTTCACTTCTGTGAAATGAAAGGAAGATAAATCGTACAATGCCATATGCAAACTACAAAATGTGGATTTTAAATACTTTATCGATTTGGAAGTAAAATTAACATGAAACGGGAATTTTTGGTTATATTCATAGTCCTACTCCAGCACCATTTTTCCAACTACGCCGTACAGCAGCACAGCAGTGCTATGTTTTTTACTTGTGGCAGAATTTTTAAACAGTGCAATGTGCATGGATGGTTGTTTATCATGCTACACCTACTGTGACATTTTGCATCGGTTTTTAACGCCCCAAAGGACCTATTGCTTTCATTTCTCATTGCACAGTTTGTGACAAGAGAACAGTGAACACTTGATTTTCAAGACTTGAACAGGGTTCAAATCCTAATCTTCCTTCCATACACATAGCCAGTACTGTACCAACTTTTCGAGTTTACATCATCCGTCCTTCCTTCCGTCTGAAATTCTAGTCTTTGCTAATTCTCCAAAACTATGAAACATTATTTCACGAAACTTGGTGCAAAGTATCAAAATAGGTAGGAGATGCGTATTGTTAACCCAAGTTGGTTCGCTCATTTCCCCTGGCAGTGTTATGGCCCTTTGAACATAAATACAAATCACAAAAAAACCTGCTGGATCCTAATTCACTGAATTTGCTTGTTTTTCTATTTACAGTCTTTAGCTCCTAAGATTACTGGAATGTTATTAGAACTGTCCCCAGCACAGCTATTACTTTTATTAACATCCGAGGAGACGTTACGTCAGAGAGTCGATGAGGCTGTTGACATAATTATGTCACATGGAAGGTAAGGCAGTCACTGATAAATCCCTTTTCTTGCCCCTCTTTTCATTTGTCATTGATAAGTCCCCCTTTTTGACCCCATTTTTAAAAATCATTTATTTCAATGGAGGTAATCTAAACAGCCAAATGCTTCAATAAATCTGTTTGCAAATAAATAGTAAAATTTACTTCTGAGAAAAGAGTTTGCAGCATTTTTTCATGCTTTTAATTTACATGTATTCCTATGGAATTGCAGCATTTTTTCATGCTTTTAATTTAAATCATGTTGGAATTGCAGTATTTTTTCATGCTTTTATGTTAATTTAATTCATGTTGGAATTGCAGTATTTTTTCATGCTTTTATGTTAATTTACCGTAATCCTTCTATATATTCGGACCCTCTATGTTTTCGGACACCCCAATTTTGAAATTTCCTCTAATTTCGGACGGCATTTTTTTGCCTCTAAATCCGGACGCGATTTTGTTGGAATTCACCCGTAACAAGCAATACATATTGCTTATAATTAATATTGAATAAAAACAAGAAGAAATGTTGTTGTTAATTTATATTAGAATTTGTTATTTTATTTTATGTGTTTGTTGCGTTGTGTATTTGCGTAATGGAGTCATGATTGTAACTTTGAGGACAAGTATTTTACGATGTATTTACGTTTTTAATGTAAGCTGAATATAGCCATACCTGTATTAAGTGTTTTAATATTCTTTGAAAGTGAAAGTTGATTGAAATTAAAAATCGTGGGTAAGAAACATCGTACGAGACCAGAAGTTCTGTCGGCACACAAATCCAACATCAAAGACATTTTTTCAGGAAGTGACGTTATCAATGAATTTCATTGGGTGAGAAACTTGTGGAATCCCTTCTGATTCAGTGCATGTCAACTATGGGAATTCCCGATCCTCTGATACTTTCATTTGTCTAAAAACGGGAAGATGGACATTACGATGTATTTATTGTTTTTCCTAAGATTAAAATTGTTTGAAACGTGAGTTAAAACAATGTATTTGTAAACTATTGTGTTCTGTGAGTGATAACATCGATTTTTAAACAAAAGCTATATTGATCACGGCGAACCCCATTCATACATGTCCTGGTTCTTAATCGTACATGTGGAATTTCTTGACTAAAAAATTTTCTTGACCACTATTAATTATAAAAATTTTGACCGTAGACAGTGACAGAAGACGAAGTGGGGTAACGGTGAACCTCAAACGGTGGGAACTACTGACAAAAATCACGCGATTTGCTTACAAAAAATGGCGTCCTTCGATGTGTATTACACATTGGATCATGATTATTGGTCAACAAACACTTCAAAAGACAACTTTTTGTGAAATAAACAACACAAAAGGTAATTTCAACATGAACTTTATTTGAAAATTGATACTATAGATGATATCCATGTGCGTATCGTCGTTGATAGTGTCTTGCATTACCGGGAGGGCAGCGAGACATATTATCGGCTCCTAAATATCGGACAACTCTAAATATTCGGACACCCCCATTTTTCCAAGTGTATAATTTTCATATTTCCTCTAAATTCCCGGACACTTGAAAATGAAATTATTAAAATTCGTCCGAATACATAGAAGGATTACAGTAAGTCATGTTGGAATTGCAGCATTTTTTCATGCTTTTAATTTAAGTCATGTTGGAATTGCGGAATTTTTTCATGCTTTTAATTTAAGTCATGTTGGAATTGCAGCATTTTTTCATGCTTTGGATTTAAGTCATGTTGGAATTGCAGCATTTTTTCATGCTTTTAATTTAAGTCATGTTGGAATTGCAGTATTTTTTCATGCTTTGGATTTAAGTCATGTTGGAATTGCAGCATTTTTTCATGCTTTTGATTTAAGTCGTGTTTGAAATTGCAGTATTTTTTCATGCTTTGGATTTAAGTCGTGTTGGAATTGAAATCATCAACATTAAGGCGTGGTACATCATAGAGTAATACACAGACCATCGTTGATATGCGGCAAATATATATTCTGTAATTCGTAGCTGCACCACCTTGTGATGTATTCTTGCGCTAAATTTTGAATATTTTGTACATGTAAATACAGAACAGCTATTCTTTAAACTTATTGAGAACAGTATCTTCATGTTAATTCGAAAACTACTTGACACAAACTTAAATTTCACATCCCAAAAATTTTGTTTAACATTGAAATCTAAATGTCACAAAACACAACTTCATGGAATTTTCTCCAAATAATATTTATGCCCCCACCATAAATATGGCCCATGTATGAATGTACATGCGGAAATCTGTTTCTGCTCTAACTTTTGTATAAAAAGAGATATCAAATTAATATTAACAAGAGATATACAGTATTGAAAGAAGATGTGTCACGTTCCAAATTTAGGTCATCAAGGTCAAGGTCACAGGACCATAAACACTTTGAGAAATTGTACCTTTTAACGGTTTCTGCTCTAACTTTTGTATAAAAAGAGGTATCAAAGTGATATTAACAAGAAATATACAGTAGGTAAAGAGAATAATTTGATTACCAAATTGAGGTCATCAAGGTCACAGGACCATAAAAACTTGAGTTGGGGAGTACACCGCATTCAATCAACCTATGATAAATGGAGTAAAGACATACAGTTGACTCTCGTTATCACGAACTCGACGGGGAAATGCAAAAAGTTCGACTTATCCGGAGTTCGAGATAACCGATGTAAAAAATGGCAACAAAAGGAAGTAACTCGTACATGCCTACCGGAATTCGCTTCCGGTTTTAAAGTCGCTTCTGGTTTTATCTTGTCAAACTGTATATTGCCGTTTTCTCCTATATCGTATGTATTCAATTATGCATTTTGTTTTATAAGATTTTCTTTAATTACTTAAATCTGTCAATAACCAATTGCGCTATTGTTATTAGCCGACAAATAGTGGAGTCCGCTTTGGTCTCCATACCAGTTTCGCTTTGTGTACTTTAATCACCCCAAGCTTCCAGTTGTATTGAGTAATGTTCTCATCACATGCTTTTCGGCAGCCATGTTCACCTTGGCAGTAATTGTAACACCTGTTAATCTCCTTGAGGGTTTAATTGCTTATACAAGGGATAATAATTAAGGGCTTAAGGAAATTGGGAGGTCAGTGCAATGTTGTCATTTTAAAATCAACATGAGGCAGACAGTCAAATATTTTTTTTATGTCGAAATGTGTTTCTTCTACCAAAAAATTTGTAGGCTCTGACTAATTTGATTTTCCAAAATTTTTTGTTCAAGTTAACAAATTTAATTTTCCTAAATTTTTTTGTTTGAGTTAACAAATTTAAGTTTCCTAAATTTTTTGTTCGAGTTAACGAGTGTAATTTTCCTAGGATTTTCATTCCAGGGGACGAAAATATTGTTCGACATATCCGATAATTCGAGATATCCGAGTTTGAGATAACTGGAGTGATTTTGGTTTAATAAAGAACAACTCTGTTCGGACTTTTTAAAAAAGTTCGAGATATTGGGTAGTTCGAGATATCCGAGTTCGAGATAACGAGATTCAACTGTATGTGTTATAGTGACACTTAACTCTTGTTTTTGTACAGCGTGAAAACGCGTACATTGTTGTCACTTTCTTCCAAGATATCGAGCTTCTTTGCTATGAAATTATAAGATATGAGTACACCTGGAAATAGTGCGCCTGGTAAATGAGCGTGAAAGAAGTATATCTGTTTTATCGTGAGATATGTATTCTGAGACGGGTAATGCATTTGGTTACATATGCACATTTGGAATAAATTTTCGGAATACATTTCGGAATCTAGTAAAATATTGCGACGGGATGCACCTAATAATTTCTGCAATTTGGCGAACTGATCTCATGTTTACAATAAAAAGTAGTTCGAGAAGTTTGCGTCCTACGATGTAAAATCATAACTTTTTATGAAATGAACATCAACGGCAGGTTGTTTAATTAATTCTTCGCGAAATCTACGGAAATTTAAATTTATTTTGAAGGTTATGATAACGTATTTTGATGTTGAGGCAATTGTGTCATATTTTAAAATGTTTATCGATTAGATTTTACTTTCGTGAAAGGGAGATAATTCGTACAGTGTTGTGTACAGTCGTTTTACCAGTTCCGAACAGGGTTTCATATAAGCGCTGCTGCAGACGTCGTCCACAAGCAGAGGAAATAAAATTTATGTTGTGTAATAATACAAATGTTAACTGATTCCAAAATATCGACACCTGTCCTCAAAAACACGTGGTAGTATGTTTTCTTGAAAAAAGCATTTCCGTGATCACGATTTGTTTACATCGTTAAACTAGGTCACCAACAATCTGTCGACCTTTTAGGAAGCGGTTGAAGTTTAATATTATTTAAACAATTAATGCCCATACATTCAAGTAGAAGCAAATTTAGAAAGTTATTTTGCGATTCCTTTAATTGAACGGGATTGAAATTTTAGATTATTCGGTAGTAAAAATTCGGAACTGGTAAAACAACTGTACTTCACCATTAACATGAAACGGGAATATTGTGAGTGATAATCAGCAGTTAATTAAAACCCAGATTAACAGCAAATGATCCAGTTTACATACAACCGCTAGAATGTACCCCTCATAGCGACGGTAGGATCTGCAAAACTCTTTCTCTCTATCCGAAATGACAAAACGATCGGGTACAACTTTTTTAAATTTTAATTACCGATTGTCTTTTTCATATATTTATGAAATTATTATTTTCTACCATTTAATTCAGCAATACATGGTTTGGTACATTGTTTCTTTTTCAAAAAAAAAAAAACATCCGTCGGACTATGCATTGATCGACCCCCCCCCCCCCCCCCCAATTTTCGGTTATATTCTGTCTTGCCACAACACAATTTTCCCAACTACTGTACGCTGTACAAACAGCACGACAGTGCTATGTTTACTACAAAACGGTTAAATTTTAACCCGACAAATATCAACAGGAGTACAAACTACTTAGACTAAAGTTTTATACCTTATGTTAATTTTCTTTACAGAGAGTTAAGTGCAGAAGCCTTGTTAGACCTGGATATATTTAATTTATCATCTACCGATAAAAAGAAAAAATCCACAGGGTCAGATCGTAGAAGTGATTTAGAAGAAGATGATGATATTGATGATAGTTCGGCACTATTCTGGCAACCTGGAAAACGGGGATTTTATACACCTCGACCGGGTAAAAATTCACCAGAGAGGTTAAATGCATTTAGAAATGTAGGCAGGTGAGTTATGAAGAATTTTTTCATCATCACACTTGTAATATTTCGTAAATCACCACATGTATAGTCATGTTATAATACCCCTGATAACCTGACGTTGAGACGGGTATATAAGAATCATCATGTCTGTCTGTGTCCATCTTTACCCTGATAACCTGACGTTGAGAGGGGTATATAGGAATCATTATGTCTGTCTGTGTCCATCTTTACCCCTGATAATCTGACGTTGAGAGGGGTATATAAGAATCATCATGTCTGTCTGTGTCCATCTTTACCCCTGATAACCTGACGTTGAGAGGGGTATATAGGAATCATCATGTCTGTCTGTGTCCATCTTTACCCCTGATAACCTGACGTTGAGAGGGGTATATAGGAATCATTATGTCTGTCTGTGTCCATCTTTACCCCTGATAACCTGACGTTGAGAGGGGTATATAGGAATCATTATGTCTGTCTGTGTCCATCTTTACCCCTGATAATCTGACGTTGAGAGGGGTATATAGGAATCATCATGTCTGTCTGTGTCCATCTTTACCCCTGATAACCTGACGTTGAGAGGAGTATATAGGAATCATTATGTCTGTCTGTGTCCATCTTTACCCCTGATAACCTGACGTTGAGAGGGGTATATAGGAATCATCATGTCTGTCTGTGTCCATCTTTACCCCTGATAACCTGACGTTGAGAGGAGTATATAGGAATCATCATGTCTGTCTGTGTCCATCTTTACCCTGATAACCTGACGTTGAGAGGGTATATAAGAATCATCATGTCTGTCTGTGTCCATCTTTACCCCTGATAACCTGACGTTGAGAGGGGTATATAGGAATCATCATGTCTGTCTGTCCATCTTTACCCCTGATAACCTGACGTTGAGAGGGGTATATAGGAATCATTATGTCTGTCTGTGTCCATCTTTACCCCTGATAACCTGACGTTGAGAGGGGTATATAAGAATCATCATGTCTGTCTGTGTCCATCTTTACCCCTGATAACCTGACGTTGAGAGGGGTATATAAGAATCATCATGTCTGTCTGTGTCCATCTTTACCCCTGATAACCTGACGTTGAGAGGGGTATATAGGAATCATCATGTCTGTCTGTGTCCATCTTTACCCCTGATAACCTGACGTTGAGAGGGGTATATAGGAATCATTATGTCTGTCTGTGTCCATCTTTACCCCTGATAACCTGACGTTGAGACGGGTATATAAGAATCATTCTGTCTGTCTGTGTCCATCTTTACCCCTGATAACCTGACGTTGAGAGGGGTATATAGGAATCATTATGTCTGTCTGTGTCCATCTTTACCCCTGATAATCTGACGTTGAGAGGAGTATATAGGAATCATCATGTCTGTCTGTGTCCATCTTTACCCCTGATAACCTGACGTTGAGAGGGGTATATAGGAATCATCATGTCTGTCTGTGTCCATCTTTACCCCTGATAACCTGATGTTGAGAGGGGTATATAGGAATCATCATGTCTGTCTGTGTCCATCTTTACACCTGATAACCTGACGTTGAGAGGGGTATATAGGAATCATTATGTCTGTCTGTGTCCATCTTTACCCCTGATAACCTGACGTTGCGAGGAGTATATAGGAATCATTATGTCTGTCTGTGTCCATCTTTACCCTGATAACCTGACGTTGAGAGGGGTATATAGGAATCATCATGTCTGTCTGTGTCCATCTTTACCCCTGATAATCTGACGTTGAGAGGGGTATATAAGAATCATCATGTCTGTCTGTGTCCATCTTTACCCCTGATAACCTGACGTTGAGAGGGGTATATAGGAATCATTATGTCTGTCTGTGTCCATCTTTACCCCTGATAACCTGACGTTGAGAGGGGTATATAGGAATCATCATGTCTGTCTGTGTCCATCTTTACCCTGATAACCTGACGTTGAGAGGGGTATATAAGAATCATCATGTCTGTCTGTGTCCATCTTTACCCCTGATAACCTGACGTTGAGAGGAGTATATAGGAATCATCATGTCTGTCTGTGTCCATCTTTACACCTGATAATCTGACGTTGAGAGGGGTATATAGGAATCATTATGTCTGTCTGTGTCCATCTTTACCCCTGATAATCTGACGTTGAGAGGGGTATATAAGAATCATCATGTCTGTCTGTGTCCATCTTTACCCCTGATAACCTGACGTTGAGAGGAGTATATAGGAATCATCATGTCTGTCTGTGTCCATCTTTACACCTGATAAACTGACGTTGAGAGGGGTATATAGGAATCATCATGTCTGTCTGTGTCCATCTTTACCCTGATAACCTGATGTTGAGAGGGTATATAGGAATCATTATGTCTGTCTGTGTCCATCTTTACCCCTGATAACCTGACGTTGAGAGGGGTATATAAGAATCATCATGTCTGTCTGTGTCCATCTTTACCCCTGATAACCTGACGTTGAGAGGAGTATATAGGAATCATTATGTCTGTCTGTGTCCATCTTTACCCCTGATAACCTGACGTTGAGAGGGGTATATAGGAATCATTATGTCTCTCTGTGTTCATCTTTGTAAAATCATTTACTCGGCAAAACTTCCACATCTCTGGACGGGAATTGATTTAACTTGGAACAAATGTATATCAACATGATGATTTAGTTGTCAAGATATTTTGTCAGCTGCCAGTTTTTCAAATCTATTTATGAACAGAAGACGATATGTGGCAAACTCCATTTAAGTTTGTAGGTCAAAGGTCAAGGTCAGTTTTCAGATACTGTATATTGCTTTATTTTCACGATGTCAAATTTTCGCGGTTTGACAATGACTAGTCTATTCGCGGTGTTATATTTTTGCGGTCTTTTCTGATTAAAGGAAAACGACTCTAGAAAGATTAATGGGGTGGTAACACAAGTGCCTATTCACGGTGGTTTAATTTTCGCGGTAATACACTTGACGAATATAGCAAAAATAAAACCACAGCGAAATATAAGCATTATACAGTATTGTGTCTGCTCCATGACCTCAACATTTGTGTTCTGTGTATAGTTCTGATCCAACAAATGTTATTTGGCTCTCAAGAGACAGTTCTAGTTTAGTTATTTAACACCTCAGTCTATATATATATTATTATATGTATTTATTATTTGCATAGATTTATTTATTATTTATTTATTTATTTATTTATTTATTTATTTATTTATTTATTTTCAGAATCATAGGATTATGTTTACTACAGAACGAGATGTGTCCATTATTTTTAAATAGACATGTATTAAAATACATTTTAAATCGTAAAATATGCTGGCATGACTTAGCGTTTTTTGATCCCGTAATGTATGAGAGTTTACGCCAGCTAGTGTTAGATTCTGAAACTAAAGACGCTTCTTTGTTGTTCACGGCATTAGACATGAATTTCTGCGTGGAACTTTGTCCAGAAGAGGTAATACTATATTTTTTATATATTTGCACTAAAACATTTATTACTGTGGTAGCTCAGTTGATAGAGTGCTCGCTTCATAATTGGAGATTGTTGGTTTGATCCCCGGCCGTGTCTGACCCAAGACTTGAAAGAGGTTAGTGACTCTTCTTTCACCAAGCACTGGGCTCTTCTTTCAGATGGGAACTTTAAATAAATGAGGTCCCGGGTGGCCGCAGACGTGGCAAGATAAAGAACCCTGCTGTATAATGCTATCAGCACAAAACACAGGCAAATTTTGGGCACCTTCACATATAGCTGGCAATATCTCGATATAAATGAAATATTCTTGACTGGGACATTAACTTTTACTCAACTCAACTCAACTAAAGTATTGATTATTTTTAATATATGGTACCGATACTAACTATAAATCATATCACACATTCTATATTACACCCCCTGTATCGCACCCCCAATATCAGACCCCTTCTCAATTTAATGTTTACACTTTCATTAACTTTTAAGTTGTTAACTAAATTGTATTACCCATATCAGAGCTCCAGATAAGAATTGGACATAAAGGGTGATTACCTCCCTACTTATTTTCTACAGCGTATGCTGTAAAATCTAAAGCGTATTAATACTGTTGCTACCGCTGTGTGACTGTTTGCACACATAATAGCTTTTTTTCACTGCAAATGACATTTTGTGATATGATGATCAACATAAAAGGTGAAAAGAAAATGATATAGGGTAAGATTTGAGACCGGAACTGATTTAGACCGTCATTTTAAAGTACAATTCCAGACTGGAATTGTCACCATTACGTTTTCATTTTTTTCATCGATCTTGATCATTATAACGTTTAACAAATGTAAGCTTGTATATGAAAGCATGCCGGCGAGCGATACTTGTTAACAAAATCATGGTTACGCGTTGTACTGGAAATGTAAAGCGTAGTGAGCAATTTCAGTGCGTTTTGGTACAATCTTACATTTGTAAAAAGTTATGATACACTTAAGATTTTAAAGGATACACTTTAGAAAAAAAAAACTAGGGTTAATGACCCTTTATGTCCAATTCTTATCTGGAGCTCTGATTTCATAAGATTACTGTCAAACAAAGATTTTAACAAAATTCAAATAAACACATCAAAATTCAAACTGTTTTTTTAACAATTATAAACATAATATTGTTTGTTAGAATACTGGCATTCAAAGACTTTACTGCGGTATTACGGTACCTGATCAGTACCACGGTAAACCGGTATACTGGTAATACCGCACACCACTAATTGTTAAATTTGTCTGTTGGCTTGCCAAAGGTCTGTTTTTCTGGATTCTTTAGTTTCTTCCCTTCTACCATCTCAAAACTGACCAATTCAGTTTAAGTGAAAAAATCTTTACCGTAGCTTAAAACAACAGTATTCCATCCCCATGGCTCCACTTGTATTACCCAAAGAATCCTCAAGTTCTTATTTAAATGTTGTAATGTAACACAGGACATGTCTAACCTTCCAGAGCACTCAGTCTCACTTCCCTGGTGGAAGTTCACATGTTTAACCTACATGTAATTTGCCAGTTTCAAAGTTTTTTTTACTTTGGAAAGGCTTCCATTTGTACCCTCACTAAAAAATTTATTTTGACTGGAAAAAGTCTGAACATGACAGATTCAAACCACTTTGAACATTTCTATGAAAAATAATTTTTCAAAAATTTTACAAAGAACATAACAGGAGGGGGACAAAAGGAAGTCTTACCTTTACTTTGCTTTGGGACTGTCATTGGACATGAATTGGTATGTTTGTTTTAAATTTATTATTTCTTTGTTTTCACTTAGGGAGGAGAGCAGGTAGATTTAATACCTGGTGGGTCAGAGTTAGAAGTAAACGCCCAGAATGTTCATGATTATGTCCGACGTTACGCAGAGTACAGAATGGTCAAAGTAGCCGAGAAATCTCTCAAGGTTAGTGATAGTGATTGGCCTGTGATCCATTATAATTAATAATCAATTGATTTAATTGCTGGATTGATTAATGTGTACTCCATGAGGGAAGAACTTACAGACAGAGAACAAGAAATACCACAAGATTTTGACCTTCATTCTTGTCATTAGCAAATTATTCTCATTCCTTGGATCCAAGACTAGATGCAGAACATTTTTCCTAATGTATGCAGGGTTCGCACAGTCTTGAAAACTGCTTGAAAAATGAGCCCTGACACGAAAAGTTGTTGATAATGAGTAAAAACAAGCAGAGTCCTTGAAAAGTCCTGGAATTCTGTCAGTCTGTCTTGAGAAGTCCTGGAATTTTGAACTAATCAACCTCAACTCGCGGTAAAAAGGCAGCTGCAAGATTTATGATAAATATAAAGAAATGATAATGAGTAAAAACAAGCAGAGTCCTTGAAAAGTCCTGGAATTCTGTCAGTCTGTCTTGAGAAGTCCTGGAATTTTGAACTAATCAACCTCAAACTCGCTGTAAAAAGGCAGCTGCAAGATTTATGATAAATATAAAGAAAACCATTGAGTTATCCCTCTTTGGTCATATCATTGTGAGTCTATGACTTGTAATGGAAGAATTGCGGGTGATGTTCCAATACAAAAAGGAAACTACAGAGAATAAGACACACAATTTGATTTTAGTGAACAAAAATACCAATTTCAGAGTCCTTGAAAAATGGTCAAAGAGTCCTTGAAAAGTCCTTGAATTTTGTCTGGCATTGGCTGTATGAACCCTTGAATATGAATACATGGGGCAAAATTCAAATTAGCTCACATGGTTTAGTGTAGTGTAAAATACCTGTTCAATAAATACTTAACATCTGAAATTCCATATTTGGTACTTAACAATGAACAAACGTTCATTTCTTCTGTATTAGTTAAATGATCAGTTATTTTCCAATTCATATTTACTTGATTACCGGTAGTTCTGATCTATGATTTATGAAAATCAAACCGATTCTAATCACTACTCATATGTTATGTTGATAAACTGCTATCTTTTATAATTTCTCTTTTTTGTGTGCGGGGGTGGGGAGAATGATAGCAGAGTGGTCTAAAGTACCTTATGGATCACACTGCTTGAACCAGGGATTAATCAGGGTCTTTTGGGAAAAGGCCCTAAATTAAAAGTTGGGAAAAACTATCAACTGTTTGCTCATTTTGGGAAAACTTCAACATCATTTTTTATGCCATTAATGATTAAATCTAAAACAGAAGGTGTTCTGCAATGTCCTAGATACCAAGATTAGCAACAAATTTTAACAAATCTTCAAAAAATTCACAAAATTTACTTTCCTTTTTGTTTAAAAACAACACAATTTTCTATTTGGGAATTTTCTCAGCCGATTTTGGGGGAAAAATCATTGTTTTACCATTGGGAATGGGGCCGAATTTCGGCCCTAAATAGACCCTTGATAAATCCCTGGCTTCAAATCATATTTGTGCAGTTCCTAGTGTTGGACAGTTTTTCAGTGTGATTACTAAATGTCTGTGGTTTTCTTGGGACACCTGGGTTTCCTCTACCACCCCTAAATGTCTGTGGTTTTCTCGAGACACCTGGGTTTCCTCTACCACCCCTAAATGTCTATGGTTTTCTCGAGACACCCAGGTTTCCTCTACCACCCCTAAATGTCTGTGGTTTTCTCAAGACACCTGGATTTCCTCTACCGCCCCTAAATGTCTGTGGTTTTCTCGGGACACCTGGGTTTCCTCTACCACCCCTAAATGTCTGTGGTTTTCTCGAGACACCTGGGTGTTCTCTACCACCCCTAAATGTCTGTGGTTTTCTGGAGACACCTGGGTTTCCTCTACCGCCCTGGAATTGACCACTCTTTTTAAGGGTAAAACACTTCTACCACTGCACTCACCTGTAAGTAGGAAATACCTTGGTGATTAAGTAGATAAGGTGTCTTACCTCTGTGGGTTGGACAGTTGTCAAGCCATACAAAAAATGACCACTACTGTAGCTCAGTTGGTATAGTGGGAGGTCGTGGGTTCAAACCCCGGCCATGTCTGACCCAAGACTTGCAAGTGGGTAGTGATTATTTTTTCGCCAAGCACTCGGCATTATGAAATAAAAGTCAGGGTTCTTTCTGATGGGTACTTAAAATAAACGTAGTCCTGTGTCACAGTGGGCTTGGCATGATAAAGAACCTTGCTGTATAATGCCATCAGTGCAATGCACAGGCAAAGTTTCTGCACCTTCGCCTATAGCTGGCAACATCTCGATATAAGTGAAATATTCTTGACTGGGATGTTTAACACCATTACTCAACTCTATCATACAAAAATGATATCATTGACAATTTGGATATTGGGGAAACTTTTAAAATGGCATACCATTTCAGTTATAGCTTGCTTGATAACATTGTTATTTATTTCAGCACATACGGTTAGGAGTGTTTGATGTCATTCCATCAAACTCACTGGAAGGTTTGACTTCAGAAGATTTACGACTGTTGTTAAATGGTGTTGGTGACATCAACGTACAAACTTTAATTAGCTATACATCCTTCAATGATGAAAGTGGTGAGTTAAAGATTCAAGCATTTGTCATTATCCCCCTCCTTTTGGTGAAAGATGTGTTTTCTTCCTTCTATCCACCCAAAATTCTTGTCTGCACTAATTCTCCAAAACTATGAAGCACTATTTCATGAAACTTCATGCAAAGTGTCAACATTGATAGGTATATTATTAACTTGAGTTGGTTTTGCTCATATTCCTCGGATTTATGACCCTTTGAACACATGCAAATCACTAACAGAAAAACCTGCTGGCAGGAGATCCTAATTCACTGAATTTACGTGTTATATAATAAGCAAGCTGTTTGAAAAAAAAAACTTGACCCAGCGATATTGAAAGCATAGGCTTATTAGGGCCCTCAGAAAGTTTTATAGCTGTAATCACAATAGTGTTAATAAGTAAGATATCCCTTTGTCCAGGATTACACTGGATATATTTGACATCCCATATGTTTATTTCATAGCCAATTTTTATTAGCGACCTGAGTGAAAAGCTGTAAAGCGTTAAATTTTGACAAAATTTAATAAATGACTTCAAATTGTAATGTGGAGACACGTCTTGTCCAGAGTATGAAGCACTATATCACAAAACTTGATGCAAAGTATTAACATTGATGTGCTATATGCATATCATTTGACTTACAATTGGTGTAATGATATTAGAAATCATATAAAAATAAACCCAAACATTTTCTGGTTTTTCAAATATATTTATATAAGGTTAATTACTCACGTCATCCTCATGTCAATGGTCAGGCAAGCCTTGTACCTTCAGGCAAATTTTTAATAACTTGCAGTCTGGTCATTATATAATTACCTTGTCTAATTAACCTTTACAAATCATGATATTTCGTAATAGGCTAGGTCATGCTCTTCCCCTGATACCTAACAGTCGTAGGCTTCACTCCACACACACACACACACACACACACACACACACACACACACACAGAGAGAGAGAGAGAGAGAGAGAGAGAGAGATGCAGACACTAACACTGGAATAAATTACGAATACCAACTAGCAGCTTTCGATTGACTTTATTACCATGCCACACAAGGCCACACACAATAACGGAAACTAGTGCTACCTAAAAACATCTTTATGCCATGGACCAAAGGTCTAGAGGCTTGAACCCTCTTCATATATAGCACCTGGCCCCTGTTTCACAATTATTCCTAAGTTAAGATTTTCCTTAACTTAAATCTTGCAAAATTTTAAATCTTTATAATTTTGTTAATTTTCAAGATATTGAGGAATTTAAGGTGTCATGTTTAAGATCACTTCTAGATTAAACTATTTGCATTTAGTTTTGACAAAAATATTAACCAGTAGTTCCAAAAAGAGATTACAAAAATTTGCTAAATTTAAGTTAAGGAAAATCTTAGCTAAGGAATGAGTGTGAAACCGGGCCAGTACATGAAGCACTACCAAGTTTGCCACGATGGTTGACCTTGATCTCAGGTGACCTTTAAGGTCCATTTGTCCTCTTGTATTCTCTTGTATTTTTAATAAACCATGAATGGTTACTTGATGATGATAACTTGACTTTCTTATGTTTAGGTGAAGGAAATGATAAAGTTCACAGATTTAAAAGATGGTTTTGGTCAGTAGTGGAAAAAATGAATAACCACGAAAGACAAGATCTGGTAAATATTACAGAGTAACCTCCCTTTAGTAGTGTTATCTATATCCTTTTGATTAAGATTCCCTTAGAACAAGGTTATCTCCCCTTTTGATTTTAGTTCCCCTTAGTACAATTTTACCTCCCCTTTTAATTAAAGTTTCCCTTAGTACAAGGTTGAGGCCATGGTGGCCTAATGGATAAGATGTCAGTCTACAAAACCAGGATATCTCACCGCTGTTCCAGTTCCACTCAGACCACATGAGTGAAAGTGAATTTTCCTTGCTGTTGGCCTCTCCTGGTTCACCTGTTGTCAGTATAATGTGACTGGGGGAGTGGTACATTGTCTTTGCCATACTGACTTTGTGAGTTAGCACTTTAATGTCGACTTAATGTGCGCACTGATACAAAGACGACCATAAAACACACTCGTACTTCACATGCATACCAAACTTGTTCATAGATTAATCGATAGAGATTAATAAAGTAGTTTTTGTTGTGAATAGCTGTAAAAATTACTAATGGAACGTTTAGCAAGATTCAACAACAACTGTACAAGGTTATCCCCGATTAAAGTTCCCCTTAGTGCAATGATATCCCATTTTGATTAAGTTTCCCTTAGTGCAATGATATCTCCCATTTTGATTAAGTTCCCCTTAGTGCAATGATATCTCCCATTTTGATTAAGTTCCCCTTAGTTCAATGATATCTCCCATTTTGATTAAGTTTTCCTTAGTGCATTGATATCTCCCATTTTGATTAAGTTCCCCTTAGTGCAATGATATCTCCCATTTTGATTAAGTTTTCCTTAGTAAAAGGTTATCTCCCATTTTGATTAAGTTTTCCTTAGTAAAAGGTTATCTCCCTTTTTAATTAAAATTCCTCTTTGTTCAAGGTTAATTCCCCTTTTTATTTTAGTCTGTAGTGGAGAAAATTGATTATTGCCTCCTATTGCTAGAACAATATCATTCCTTGCTGGTTAATTTTTCTCAATTTATAGTATAAACCGATATGATAAGACAAGTCCTTATAAACACTAAACACTTTTAATTAAGTCCATATATTAATAGTTTTCTATCCTTTTGGTTTGGTCTGTTGTGATGTTTCCCCAGCAAACTAGTTTGGGGGGGGGGGGGGGGGGGGTATATAGGAATCTGTTTGTCTGTCTGTCCGTCCATGTTAAATCATATCCAGGCCATATCTCATAGCTGTTTTAGAGGACTGTCATAAAACCTCACATGAATAATCTTTGTGGTCCAAAAGTGTGTCACAATCTTGAACCAAGGTCATATCGGTAAGGTCAAGGTCAAGGTCATGGGAAAATATTAAATGTTTGGGGCATTTGGCTCCCAAGAGACCGTTCTAGTTTCCTTTCACTTTCACGGAAATGTCATGACATGAAATTACAATTACATCTTTTTTATTTCATTAATATAGGTTTATTTTTGGACATCCAGTCCAGCATTGCCGGCGAGCGAGGAAGGTTTCCAACCGATGCCAAGTATCACTATTCGACCTGCAGATGACGACCACCTGCCAACAGCAAACACCTGTATATCTCGGCTGTACATACCTCTCTACTCCACTAAGACAATCCTTCGTAGTAAACTTATCCTGGCTATTAAGACCAAAGCATTTGGATTTGTTTGATTCATTCAACACTTTAGATGGAAGTTACAAATTTCAAGACTATCATTTTGAATCTGCAGTGGTTCAAGTTATCAAAGATTTAATTTCAAGATTATCATTTTGAATCTGCAGTGGTTCAAGTTATCAAAGATTTAATTTCAAGACTATCATTTTGAATCTGCAGTGGTTCAAGTTATCAAAGATTTAATTTCAAGACTATCATTTTGAATCTGCAGTGGTTCAAGTTGTGGATGATTTAATTTCAAGAACTTCATTTTGAAACTGCAAGCGTTCAAGTTAACTCTCTTATGACCAGAGAACATTTTACAGATACTCTGTTGATTCTGTAAGGGTTTGAAGGTTTTTAACGGAGAGACATTTTTGTGTATCAGTTTCTCCGACTTCATGATAATTTTATCAAGCCAGTATGGTGATGAGGTTCAACTTTTATCTTCTTCAGACGTTTTTTAAGAAGGGGAAGAATTAACATTACACCATTATAAATTGAGATGTGTGTGTGTGTGTGTAGGAGTTTGGGTCAGTGTACATGGGTGGTTGCAGGTGTGAACTTCAGGTTAAACTTCCTTATGAATAATTTCATTATTACCGAGAAGAATATTTAAAGCAAGCTTAGCATTCTTGTGTCAAAAGTTACGACATAATCAGTGTTCAAGAGAAACAAAGAATTTGAGCTGCTTTTGTGTATGTGGGCCTAGTGATGTGTGTGTGTGTTCGTGTGTGGGATCACGGTGTGTGTTTTGAAGTTGATTCTCTATACTGCTTGAAGCAGTTTTTGTGATTTTTTGTAAGATGACAAAATTATATGAAGATAATGACACAATTCACAAAATGGTGATAAAGAAAGATACCCCCCTGACTCTACACCTTTCTGTAGGAGTCTCACTCTACACCTTTCTGTAGGAGTCTCACTCTACATCTTTCTGTAGGAGTCTCACTCTACACCTTTCTGTAGGAGTCTCACTCTACACCTTTCTGTAGGAGTCTCACTCTACACCTTTCTGTAGGAGTCTCACTCTACACCTTTCTGTAGGAGTCTCACTCTACACCTTTCTGTAGGAGTCTCACTCTACACCTTTCTGTAGGAGTCTCACTCTACACCTTTCTGTAGGAGTCTCACTCTACACCTTTCTGTAGGAGTCTCACTCTACACCTTTCTGTAGGAGTCTCACTCTACACCTTTCTGTAGGAGTCTCTCTGTAGGAGTCTCACTCTACACCTTTCTGTAGGAGTCTCACTCTACACCTTTCTGTAGGAGTCTTTCTGTAGGAGTCTCTCTGTAGGAGTCTCACTCTACACCTCTGTAGGAGTCTCACTCTACACCTTTCTGTAGGAGTCTCTCTGTAGGAGTCTCACTCTACATCTTTCTGTAGGAGTCTCACTCTACACCTTTCTGTAGGAGTCTCACTCTACACCTTTCTGTAGGAGTCTCACTCTACACCTTTCTGTAGGAGTCTCACTCTACACCTTTCTGTAGGAGTCTCACTCTACACCTTTCTGTAGGAGTCTCACTATACACCTTTCTGTAGGAGTCTCACTCTACACCTTTCTGTAGGAGTCTCAGCTTGTTTGAGAAGATGGTATAATCAGACCCCTAAAAACATGTGGGTCGACTCGGATATATAGTGTTTACTAAATTTCTTCCAGTCAACATTTTGTTTGCCATTTTAATGGAAAATTCTTTAACAAATCTTTATGAAGCTTCACAGGGCTCATCTTTAGAGTGAAGAAGATGTGCCATTGGCTATTTGTATTTTGATCATGTACCGGGATGGGAAAACGTGGATTCCCCAGTTAGGATTCATTTGAGTGACCTTTTTTAAATGACATCCCATTTCAGTTATAACTTGTTATATACATATATATGTTTTGAATATTTGTGTGATTTTTTTATAGGTGTTGATTGTGTGTAATCATTTTTCATTTTTTAAAAACTATTTGTATAAATGTACTTGTACAGTAGTTTAGAATGAGGGTGAAATTTTTCACATTTGTTTTTTATTTAGGATCCCTTTTTTTTAGAATGCTAAATGGTCATTGAAATATCCCAGAAATAAAAACTGATAAAGTTGTAAATTATGATTTTATTTAAAAATCAAGCAAGTTAAATGACATTATATAAGCCTGTCTTTGTAGATCCATCTTATAGATATTGCAGTCAAACCTGTCTATCAAGGCCAGTTAAGGGAACCTTTATAGGCAAGTGGCCCTTATATACAGGTTCAAATAACATGAATTGTGATAAAGTTGGCATTAAAATCTGTTGGCTTCTGTAAAAAGGGTTCCCTTAAAGCAGGTTTGACTGTACAAAGATTAATTTTAGGAAATAATATTAAAATTAAACACAAATGGAGTTTGCTACTGCACCAGCCCCAAAACTCCTTAATGTGTGTTAGTGTGGGGAACACCTGATAGCCCCTAATGTGTGTTAATGTGGGGAACATCTGATACCTCCTAATGTGTGTTAGTGTGGGGAACAATTATTTCTAATAGATATGGAATCATATCAGTTGATTCTCTCTCCCCCCCTTAAAAACAACATTATTTCATTCAGAAATCTGTTTTCCTGTAAAAACAACATTATTCAGAGAATTCTCGATTTGAACATTAATTCCAAAATGCCCAGCACCATCCTTAAGGGGTGTTGATCACATGGTACAGTGGTGAAGCCCATTTTATTTCTGATTCACATATTTATTGTATAATGCTTTATTACACCAATTATGTTTGCAGAATGGACAAAAGTTTTGGGTATTGATCAACAGATCCAGTAAATCCACCCAATACCTGTTTAATCACCTGATTATGATACCTGTTTAATCACCTGATTATGATACCTGTTTAATCACCTGATTATGATACCTGTTTAATCACCTGATTATGATACCTGTTTAATCACCTGATTATGATACCTGTTTAATCATGTGCATGTGAAAGTATGTGTTTTTGTTCCCATATAGATACATTTTGTGGTTGTGTGATTGGTGTGTAAAATAGTCTTAAGTGAATAAATTATTTCTCATGATTGACAGATAATAAATTTCATGTTATTAATGATTGGACAAGAGAGTATGCATATTATTTTCATTAACTGGTAAACTCTGTTTCTGATTGGACAAGAGCATACATACAGTCAAACCTGTCTATAAAGGCCACCCAAGGGAACCAATAAAAGTGGCCTTAACGGACAGGTGGCCTTTATATACAGGTTCAAATAATATAAATAAAGAACAATTAGGATACAATTATACTGGCCTTTATAAGCAGGTGACCCTTATATAGAGGTGGTCTTTAGGGCAGGTTGGACTGTATTTTGATTGACAGGTAAACTCTGTTTCTGATTGCATAAGAGAACATATTTTTTTGATTGACAGGTAAACTCTGTTTCTGATTGGACAAGAACGCACATGTTTTAATTATTTTGATTGACAGGTAAACTCTGTTTCTGATTGGACAAGAACGCACATGTTTTAATTGACAGATAAACTCTGTTTCTGATTGGAAAAGAGAACATATTATTTTGATTGACTGGTAAACTCTGTTTCTGATTGGACAAGGGCATGCATGCTTTAATTTACAGATAAACTCTTTTTTGATTGGACAAGAGAACATATTATTTTGATTGACAGGTAAACTCTGTTTCTGATTGGACAAGAAAGAACATATTATTTTGATTGTTAGGTAAACTCTGTTTCTGATTGAACAAGAGCGTACATATTTTGATTGACAGGTAAACTGTTTTTGATTTGATAAGAGGTGATATTACTCTCAGTTGACAGGTAAATGTTCCTTATGATCGGATAGATGACATATTATGAAACCTTCCAAAAAAAAATTGAGATTAATATTAGAAAGAATGGATAAAAATGCATTATTCTTGTATAAACTTTGCCATAATTTTCAAAAAGTAAGGGTGTTTTATTATGAAGTTGATTGATTGAAATACCAGATATACATGTATGTAAAGTTAAAATACAGTCTAACCTGCCTTAACGGCCACCTCTATATAAGGGCCACCTGCTTATAAAGGCCAGTAGAATTGTATCCCAATTGCTCTTTATTCATATTATTTAAACCTGTATATAAAGGCCACCTGCCCATAAAGGCCACTTTTACTGGTTCCCTTGGGTGGCCTTTATAGACAGGTTTGACTGTATATGAAAAAAAAATTATAACTGTCTTTGTGGTACTTTCTAAAATAAAAGTTGACTGATAGAAATAATTTTCATGCATAAATGTATGTAACAGATTACCTGAAACAACACTAGTATTAGTAATTAAGTTTATTTAACATGTTTTCACCTGTCCATTTTAGAGTTTTGGATAAATAAAAGTATTTTTCATTTTCACAATTTTAGCTATTTGACAGCTAATTTTCATAATTAACAAGGGCCTTTGTGGCAGAGTGGTCTAAGGCATGTAGTTACGGATCACGGTCCCTCTCACAGCCTAGGTTTAAAACCCACTGGGGACTGGTCCTAATATGAGAAAATTTGTCTGTTAGCTTGCTGAAGGTCAGTTTTTGCCGTATACTTTAAATTTCTCGACAATTCATGAACTGACCACCTGGATATAAGAAAAAAAAATTAGGTAGACCTTGATCCCCATTCACAAAAAGATTTGAGAGACAGACCTTGATAAAGATGGCCACGCCCACAATGTTCCGACAAAGGCGCCGCATGTTGAATTAGATGCAAAAATGACGTCACTGACACTAGTACGTCATTAGTTGCCTTGACGCTGCTTTGGTACTGTGATGGCAGCCTTTGTCGACGATACGTCAATTATATATGTAGTCACCGGATATAAAACTTTGTGTATAAACAATATGTTAACACATCTTTAAACCATTATAGGTCGTCCATGATCTCATAACAAAGTATACAGCAAGTCTGTTGTAATATTAGGGTAATTGTAACAAATAAAGCCCAAGTCAGCATGATTATAGGTATAGTAAAACCTCAATTCATTGCCACCATTTTTTTCAGTCAAATTTTGGCGATAAATTTGGGAGGTGGATAAAGAAAAACATAAACAAAATGGATTTTGGGACTTCAAAATAGTGTGGCGATAAGCGATGTGGCAAATTTATCGAGGGGCATTATAACGAGGTTTTACTGTATATGATGATTTGTTACTTATACCTATGTGTTATTTAAACCTATTTATGTATATATACACTCTGCCATCAGATCGTGGACCACTTTTAAAAATCCCATCACTACAAACATAAAAATCTGTACAGCGGCAAGTTGAAAAAAAATTGTGTCAATTTTACAAAAAAATATCAGAATTTACCTCACCATTTTGGTGTCCACTAAAGGTTAATCTCAAAAGAGTTCTTCTTTTCTTTCCAGTATTTTCTGCATTATTTGGAGCACCACCCTTAAGCATGCACACAACTAAATAATGAAATTTGGGAAATTAATTTTAAAAATAATCACTATTTGTGGTTTTCGCCGTTTTTACTCTATTTGCCATCTCTATGTGATTGATTGATATGAGAGAAAAATGTATTTGTAATTTGTTTTGATATACGAGAATGATTTGAGATATTGTGTAGCTCAGAGATGATAAATGTCATCTCACCATGTGTTTGAGAGAAAAAAAAGAGATATTAAAATAATACAAGATAAATTTGTTTATGAATTTTCTGTTCTGTATTTCCAGGATAATAGTGTGTAAAATGGGAATCTTTAATGCTCTAGTCAGGATTATTTTACTTATATTATGATGCCACCAGCTGTGGGCGCAGTCGTAAAAAATAAAGCTTGTCCAATGTGTGAATAATAATAATGAGGGTTCTTTTTGTGCCTCTATCAGCCTAGGTTGGAGTCTTAGTGCAGGGGTCCTCCCATTCCTATGTTTTACTATATTTCCTATAATTTTGTTCCTTTCCTATATTACCTATATAATTTGAAAAACCTCCTATATTTATATTACTGGTAGCTTCCGGAATTCAGAATGGGGACATTTTCCCTGCATTTAGTACATATCTGAAGCAAGATTTACATTTATATATTTCTAAAGCAATAAGTTTACATTGCAGTTGCCAATATTTTATGTTTGTTAGTAAAGGAGAAAAGTGGCTAAAGGGGAGGATATATATTTTATGTGTAAACTATTTAAAAATATTCCCATAATTTCAGTAAAAACTCCTATAATTGTGACTCCATATCCCAATGTTGCCTATATTTTTTGGCCCTAACACAGGTAGGACCCCTGATCCCTAGGGATGGGTCCTTGTGTGAGACATTTGTTAGTTCGCTTGCTGAAGTTTGGTAATTTTCCCTTGGCACTCGAGTTTCCTCCACTCTTGGCACTTTCATCATCACCTAAATATTAGTGAAAGAATCTTGACTGGCATTCATATGTGTAAGATACAGCATGAACAGTGTTAAAGATTTTGAATAAAGTTTTGATACCCTTGAGAACAAAGTTGAGGGGTATAGCGTGTCAAGTTTGACCTTTTAATTTGAATTTTAGATTGGGCTAGTAGACTGTGTCATTTAGGAAAGACATTTGACCTAAATCTTTAGGCCGTGTTACCTGAATAAGTCTATAGCCCCTAAATAACACAATTGATTGGTCTGTTTGAATATTAAAATTCAAGGTCCAGATGGCTTGGTCAAACTTAACTCACAATATATATAGAAATCCATTTGCCTGTCAAGCCATTCATTCTATGCTGTGTTCACTCCATATTGTCCATAATACCACTGCGTAAGCTCAGGTGGTAGAGTGCTTGCTCTGTTAAGTGGGAGGTCGTGGGTTCGAGCCCTGACTGGGTGTGACCCAAGACTTGAAAGTGGGTGGTGATTGTTCTTTTGTCAAGCACTGGGCATTATGAAATGAAAGTCATGGTTCTTTCGGATGGTAACTTAAAATAAACAAGGTCCTGTGTCATGGTTAGCTTGGCATGTTAAAGAGCCCTGCTGTATAATGCCATCAGCGCAACGCACAGGCAAAATTTCTGCACCTTTGCCTATAGCTGGGGACGTTTCCATATAAGTGAAATATTCTTGACTGGGACATTAAATACAATTACTCAACTCAACTCGGCTCCATGTTCGTGGATGGTATTGGATCAAACTTAATTGATCTGACTTAAATGTAAACCAACATGAGACAATTTGTCGCACATCAAAATTAGATGCTTGGGTCACAGGTTAAGGTCAAATCTTAGAAATAGCAACTTAGAGCATTGGGAGATGTGAGGTATTTGTTCTTAGGAGACTTGTCTTTTGACTCTAGTCTGATGGATAAGTACTTTATAGAGGATGTATTGGTAAACTATGCTTACAGCTCCTGTTTGAAGATATATGATTACGCAATACCATAAACATCAGAAATGCAAATATAATAGGCATACAATATTGACGGTCCACTTGATCTTTCATTAGGAACAGTTGTGTATAGACAGACAATATTGATGTGTCCACTTGACCTTTCATTAGGAACAGTTGTGTATAGACAGACAATATTGATGTGTCCACTTGACCTTTCATTAGGAACAGTTGTGTATAGACAGACAATATTGATGTGTCCACTTGACCTTTCATTAGGAACAGTTGTGTATAGACAGACAATATTGACGTGTCCACTTGACCTTTCATTAGGAACAGTTGTGTATAGACAGACAATATTGATGTGTCCACTTGACCTTTCATTAGGAACAGTTGTGTATAGACAGACAATATTGATGTGTCCACTTGACCTTTCATTAGGAACAGTTGTGTATAGACAGACAATATTGACGTGTCCACTTGACCTTTCATTAGGAACAGTTGTGTATAGACAGACAATATTGATGTGTCCACTTGACCTTTCATTAGGAACAGTTGTGTATAGACAGACAATATTGACGTGTCCACTTGACCTTTCATTAGGAACAGTTGTGTATAGACAGACAATATTGATGTGTCCACTTGACCTTTCATTAGGAACAGTTGTGTATACCGGTAGACAGACAATATTGACGTGTCCACTTGACCTTTCATTAGGAACAGTTGTGTATAGACACACAATATTGACGTGTCCACTTGACCTTTCATTAGGAACAGTTGTGTATAGACAGACAATATTGACGTGTCCACTTGACCTTTCATTAGTAACAGTTGTGTATAGACAGACAATATTGACGTGTCCACTTGACCTTTCATTAGGAACAGTTGTGTATAGACAGACAATATTGATGTGTCCACTTGACCTTTCATTAGGAACAGTTGTGTATAGACAGACAATATTGACGTGTCCACTTGACCTTTCATTAGGAACAGTTGTGTATAGACAGACAATATTGACGTGTCCACTTGACCTTTCATTAGGAACAGTTGTGTATAGACACACAATATTGACGTGTCCACTTGACCTTTCATTAGGAACAGTTGTGTATAGACAGACAATATTGACGTGTCCACTTGACCTTTCATTAGGAACAGTTGTGTATAGACAGACAATATTGGCGTGTCCACTTGACCTTTCATTAGGAACAGTTGTGTATAGACAGACAATATTGACGTGTCCACTTGACCTTTCATTAGAAACAGTTGTGTATAGACAGACAATATTGACGTGTCCACTTGACCTTTCATTAGGAACAGTTGTGTATAGATAGACAATATTGACGTGTCCACTTGACCTTTCATTAGGAACAGTTGTGTATAGACAGACAATATTGACGTGTCCACTTGACCTTTCATTAGGAACAGTTGTGTATAGACAGACAATATTGACGTGTCCACTTGACCTTTCATTAGGAACAGTTGTGTATAGACACACAATATTGACGTGTCCACTTGACCTTTCATTAGGAACAGTTGTGTATAGACAGACAATATTGACGTGTCCACTTGACCTTTCATTAGGAACAGTTGTGTATAGACAGACAATATTGACGTGTCCACTTCACCTTTCATTAGGAACAGTTGTGTATAGACAGACAATATTGACGTGTCCACTTCACCTTTCATTAGGAACAGTTGTGTATACACAGACAATATTGACGTGTCCACTTGTCCTTTCATTAGGAACAGTTGTGTATAGACACACAATATTAACGTGTCCACTTGACCTTTCATTAGGAACAGTTGTGTATAGACACACAATATTGACGTGTCCACTTGACGTTTCATTAGGAACAGTTGTGTATAGACAGACAATATTGACGTGTCCACTTGACCTTTCATTAGGAACAGTTGTGTATAGACAGACAATATTGACATGTCCACTTGACATTGCCATCTCTAGCAGGAGGCATTCTATATTGTTTCACACAAAATAACGTCCATTGCTGATATTGAGAAATTAACATGCATTTAGATCATAAAAAAATTGGGAGAGATAAGCCAGAATGGTATGTGAAATCATACTCAGAGGAAATTATCAACCTCTGGCAAGAAAACCTCTGGCAAGAAAATCTTTCTCGCACTATGATCGTACAAAAACAAGAATATAATGCTGAAATTGAAACATTACCATGCATTTTACATCAAAACAACATTGTGAGAGATGGTATGTGATGTCATGCCCAGAGAAAAACGATTGACCTCTGACAAACTCTCTCACTAATATCATACAAAACCATGAATATGATACTGATATCTAGACATTACCATGCATTTAGATCAAACAGAATTGGGAGTGACAAGCCAGGCATAGTATCTAAAATTATACCCAGAGGAAACCATCAACTTCTGGCAAGTGATCTGACAATCTTCCTCGCACTAATATCATACAAATTTAAGAAAATAATGCTGATATCAAGACATTACCATGCAATTAGATCAAATAAAATTGAGAGTGACAAGCCAGGCATAGTATCTAAAATTATACCCAGAGGAAACCATCAACTTCTGGCAAGTGATCTGACAATCTTTTACACTAATATCATACAAATTCAAGAAAATAATGCTGATATCAAGACATTACCATGCAATTAGATCAAACAAAATTGGGAGTGACAAGCAGGGATAGTATCTGAAATTCACAGTGTGGGAACGGAAGTTGAGTCAAACTGTACAGTTGTCGGTAGCTCTGTTAATCGAAGCGAGGAATGAAAACAGTGGAGTCAAACGCAAGAAAAAATATGTAAAATTACTGTTGTTATGAAGTGTTGTGAGATTTTTCATAGGTACATGGATCTCACTATGTTAATGCAATTTTTAATTATCCAACACATTTTGTGAAAAATCAAGCCTAAAACTTTAATTTGTTTGTTGAACATGATTGATCACAGCGGAATTGTCATGAATTCACGATTTATTCTCAATTTTCTCTATATTACTATTCTATTTAATACCATTCTGAAGACAGTTTGCAAGCTATGAATGTTAAAAATAACTTGTGACTTATTACAGTACTTACAAGTTTTGAGAAACTTAAAAACACGATTTTATTGGACTGTGTGGTTTTCTGTTTACTGTACAGGTAGCTCACATTTTATGAAATTGTACTGTACAGGTAGCTCGCAACCGGCATTCAAATTCAAGGTATAGAAAGTATAAAAAACGCTTTCATTTAATAGAAATGCATGTATCACGATTAATTTCTTGAAAAAAAACAAGGTTTGATTTTTATATTTGGGTTTCAGGGGTATAAAAGTAGGGTTAATATCTAAAATGCGTGTATCAGGCGTGACATTCATATTCTAAGGCAATCAACGATCTAAAATACATCAAGTCATAAAAAGGACATGGTCAGACAATACTGTTCTATATAAATTAAGGCAAATATTGTTTATCATGAACAATATACAACTGAATACTATTATGACTCTAAAATAGTAAAAGGATATAGATATAATCTTAGAATGAGAGAATCACGCGTGGGTAACGCATTTTAAAAGACACCTAAATCGTAGATCTATGGCATAAATTGTCTAAATATCACAAAGCACAGTTTATACGTTTACTTTGCGTTTTGTAATCAAGATTAACCAAATCAATCATATCTTGTATTATCCCTGGTGAAATATTCTTGATATGGTTTGAAAATCATCGTTAACCAGGACGTTTTTGGATCAAGATTGCGTTGTGAACACTGACCTTGGTTTTTCCAACCACCCATGAAACGAAGTAACGTTCCCTTAAACAATTTAGAACCAATGTGCCAGAACTGTCTAACTTCAGCTGATTATCTCATCACATGACTGTCCTTTGTAGAAAACCATTCGATTACCTCTAGAAACAGTAAATATGAAATGATTTTCATTGGAAAAGCATTTTGCATCAGAACTGAAGGCTATTAAATTTCAAGTATTAATCTTCATGCTCATACTCTCTAAGAATTGCAATTACTTTCGGTAGCATTTCTGATAGCGTTTGTGGAAGCGGTACATCTGCTGGTGTCATTTCATCCATTAAGGAACGGTAAAAGATGGCCCCGTCTGGCATGCATTTGTACATGATGTTTCTATGATATTTAATCTGTAACAGATAAATTCGGGAAGCTGTAGATTAGAAAATCTTCTTCGTCCATATTGTTGTCAGATGTATCATCATGTTGTGAATTCTTTGTAGGCGTAGAGTGTAACAAAAATTTCTTTGGTGTTTGGAATGGAGAATCGTTTGGGCGTTTTGAATTTTTATTTTTTCAGTTAATTCGTTTGGTATAAGAATGTTGTTGTCTTTCTCGTATTCCCTTCGGATGATGTGGAAATTTTTAATTCGAATATCTCCTTGATTGAGGTCTGTGTTATTAACTGCTTGTGAAATATTATACAATGGTCGACAACCTCAGAAAAATTTAATTTTGCTTTACTTTTGCAGTATAAACAATGGAATCGTTTCGGTGTTTTTTAACATCTGAAATTAAGAAAATGTTGCAATAGTATATATATATTATTGCAACATTTTCTTAATTTCAGATGCTATATAATATATATATATATATATATATATATATATATATATATATAATATATATATATAAAAACTATAATGGTAGGAACAGTTCATAATTGTGTATGTCGAAAGGAGACTATTACCCCCACCCACAGAAAAAATAAGAATAAGAATACACAATTATGAACTGTTCCTACCATTATAGTTTTTATTTTTTATGTAATCTGTATACAACGTTAATTCTATTTGGATTTATATATATATGAAAATGTTGCAAAAAATTAAAATAAACCAGAAATGTCGAAAGGAGACTATTACCCCCACCCACAGAAAAAATAAGAATAAGAATTTCAGCGGACACGATATTGTGACGGAAAAACTAAAATTTGACCTCATGACCTTGACCTTATGCAACACATCGTCTCATGTTGGTTTACATTTGTGCTAAGTTTGATCCAAATCCATCGGTAGACGTGGAAGATATGGTGCAGGTACGATATTGTGGCAAAAAACTAATATTTGACCTCATGACATTGACCTTTGACACATCAGCTCATGTTGTTTTACATCTGTGCCAAGTTTGGTCAAAATCTATTGATAGACATGGAGGATATGGAGCGGACACGATATTGAGACAGACAACCAGACGGATGGACGGACGGGCGGACAGACAGGGTGATTTCTATATACCCCCTGAAATTCGTTTGCGGGGGGGGGGTATAATAATGCATTCAACCTTGAATTATTATTTGTTTGAATTTTGAGCTACCTGTACAGAAAAATTACAGATATTTAGAGCTACCTGTACAGTATTTTTCGAGCTACCTGTACAGTAAACAATCTCCAAGGTGCAAAGAAAAATCTTATTTATAACAATAACCATTTAAAGGAGGGTGATGTCATCTTAATATATGTGTAACTTTATATTAAAAGCTGTCTTAAGTATTGTTTGTTACACTAGAAAATTCATCACGCTAGAGAATTTACGCATTTTTTCGCTATAAGTCGATGTATTTTATCTCACTGTCTCGTGTTCAAGTGCTATTATTGTCGAGCGTATAATGATATAAGTGACAACGAATTCTTAAAATGGTAAATAATTTTCATCGTCAAATTTCTCCTTTTGAATTTCTATCCAGATCTTGCATTATATGCTTAATACAAGTTAAAAAGTAACCACCAACCGTTTCAGACATCTTGTTTTTATTTCGTCTCTCGCTTCAATTAACAGAGCTACCGAAAACTGTACAGTTTGACTCAACTTCCGTTCCCACACAGTGAAATTGTACCCAAGGAAACCGTCGATCTTTGGCAAGTGTTCTGACAATCTTCCTCGCACTAAGATCATACAAATTCGAGAGTAAAATGCTGATATGGGAGCCAGAATACTATCTGAAATAACCAAAATCAAGAAAATATTGCAAAGTAATAACAACACAACACTATAGTTCTTTTTCTGATATATGAGTTTATTCTATTAAAAAATATGTAAAAAAAAATCATCTTGAGGCCGCCTGCAGCAATCACACACAGCCAGTGAGTGTGTTTTAACCTTGTGTCCTAAATACTTATACATATGTTACAAATTATAGAAAGTTTGTTACAAGCATTTAAAAGACTATGTTACTGTTATTTTATGTGAAAAATGTGCTTGTTTTGGGGGGATTTTATTTTTTTTTTTTGTTAATCTTTTGTCAGTTCTGCAGTGATCTGTTATTTATTTCATCATGTACCAGTAATTTGATTTTGCACACATAATTTTGCAATTCACAAGTACGTACCACAAATTTTTAGCAATTCACAAGTACCTACCACATGTTCAAAAACAACAGCCATTATGTTCATTGAAAGCAAACAATTTATAGTCTGTTTCAAAATATCATTACAGTAAAACATGTTAATAATGAAGACTTTATTTTTAACTTCGTTATAAAGCGACTTTGTCATATTGTTTCAATTTGTTATATAAAGACTTGTATAAAAAAGCGGTCTGCCCCAATATCTGACTTCGTACTATCCATGTATTCGGTTTAAGCGTGTTTGTTATGTTCGTATTTTACTGTACATCTTGAAGTCATTATTTTGAACATTTTCATTCTAGAACAAAAATATGCTTACAAAGGTAGCCATATTGTTCAAAGGGAGATAACAATGAAGATATATATATATATATAAGGTTATTATTATTGCAATTTATGTATAAATTGGTAACAAATATTTGATTCCAGCTAAGTCCAGCTTAGATTTATGTACATGTACAAAAAATTAACATTAATGATAATATAAAAATATATATACATTACCAGGGCCCACAAAGGTCCACTTTTGGCCCAAAGGTTAATGAACCAGTCACTTTTAATATTTAGGGTCCAAAAAACAAAAATTTATTGATTAAAAAAATGCAATTAAGTGGTTCAGTATCAGTGAATATTCTAAGAAATTGGAAAATTTAACAAGTATTTATTTTTTCGGACCACATTAAAGGCTTCATGTCAAACTCCTATCGGTGGTTTTCATAACCTTGCGATGCTATATAAGATAAAGCACGGCCTAGTGGACATGCCAGGAAACAAATATCTAATAGCAAGTGACCGTCGAACCAGAGAAGGACACAGATACAGATATAGAGGATCTTAGACCCCTAACGAGTCTAAGATTCTATATATCACATAACTCAAAATACCGAGGCATAATGACATGTACATATTATTTGATGCCATGTAGAAACAGACGATTTCTATCTAGGTCAGACAAATCACCTCCAAATTAACTGCGAGAGTAAGAATATAGTTCTATTTGGTTGCAGTAAAAGTAAATTAATCAACTAGAAAAAAAGACATAATCAGTATGTAAGTTTAAATCATAATATTTTTCTGAATGCATCAAAATTATTTTTCAAAGAATCGGAAAGTCTTCAAAAGTCTAAAAATAAACAACAGACTGACACAGTTTTCATATGACGTCATTAGGCACGACCACTACATAAATCAGAAGCGTGATAACTGATTACGTCACAATCAAGTGATATTACATGGGTACCTGTGTAATACGAAAAATATTACACCGTTTTATTTCATCAATAAACAGGAGGGTTATGTGATATAACATCGTACCAACAAGGACTGTTACAGATACTCCTTCTTTCCCAGGACAATACAACAATGGAACAGACTCCCATTAGAGGCTGCAGCAGCTCCATCAGGACCAGACTTCATGGTCTTACTGGATAGGCTACCAGTAGACCTCCTACATCCCACTGAATATACAGCTCTTTATTGTTTTTAACTGTGAATAGTGCCTTAAGAGGTTTTTAACCATCCATCTCATGCTCGAGTAAGTGATACACTCCAGGAGGAGGCCTACTCAGTATACCGAAGGAGAAGAAGAACGATTAAAAGTCCTTTGAAAAGACCCTATTAATTTTTTTTATCTAAGACTAGGTGGAACTGTTGGTCTTTGATCTTGGACCAGGACTGGTCCAAGAGGAAATCTGGTAGCCTTTGACCTTGGTCCAAGGGGAAATCAATTGGTCATGGACCTTGGACTGTAAGGATTTGGTGAGCCCTGGTGGTTGTTACAAATGTTAAAACTAATAAAAATAACAAATAAATGTTTATATTATCAGTGTGTTGAACAAAATTATCCAATAATAAAATAGAAAAATGTCAAATTAGTGAAAATTATTAAATATTAAACTATACAACAAGATATATCTGATAAAGAATGCATTTGGTTACTTTAAATTTAAATCAGTACACCTATACCCAGTACATTTTCTTTTATTTCAATTTAAAAATCATTTATTTTTGTGTAACCAGTGTTCAGTCTAGCAGGTGACCTTGCAGTAATGGACCTGAAATGAAAATAAAGGCCTAAACTTATACTGGCATTGGGCAAACTTTTTGTCCATCTTTTCAACCTGGGTCTGCAATGGCCTTAAAATGAAATAAAGGCCTAAACTTATACTGGCATTGGGCAAACTTTTTGTCCATCTTTTTAACTTGGGTCAGCAATGGCCTTAAAATGAAAAAAAGGCAGAGAAAAATACCCCAGTGGGCAAACTATGACCCATCTTTTCAAAGGTCAGCAATGGCCCTAGAATGAAAATAAAGGCCCAAAAAATACTTGCATTGGGCAAACTATGGCCCATCTTTTTAATTTGGGTCAGCAATGGCCCTAGAATTAAAATAAAGGCCCAGAAAAATACTGGCATTGGGCAAACTATGGCCCATCTTTTCAATATTAGACAAGTGTTGGTAATTCTGTGTCCCTATTTGTTTTACTTATAATAAGACATATAATTTTTCAATGACACAATTCCAACTTCCAAATTTTCCCAATTTATGAAAAATTTGTGAATTCTCCAAAAACCAAAAGGCTGAATGAGTTTGTTGAAATGGGCATCAAAATCACTGGTCAAATATAACAGTATGTTATTACTATTACTATGTTTCACAAATCAAAACCAAAAAAAGGAATGTTAACAGGCCAAACTACACAAATCTCTTATTATTCTCTGTACAAAGGTTGAACAGAATTCGGAAGACAATACCAAATTGTCACATATACACCTCTCTTCATTCAGGGGATATAATAATAATAATAATAATAATAATAATAACATTACATACAAATTGGAATAATAAAACAGAAACCCCTTCATTTTGGGAATAATAATAATAATAATAATAATATCCATAACAATCAAATAAAAAAATTAGAAAAAATATATACACAAGATGGCATAATTAAACAAACCAAATTTCCCCACTTCATTTTTGGAATATAAAATAATAAAATTAATAATAATAATAATAATAACAAATTAAAGATATTTGAAAAAAACATACACAAGATGGAATAATCAAACAAAACCAAATCCCCCCTTCATTTTTGGTATATATGTTAATAATACCGTAATAATAATAATAATAATAATAATTATAATATCCATAGCAAATTTAAATAATAGATGGAGTAATAAAACACAGGTGTTCCATCTTAAAATATTCTTATAAGTTGGTGCATTATAACAATGTTCTATTATGTATATTTGAGTGGACGGATTTTTTTTAGTATCACAAAAAATTGTAAACTTAACAAATATAATAAAAACTAATTTAAGTCAACTGTTCTAGCAGTTTAAGTAAAATTTGAATTTTTCAATAAGAAAATAATATTCTATAATGAATAAATTATCCAAAAAAAAAAAAAAAAAAAAAAAAAATATATAAATAAATAACATACATGTATATTTAATTGAAAATGGAGAAAAAAATTCTCATAACTATTTTTTTTTTGCAAGAATAGTCTCAAAAGTCACTTTTGAGAAACTTCTTAGACAAGAAAAATTGAATTTCAATTTAATCAACATGACCTTTGTGCACTTAAATGGTGTGCATAAAGGGAATGATAAATTATATAAATCCTCATTAATGACTTTTAACATTTTCAACAATTGTTTAAATTTTCAAACTTTTCAACATATAAATTTATGACATTAAATAACAAAAGTCAGAATATAATTAATCTATATTCTTCTTCTAATCAAAGGTAACTTGACATTAATTCCTTTCCACACCTCATTTGTATATTAAATTAAATTTCATTTTTTTTTTCATTTCATTTGTCATGCTTGTCTTTTCAGAATTTCATCTGAATCCCCAATTAAACTTAACGAAATGTTACCAAAACAATTTTGTCTTCCTTTTCCACTAAAATCTACAAAAATATTCCTTTCAAATACTCCTTTTCTGCTTATAAAATTTTTAAAGTTGCTTTCTGCATAATAATTTTAAAAATTACATAAATTTTAAAAAATCCTTTCTGCAACTCCACTTCTATGCTTATAGAATTTTTAAGTCACTTTCTGCATAATAATTTATAAATTTCATTTATAAAAAGAATCCTTTCTGCAACCCAACTTCGCTTATAGAATTTTTTAAGCCACTTTCTGCATAATAATTTTAAAATAACATTAATAAAAAAATCCTTGCTGCAACTCCACTTCTCTGCTTATAAAATTTTTAGAGTCACTTTCTGAATAAAATTTCAAAATTACTATTCAATTAATAAAAGAAAAATTTTGTATATTAAGTAAATAACAACTCTGGTTATCAGAGGAGAAATACGGTAAGGAGTCGTGTGTTAGCAAAGTTTGGCCAGCACTTCCCAGAATCTATTTTTAGATTTACAACATCTTCTTTTTCTCAGGATATGATCCAGAGCTACTTGGTGTTGGAGAGGAAGTGTCGTAATCTCTGTCGGCATGGAAACCACTCCTAGTATGGGCCGTCCGTCTTCCTCGAACCTACAACATCATTAAAATGAGACTTTAGATAACTGTAATCATTTACACACAATAAAGATAACCAATAGTTTGTTAGAAACAATTACAGTGAAACCTTGTTATAACACCCCTTGATAACTTTGCCACCTCCCTTATCACCAAAGTAAATCCTTGTTATAACGCCCCTTGATAACTTTGCCACCTCCCTAATCACCACAGTAAAACCTTGTTATAACACCCCTCGATAGCTTTGCCACTTCGCTTATCACCACAATAAAACTTTGTTATAACACCCCTTGATAACTTTGCCACCTCGCTTATCACCACAGTAAAACCTTGTTATAACACCCCTCGATAGCTTTGCCACTTCACTTATCACCACAGTAAAACCTTGTTATAACACCCCTTGATAACTTTGCCACCTCGCTTATCACCAGGGTAAAACCTTGTTATAACACCTCTTGATAACTTCGCCACCTCCCTTATCACAACATTAAAACCTTGTTATAACGCCCCTTGATAACTTTGCCAATTCGCTTATCACCACAGTAAAACCTTGTTATAACGCCCCTCGATAACTTTGCCACCTCGCTTATCACCACAGTAAAACCTTGTTATAATGCCCCTCGATAACTTTGCCACCTCGCTTATCACCACAGTAAAACCTTGTTATAACAGCCCTCGATAACTTTGCCACCTCGCTTATCACCACAGTAAAACCTTGTTATAACAGCCCTCGATAGCTTTGCCACCTCGCTTATCACCACAGTAAAACCTTATTATAATGCCCCTCGATAACTTTGCAACCTTGCTTATCACCACAGTACAGTACAACCTTGTATAATGTCCCTTGATAACTTTGCCACCTTGCTTATCACCACAGTACAGTACAACCTTGTTATAATGCCCCCAAATAACTTTGCCACCTTGCTTATCACCACAGTACAGTACAACCTTGTTATAATGCCCCCAAATAACCTTGCCACCTCGCTTATCACCACAGTACAGTACAACCTTGTTATAATGCCCCCAAATAACTTTGCCACTTTGCTTATCACCACAGTACAGTACAACCTTGTTATAATGCCCCCAAATAACTTTGCCACCTTGCTTATCACCACAGTACAGTACAACCTTGTTATAATGCCCCCAAATAACTTCGCCACCTTGCTTATCACCACAGTACAGTACAACCTTGTTATAATGCCCCCAAATAACTTCGCCACCTGGCTTATCACCACAGTACAGTACAACCTTGTAATAATGCCCCCAAATAACTTGCCACCTCGCTTATCACCACAGTACAGTGCAACCTTGTTATAATGCCCCCAAATAACTTTGCCACTTTGCTTATCACCACAGTACAGTACAACCTTGTTATAATGCCCCCAAATAACTTTGCCACCTTGCTTATCACCACAGTACAGTACAACCTTGTTATAATGCCCCCAAATAACTTTGCCACCTTGCTTATCACCACAGTACAGTACAACCTTGTTATAATGCCCCCAAATAACTTCGCCACCACAGTTATTACTACAGTAGAGTAAAACTTCATTATAAAGCCCCTTGATAAGTATGCCAACTCACTTTCCACCACACTATTTTGAAATCCAAAAATTCAAATGTTTTTTCGTTTTTCAGTCTCTCTCAATTTATTGCCAAAACCTTTGTTAGCACCAAAATCTGTCTGACCAAATGTTGTTGATGAATCAGAATTTATCATGTTTTTATTTGATATGGATTCAGTTTCCTCATAAAAAATTTTGTTATTTTGGGAATTTTTAAAAACAAATGAAAAGGGATGATCATGTGGCACATTGCTGAACCCCAATCTAACAATGACTCAAAATATTCCTTAGAAATACAGAATGTTTTAGTTAGTTTGTAATTGCAACCACAAACTGCAACCAACTATCCCTCATGACAAAAAAGTTGTCTGAATTTTGTCTGAAAATTCTGGGTTTTATTAATTTTCCAGAATTTTAAACAGTTTTACATTTTCAGAATGAATTCAAAATTTTCAGACAAAAAACTGAATACACTTCTATATAAGGCTTGGATATTATGTCTATTTAACTTACATTAGGAACACTTCCCCGTGAACCCATCAGGTCTAACTTACATTAGGAACACTTCCCCGTGAACCCATCAGGTTTAACTTACATTAGGAACACTTCCCCGTGAACCCATCAGGTTTAACTTACATTAGGAACACTTCCCCGTGAACCCATCAGGTTTAACTTACATTAGGAACACTTCCCCCTGAACCCATCAGGTTTAATTTACATTAGGAACACTTCCCTGTAAACCCATCAGGTTTAACTTACATTTGGAACACTTCCCTGTGAACCCATCAGGTTTAACTTACATTAGGAACACTTCCCCGTGAACCCATCAGGTTTAACTTACATTAGGAACACTTCCCCCTGAACCCATCAGGTTTAATTTACATTAGGAACACTTCCCTGTGAACCCATCAGGTTTAACTTACATTAGGAACACTTCCCTGTGAACCCATCAGGTTTAACTTACATTAGGAACACTTCCCTGTGAACCCATCAGGTTTAACTTACATTAGGAACACTTCCCCGTGAACCCATCAGGTTTAACTTACATTAAGAACACTTCCCCCTGAACCCATCAGGTTTAACTTACATTAGGAACACTTCCCCCTGAACCCATCAGGTTTAACTTACATTAGGAACACTTCCCTGTGAACCCATCAGGTTTAACTTACATTGGAAACACTTCCCCGTGAACCCATCAGGTTTAACTTACATTAGGAACACCCCGTGAACCCATCAGGTTTAACTTACATTAGGAACACTTCCCTGTGAACCCATCAGGTTTAACTTACATTAGGAACACTTCCCCGTGAACCCATCAGGTTTAACTTACATTAGGAACACTTCCCCGTGAACCCATCAGGTTTAACTTACATTAGGAACACTTCCCTGTGAACCCATCAGGTTTAACTTACATTAGGAACACTTCCCTGTGAACCCATCAGGTTTAACTTACATTAGGAACACTTCCCTGTGAACCCATTAGGTTTTCTAGACCCTTTGATCCCTTTTCTAGGGCTTTCTTCACATCTTTGTCCATTCCGGGTATACCGATATCACCAAACACCTGTAATATTAATCAAAATACTTAAAACACACAAAGCAATTCTCAGGGGTTCCTTGTATAAGATTTCTCACTATGGAACAAGGAATTCCGTCTATTTTCATGTTGTCTGTTGGAAGTAAATTTCTTGATCTAGCACTATGTTCCTGTTCTCTCTCAGAGTTGAGTTGAGTAAAGGTGTTCCGTCCCAGTCAAAAATATTTCACTTATATTGAGATGTTGACAGCGATAGACGAAGGTGCAGAAATTTTGCCTGTGGTTTATGCTGATGGCATTATATATATAGCAGGGTCCTTTATCGTGACACACCTACTGTGGTACAGGACAGTGACTTTCATTTTGCAATGCCAAGTGCATGGCGAAAGAATAGTCACTTTCAATTTTCAAGTCTTTGGTCAGACCTGATCGGGGTTCGAACAAACAACCTCTAATTTATGGAGCGAGCAATCTACCAACTGAGCTACCAAGTGGTTACTGTCCCTTCTTCCCAAGAGTTGCATGATTAGGATTTTTTTTACAGGCAGCTACTCGAAACGAAACTTGAACTGAATACAGTAACATGTTGTTGTTGATGTTGAATGCTGCTTAACGCTGCATCAGTAATTTTTAAAGCTTTTCCTGACAAGAACTTCTCACAACTCAAGTTAATGATTTGCAAATCTTCTATCTACATTGATGATTTGTACTATCTTTAAAGATAGTGCTTCATAGTTTTGAAGATTTACTGCAGACAAGAATTATATAGATGGAAAGAAGGAAGGAAGGACAGAACTTCAAATTCAATATCCCCCTCTTTCTTTGAAAAAGGAAGGGGGGTGGTAGAGGTATAATTAGAGAATGGAAAATGACATCACTTTGCAATGACATTGAACAATGTTCATACTAAATAGTTTTGGAGACATCCTCCAGTAAAGACATATTGTATAGTTGTTTAATCCTGTGGGGATAAAATTCCACGGTTCAGACACAGGAAGTTATTCACGGTTATAAAATTTCACAATGCAGTGATCAGTGTTTACAATTTTCTGTAGAAATTATCTAAGTCTAATAGCCAATACACACACACACAGATTAATTTCATGATTTTTTTGTCTTAAGATTTTTGTTTCATGATACTTTACTGTACACGGAGTCATACACATCTCTTGAGATTGTAAACAAAGTATAATCTTCCCGCCAAAATAGTTCTGACTGAGGAAGATGAAATTCTTGTTGCTGTGTGTTTTATTCTAATTTATAAAGCAATACGGGTACAACAATTACAACAATTTGTTCTTTCAACATTTTGAAGAGCCTTGGACCATTCATCATTTTTATTGTATCCATCACAAGAAATGTTCCATAGAACTTCTTCACTTCCCCATAGTTCAATAAGCTGCTTCACATCTTTGTTAGAAAATGCAATGTCAGCCATTTTGAACATGTGCTTACCACTTATCCCTATCTGATTGGTTAAAAATATGAGGTCACCTAATACATGTATTAGGAATTAAAGCAGTGCTCTAGTCTTGATACAGTTTTATGAGATTTTGAAAATCTTAAGATTCCATGTATCAGTGGTGTACAAACTAGAAGATTAATTTCAAGATACAAGTATCATCAAAGCCGCATGAAAATATTCACGTGGTACATGTATTTAATTTTGCGCTATTAAGTCAAACCCCGAATATAGCGATTAATTAAATCCCCAGTGAATAAAAGCAACTATACCGTATTTGGACAGATGAATGGACAGAGAGAAGGATTAAAGTTCAAATTTAATAAGCCTTTTTTCTTCAAACAGCGGGGGATAAAAACTGCGGAGTTTTTGAGCATGAAAACAATAATATGATCTACAGTAACTTGATATTTATATACCTCTACAATGGCGCCATCTGGTAGTCTTAGGAAGTGTCGATAAAGCTCACGGAGTCCATCCAGATGAATTGTGTGTACAGAAACATGAGTTGTAATCTCTTTACGTCCTTCGATATGTTCCTTGTGTTCAATGCCATTCTCATCCCAAATGCTTTCCTCAATCTGAAAAATAAAAAAGAGTGGAGCGAGTGGCGTAATGGAGTTTAGAGCTGGCGGAGGAAACCCAGAGTACCAGGTGGTTAATGGTTCTCATACAAGATACATTCCTCAAACTGAAAAATTACAAGTGAAGTCAGTGGCGTAATGAAGTTTAGAGCTGTAGGAGGAAGCCAGAGTACCAGGTGGTTAGTGGATGTTCCTGAATGCTATCATAATCAAGTAAGTTATGGAGTAGCGTAACTGAGTTTTACGCCCCAGTCAAGATTTTTTAACTTACATCGAGGCAGTCAGTTCAGGGATGGTGGAGGAAACCAGATTTCCAGATGGTCAATGGATGTTCCTGAAAGCTATCAACATTCCTATAAAGGAATTATTGAGTTTTACACCCGAGTCAATATACTTTCACTTATATATAGACAGTCATTTCAGAGATAGAGGAGGAAACCAGACTACCTTGAGAAAAACCAACAAACTTCAGTAAGCAAACTGACATATATTCTCACATTAGGATCTGTCCTGAGTGCGGATTAAAACCCAGGACACGAGGTGGCACTGTGATCTGTAAACATGGATATTAAATTAAACCACTTGGTTACTAAGGCTACGAAAAATACAGATCCTGAGTGCGAATTCAAACCTAGGACAGGAGGTGGCACTGTGATCTGTAAACATGGATATTAAATTAAACAACTTGGTTACTAAGGCTATGAAAAAATAACAAGAGTGTACCTTAATTTATATTTAACAATTTTTAAACACAATTATGTCACTCATCAAAGAAGTAAAAAATGATAAATTTGCACAGGCAAAAAAGCGCTACTGGTACATGTGCTTAAAAAGACATACTGTATTTGAACTGGCACACAAAAAGCATGTACAACAATACATGTAGTACAAAACCAATGTTTCTGTTTACACAAAACTAACACAAAAAATTCATGGTTCCCACTGTAGTGTAATCTACATAATGAAACAGACTATAGTTTAATATAGATAATGTATACTTTGACGTTTAATTTTCACCTTTCTTTATTAAAATTTCCCTGACAGAATTCCATTTTTTCCCATTCTAATGCACTTCTAAACAAGAATGCTGCTACATGAAGCAAGAAAAACCCCTTTACATTTTTGCCATTAAACTGTTAGTAAAGTGCTGCTACATGCAGCAGGAAAAACCCATTTTCATTTTTGCCATTAAACTGTTAGTAAAATGCTGCTACATGTAGCTTTCATTTTTGCCATTAAATTGTTAGTAAAGTACTGCTACATGCAGCAAGAAAACCCCATTTACATTTTTGCCATTAAACTTTTAGTAAAGATGGCAATGATGACAAAGGACAGAGAGACATAATAAATAACACAATTACAGTCAAACCTGTCTATAAAGGCCACCCAAGGGAACCAGTAAAAGTTGCCTTTATATTACATGTACAGTCAAACCTGTCTATAAAGGCCACCAAAGGGAACCAGTAAAAGTAGCCTTTATGGGCAGGTGACCCTTATATACAGGTTCAAATCATATGAATAAAGAACAATTGGGATACAATTCTATTTGTCTTTATAAGCAGGTAGCCCTTATATAAACTAGTAGCCTTTAAGGCATGTTGGACTTTAAATATCGTATGAAAGAGAAACAAAAAATAAGGCTGTAGTCTATAATATGTCCTGACTCGTTCAGTAGTGTGGGAGGAGAAGACTGGATAAGAAAAAACATTATTACAATTTAAAGGGAAACAACTCTTGATAAAAAAAATCCATAAAATTCCCTGACCTTGAAAACAAATTTCCTGACTTTTCCCTAACCTTGAAGGAACCCTGCCTCCCATACCCCCTCCCCTTTGAAGCATGGGAACCATAAAATTACAAAATATATAACAATAAGATTATTACATCTTCTTCTTCCCATATGTAGTCATAAACTGCCACTTTTCTCCTCTCTCCTTCCTCTCCACGCCATTTTTCTGACTTGTTGACAATGTAATTCAATTCCTGGTTCGAGACTTCTAAGTCATATGGCATGAAGAATTTCTCTTCTTTGCCATGAAGACGCCAAAATACGTCCAGCAAACGTCCATTATTGTGAAGTCTGAAGTGATTAAACATGATAAATTTATATAAACAAACATAATAATCAATGTCCAAATCACAATCCCAAAGTAAAGTAAAAACTAACATAACAATCCATGTCCAAATCACAATCCCACAGCAAAGTAAAACAAATATACCAATCCATGTCCAAATCACAACATCAAAGTAAAGTAAAAACAAACATTAACAATCCATGTCCAAATCACAATCTCAAAGCAAAGTAAAACAAACATAACAATCCATATCCAAATCATCATTCCAAAGTCAAAAACAAACATACTAATCCATGTCCAAATCACAACCCTAAAGCAAAGTAACAACTTTGAAACTGTCAAACTAGGATAAATATGTTAGCTTCCAGCAGAGAAGTGAGGTCAGGTGCTCAGGAAGGCTAAGTGCCTCCTGATTAGCTAGCAACAGGTGTTATTTTTAATTTGAAATATATTTTTTATAAATTTATATTTTTTATAAATTAACAAACGAATTTGAATATTTCTTTTATTCAATAAATATAATTAACTCCTCTGATAACAAGTATATAGCAAAGTAAAAAAATGTTGGTACCGTAATTATCTCCCTTTCTATTTAGTCATAAACCTACAAGATTCGCCTATCTTGATCATTATAATTTTAAAAAATTATTCTTAAACTTTTTTGACCTGAAAGTGTTTAATAAGATCTTAACCTGATTTCTCAGACACTACAGTTATCTCCCTTTATTAGTTATGTCAATGTCTTGAAGAAAAACACATAAAGGATAAACAAAGATTGAGATCGCTGGCCATGCCCACAACGTTCTGACAAAGGGCCGGCATGCTTGATTTAAACGCAAAAGGAATGAAAACTTGACCTGAATTGTGCCATTTACTGACATTGTTGAGACTAGTACGTCATTAGTTGCCGTGATGGCAGTCAATGTCGGAACATAAAAGACATGGCCAGCGATGCATCAATTAACAAGACATGCACAAGTTTGTAATTATTTCTGAATAAATTTTTTTTAACTTAAGTTTAGTTAATTTTGGTCATCTTCTTTGGAACAACAAATGGACATTTTTGTCAAACATCAAACTAGACACAAATGTTACATGTAGTATAAACTTGAAGTCATTTTCCAAATGACACCTTTAAAATGACTTAATATCCTTGAAATTAACAAAGTTATTAAGAGTTCAATTTATCAGATTTATGTTTAGGAAAATCTGAGTTAAGGAATGACTGCGACACTAGGGCAAGATCCTATGAATCAGCAGAAGTGCTAGTACATTTATCTCCCTTAATAGAATTATCTCCCCTAAACAATGACATAACATTTATCTCCCTCGATCAGTTATCTCTCTTGAGTAGACTTACCTCAAGAAATACATGTATATTATCGACGCCGTCATGAACATGCAGAAAGTATACAGGAAAGCCGTTATAAATATTCCCGCTAACCCTGATCCTTCAGCACGGTAAAAATGCCAGTACAGCTTGGCGCAGTCGGCTATCGGCTCAGTACTTCCCTGTACATAACGCTACAATTAAATTATATAGATGTTTATTTCAAAAATCATATTTCATTCATTATAATTGTGAGTTTTCATTTCAATACTCGCAATGCAACTTTTATTCATATATTTATTTATTAGTCCATAAAAAACCTTTCTTCAACACCTGCCCATTTTTTTTAAATTCATTAATCTGTCGGGAAACCAAAAACTAAGGCTGTAGTGCATAATACTATATAAATATTACATATCTGACAGGGTGACAGCACATATTATCAGCCCAATAAAGCATTTTTGCGGAGGCATAAGCCGAGGTTGACAATGTTTTTCAAGGAGAGACATACAATATGTACCGACACCCTGTCAGAAATGTGATATTTATTTTTTACTGTAAACCTAGGCAATCATTAAAATATTTCAACTTCAATATGTTTTGGTGTTACTGCAGACCCTTGCATAAGCAAAACTGATAACATGTTTCAATCAAAGCTCCTAGTATAGCGTGCAAGTTTAACCTGGCCATTTGGCCTTTAATTTGAATGTTCAAACAGACATATCCATTGTGTAATGAAGGGGTTATATAAAGTTGATATATAAGGATAGATGATAGTAATACTGGATACCGAGTGTTTATAGTAATGGAACACACTGTCTTACTTAAATCACAGTCTATTGACCCAATCTAGTATTCAAATTAAAGGTCAAACGGCCAGGTCAAACTTGACACACTATACATGTGGAAATCTTCAACTGCATTTCAGAAGCAGGCCAAGCAAATATTACGAATGGACTTATAGACAGACAGGAACATAAACATATATATGTATAAAACCAGAATGAATTTTACCCAATGAAAGCAAGAGCTAGAATCCTCGTGATGTATCACCTAATGAAAGTATCAATGAACCAGGTCGGGATATCCCAAACATGCTGATGTTTACGAAATATTATTGTGCTGCACTGATAAATACTTGCAACAGAAAAGTATAAAATAAAACCGACCTACACCAATAAGGATAGCTCTTACCACTTGAACACTAAAATACTCCCTGTAGTTAACACAATTCACTTTTATTACATCTGGACATTATAAAGCATCTAACGAACTATTTATTTCATGAACGGATAAAAGTCAGAGTAGTTGTTCGGTGAATCGCTCTCAGATTTTTCAAGCTCTATGCGAATACTACCAGGGAAGTAACTTCCCTGTTCATAAATATGGATTAACATCTCTAGAAACAAGCACCATGGAAAGTTACAAAAAAAGTTTTTTGATGTCATATAAACAAATGTTATAGAAATAAGTTGGTAATTAAATCCATTTTTCAAAAAAGTTCAGTAAAATAAACAAATGTACAGTATAACCTGTGTATAAAGATCCACCAAATGGAATGAGCAAAAGTGGACTTAATAGACAGGTGGACTTTATATAAAGGGTCATTATTAAGTAAAATCTGGGGATACTTCAGACAAGGCTCTACGATTGCAAATTTTTTCACTAGCCTCCTGGCTAGTAAACACGAGATGTTACTAGCCAGAGCAAAAATGTTACTCGCCACATATTTGTTTTATTAATACAATTTAACTGGGATTCAACTACTGTAGACTGGAAACATTTACCATTATTGCTTAATTTTGAAGATGCAGGCTCAGCAGATGGACCCAATGTTTTTAAAAAAAATATTTTTCATTCGTTTAACTTTTATTGTGGTATAAAACACAAAAATTGCAGTGCATGTCCAAAAGCAAAGCAAAAACTTCGAAAAACGACAAATTAAGTTAAAAACATATGAACTTAAATCAGAGGTGTGAGGCGAGTCACTCCAGAAATGTAAGCATTTCCTTCTAGCTAGATACACCTGCCTCATGTAAAATTTAACAGCATATCTGTTAAACATATTTTTGCCGGTTTAAAACGGCAAATCGGGACCCGGCTTTCTGTCATCACTTTAGAGAATTATGTTTATTTTTTCATTGAGTCATCACTGGCAAGGAGTCGTAGACGAAGCCGTTTCTTCCTAGTCATTGATAACATAAGGATCCTCGAAGCTTCTTGTTTTTCATTCGTACTCGTGGCTTGAAAAATAAATATTTTGCTGATTTTGTTTACGACTTGTAGCGCCGAAATTGACACTTAAAAACGTGATCACGCAAACGCTTAACAAATTAACAGATTGGAGCTTTATGATTTTAAGCGCTTTAAAGATTTTGCTTGATGAAAGTAATTCCGTTGTCAAAAACGGAAAGGAAAAATCCGGATTTGACTTTATACTCGCACATGGGCGAGTGAATTTGACATGTGCACTCGCATTTACAAATAATTACTCGCAAATGCAAGTGTTTTACTCGCACTGTAGAGCCCTGTTCAGACCGGTTGCTATAAACAGGTGGACTTTATAGCTGGTTATACTGTATTTGTGTGAAAAAAGACAATAGGAAATAATATTGACCAATCAATTTGAAAACCATGGGAACAATTTTCAGTTCTTATGGACAGGGCTTAAAAGTGACTTTTCAAATCTAGAAGCCAGTGTGGATCCTCATCAAAAATTTCCAGGTGCAAATCAAAATTTTTATTTTTATTTGCCAAAAATGAAACAATAAAGAACATTAATAAGTAACTTAAAAACAGAAAATGTTTGTTGTTTTCATTTCTAGTATAGGCAAACATCATTGACCTGACCATTTGACTTTTATTAGAAATACAGTCCAACCTGCTTTAAAGGCCACCTCTTTATAAGAGCCACCTGCTTATTAAGGCCAGTAGAATTGTTTCCCAATTGTTCTTTATTCATATTATATAAAGACCACCTGCCCATAAAGGCCACTTTTACTGGTTCCCTTTGAAGACCTTCATAGACAGGTTTGACTGTATTCATAATATACATGGATAGTAATAGGATCCACATTTTATACATAAACTGTATTCATGCTTTGTGTATCTCATTTTAAGAAATGACATTCTGATCATGGTATTTCAAGGGGTAATGAAAGATAGTGTGGCGCATGCCAAATTCGATGAAGGGCAAAGCCCTTCATTTTGAATTTGGCACGTGCCACACTATCTTTCATTATCCCTTGAAATACCATGAGCAGAAATGTCATTTCTTTTATTTACAATAAATATTTTGTACCTTGGCGCTATTTTTTCCATATCTGCGCATGTGATATTGAGTTTTTAGCCATGGGAGATCGGCGTATCTCGAATGACCATGGGACCCCCTGTGTAGGACATGACGTAATTTTGTGGGAAAATTGATACACATCAAGGGTCATGACCCCATTGTCTTTCATTGGGAACTGAAATACAATTGCTTCTGTATGTTTCATCGAGGACAGGTACAGTCATATTGTAAACATATGTAGATAAAATGAACATGTGCATTCCCTATATATAAATATACTCTTCCAACATAAATTTTTAAATAAAAAGGTCAAGCAGGCAGGTCAATGTTGTTTGTTTACATGTTAAACTGTTGTGTGTTTACATGTTAAACTGTTGTGTGTTTACATGTTAAACTATTGTGTGTTGCTTCCATTTTTCGTTTTTAGACTGTTAAACTGGTTTTTTTAATTATTGCAATTTAGTAGTTTTATTTAATCTTTCTGTTTGACATGACCAAAGTCCAATTTTGATGACTGAAATTTTGGTAGCCCCAGAAAAAAACAGTCGCAAAATCAGAGTTTTAAGTACCATGTCACCTATTTTAGTGACTGTCACAACTTTGATGGATCACTGGCTACACCCCCAATGTTCAGACAAAGGCCAAACATGCTTGAATTACACACAGGAAGAATGAAACTCGGCCTGAATTGTGACTTTTAACGTCACTGACACTAGGCCGTCATTAGTTGCAGTGATGCTGCTTTGGTACCATGATGATGGCCAGTGTCGGAACATAAAAGAGGTGGCTGGAAAGATGTTGATTGTCCACCAAAACTATCTCACCTGCATGATGCAATCCACCATTAGTATCAACAAAGGATCCAAGAATGTAAAAATCCCAAACGCGATGAAAAATTTACATCCAATTTCGGGAAATAATCCAAACAACTTCTGACTAATCCAGCAGAAAAATACCAAAAACGAAAAAGCGAGGATATTCATCGTCGGGCCGAGCCAAACCACGCCAATTTCTTCTCTGGTTCTGAGTAAGGTACTCTGGTAGTTCAATTCAATGGTGTATGGTAAAAAGTTGAACCTAAAACAAAATTTAATCAAAATGAATCATGTTAATTATAAACTGGCTGCAAAATGACAAGTCATGCTGGCTAAAAATATAATGTCATAATTTGTCACCTTACAAAGAAATTTCTCTCATAGTGATTAATTAACTTGCCGGGGTACATGGAACGATGTTCGGAAATCTGCCGGAGTACATAAACACATGTGACGTTGAAGAGTAAAAGAAGGGGAGTAACTCGTACATCATGGATGTCTAGTTACGGTAAACTAACATCGCAACAGTGTAAAAATCACACAAAAAACGAAATTAAAAGTTAAAAAAACCAAACTAGTACCACTTTGAAGGGTGACAAAAACGTCATACAGGGTTTTTGCAGGTTACATGGCCCCATGTACCCCGTCATAGTCGGCTAAGGGTACATTCATTATTTATACAATTGTGGATTAACCATGAGTGAGTTTACATGTGTAGTGATTTTGTCTGCCTAAAATACTACCGAATAAAGTTAGTTTCCACTGGAAAAAATAAATCAAACTTCAATTTGACCAATAAAATTACCAAAACAACAGATATACTAGCAAATTATATCTAGTTGTCCTTAGCAATAAAATTAATAAAAGAAATTGTTCTCAACACTAGATAACAGTGGTGGTATGACTTTTATTGGTCTACATGTATCGACAGCTATGCTGCCGTCATCAGGACTGAATTTTACAGTGGTGGTATGACTTTTATTGGTCTACATGTATCGACAGCTATGCTGCCGTCATCAGGACTGAATTTTACAGTGGTGGTATGACTTTTATTGGTCTACATGTATCGACAGCTATGCTGCCGTCATCAGGACTGAATTTTACAGTGGTGGTATGACTTTTATTGGTCTACATGTATCGACAGCTATGCTGCTGTCATCAGGACTGAATTTTACAGTGGTGGTATGACTTTTATTGGTCTACATGTATCGACAGCTATGCTGCCGTCATCAGGACTGAATTTTACAGTGGTGGTAATTGAGCTAAAGTACAAAAGTTGGTGCTATTGTAAGTAGTGTTATAATGTTATAAACCCACAACCTTTTATTAAGAGCACCAGGGAGGAACAATTAACTTCAGTAAACAAATATACCGCTAGATGCTTATTTCAGGGCTTTTCTACCATTGATTTAGGGTCGAAATTGGGCCCCATTATCAATGGCAAAAACATAAATATTTTTCCAATTTTGAGATATTTTTTACCAATTATATTTAGGGTTCTTGGGCGCATGCGCAGGCAGCCAGGGCGGACGTGGAAAAAATTCAGTGAAGATTTAGTGAAAGAAATCTAGTAGAAATATCGTTATTTATCCTTTTTTTTCGTTTTGCTAAGGACAGACAGTTAAAACATACTTTATTCATACTAGTTAAGCATTGTCAAAATCCATGAGCGAGGGAAAGCTGAAGAAATTCCTAGCGAAGAGAGCGGTATATGAGACGGGGGGTGTACGTGACCCGAAATTCACGCCCGTGATCATTTCAGACAGTAAATATTTTTGCGTATCTAAATATTTGAACAAGTCAATACCAGTAGGAAATGCATTGGTGCCTTGGTGTAGGGCAGGGCAAACATTACAGGAGTGCAGGGAGGGCCTGAAAGATAGGATATGTGATAAAGTAAAAGAAGTAGGTCCGGTGTGGCTGTATGTATGGATGGGTACATGTGACCTGACAGAGAAAAACGGTAAATACATCAATCTGATATCGTCCTCGGAAGAACGAGTGTACCATGTCACACAGCAATTATTACACTTAAAAGAGCTGGTACAATCACTGAAGGAAACGGTAAAGCTGACAATACTGGAAATTCCAGTGTATTCTATCCAGCATTTCAACAAAGCTAAAGGGCACAAAGACCCAGATACATTTCACACCCAGGATGTCCATTTGAAGGACCAAATTTATGATCTAAATAAAACAATTAGATTTATTAACAGGCAACTTGGTACCCATTCCCCTTGTTGATCTGAGCAGAAATAGTAAAAGGCGTCCAGGAGATAAAAACATTAACTCTTATAATTTCAATCTGTACAAAGATGGAGTACACCCAGATAAACTGTTAGCCAAAGTGTGGGCCAGAAAAATAATGTCTACACTAAATGACGACTGCAATTAACTCCAAAACCACTTATGTGTACTTGAAAATTACTACTGAGTCTGAAATTTCCAAGCCCAGTACAATATACAATAATTGATGCTTATCGAGTCTGGGAAATCCAAGCTTGATAGCAAAAACACTTGAAAATTATTACTGAGTCTGGAATTTCCAAGCCCAGTACAATATACAATTAGTGATGCTTATCGAGTCTGGGAAATCCAAGCTTGATGGCAAAAACAACATTTTATAAATTTATAGAATCAACCAGCTGAATATTTTGATAATTGATACAGTAATTTCTATATTGTGTGGAGTGTTTACAAGAAAATTTGACATTTGAGTCTGGGTAACTCCAAGCTCATGTCCAAACCAGATGACTGGAACAAAAGTTGGTTAGTGTTTTACAGCAAATTTGAAATTTGAGTCTGGAAGTCTCGAGCAATAAACTTAAGACTAAGTCTAAGCAATTCCATGTACAGAGATTATATAGACTTGGACTTGAATATAGTACCATTTCGACCAACACAGTGACATTATATACTGATATTGACCTCCCAAGCCTTCAAAATAGTCCACCATCATTTAAGAGAGCAGAATACTGAGTCTGGTCAATCCAAGCTCAGTGAGTCTTTAAGCAGATCAAAGTCCTAGAGATACATTGACATCCTTGTGGTCTTTTGGAGAGTGCCATCATCACTGAAGAGAGTAATTCTGGAGATAAATGGTAGTGACACTGGGTCTGGTAAGTCCAAGCTCAGTGTGTGTGTATAATCATAAAGTCTTGTTTAGAACATTAAACACAAGAGTCTGAGAGATTCAAGCTCTGGTGTTGTAATAAGCATTTAATTAAGTTTAAAAGGACGCATTTGTATTTAACATAATTTGTATTAGTTAAGATTTTAAACACTTTAAATAACTTTCCCATAAACAAGTCATACCATTAATAAGAATATACTTGAAATAAAGTTAAATCATTTCATCTGTGAACATGGGGAATGATCTGAATGAATGGAGGGCCAGGATAGGAAATTTTTCAATGCCCATGAAAAGGGTCAAGGGGTCTTGCCCTGCCCTGATAGTTCACACTTGTAATCTATTAAGATTGTTAATGCTTTCTTCAGTACTGCTTATTATTGGGGGTGTAGAACCTAACCCGGGCCCTGGACCTGGTTCCAGTTCTGTTTCCGGATCAAATCAAACCAGACCCATGATGACAAGACAAACAACAATGTCTCAGTCTGGAAATTTAGTGCTAGACACAACCTCATTAGAGGTCAAAAGAATGTTTGAAAGTCTGACACTACAAATAAAAAATAGTAGTGAAACTATTAGAAAAGATTTCGCAGAATTAAAGACAGAGTTTAGACATTCCCAAGCAGCCATGGAAGAAAAAATAGTTAAACTAGAAAATGAAAACACACACTTAAAAGATAGGATCCGAAACTTGGAAGACCAGGGAAGGAGGGATAATCTTATTTTCTGGGGGTTTGGGGAAACAGAATCCAAAGAAACTTGGGAGGATTGTGAAATTAAAGTTAGAGAGTTTATGCATGATAGCTTGAATATTGAGGATGCCTTTGATGATAGTAAAGTTGCTATTGAAAGGGCCCAAAGGCTAGGAAGAAAGCAAAAAGGTAGTGTAAAACCAAGGGGGATACTTGTAAAATTTGGTCGCTTAAAACATAAACAAAATATTCTAACTTTGGCTAGGCAAAATAAAGTAAAACTAAATGAGATCCGGATATCTGAAGACTATAGTCAGGATATTCGAAATATTCGAAGGGGACTATTGAGTCATTTTGATGAACTTAAAGAGAAATATAAGCCAGAGAAGGTTTTTCTCAGGTATAATAAATTGGTAGTTGGTAGCAAAGTGTTTAAGTATGATGAAGATAGTGATCAGGTTTATCTGGTCAATTCTAAAAGTGAAAAATCACCAGAAGCAAATGTGAATATCGAAAATGAAGTGTTTGAGAGTCAGTTCAGTTGACAACTACCAAAGCAAGGTGACAGAAAAATGTTAAACATTGTTAGTTGGAATATTGGTGGTCTGAAAAAGCTACATTCTGCTAATTACGGTAATATAATCGATAGTCTTAAAATGTACGATATAATATGTATAACTGAAACATGGGCCAATTCAAATACTGACTGTGATAACATTTTTCTTGAGCACGTAGCATTTTGTAGTTTTGGTGATAAACAATCAAAGTTTGGATTCACACCTCATGGTATAACTGTGTATGTAAAACACTCATTGTCAAGGTTTATTAAGAAAGTGTATAATGATGCTTACACATCAATATGTTTATTGTTTGATAAGGTGATTTTTAATTTTGATAAAGATTTATTAACTTGTTTTTGCTACATACCCCCTAGCGAATCAACATATTACAGAAACAAAGATATTGATGGTATTAATATTTTTCACTTGGAATTGACAAATATTTTAAGTAGTATTAATAAGGAAGTATATATAATGTGTTGTGGGGACTTCAATGCTAGGACTGGTGTTGAACATGACTTTTTTATAGATAGCACAAAATACTTACCTGTTGATTGTAACATTTTTGGTGATGGTTTTTGCCTTGGCAGGAAATCCAAAGATAAAAAGGTCAATAACTTTGGAAAAGCGTTGTTAGAACTCTGTCAGAATTTAAACATCCATATTGTTAATGGCAGAACACAGGGTGATAAAAACGGCGAATTTACATATATTTCTAAGTTGGGTAAAAGTACTATTGATTATTTTTTATCATCTGCTGATTTGTTCAATTATGTGTTTGATTTACGAGTTCTTGATATAGACATAACAGATCATTTCCCTGTCTTGTGCCAACTAATTATAAATTCTGGTACCCAGACCCTACATGATGGTCAGAAAGTTTCTGATTATACAAAGTACAGGTGGAATAATGATAAATGTGACCAATTTATTGATAGGTTATACGATAATTTTGTAACAAATAAATTACAGGAACTTGAACAGTTACCTGTAGATAGTATTGATGAATTCATTAAAGCTTTGGGGGAAATACTACATTATGCAGGAGAAAGTATGAAAGTAATTCAAAAGACAGTAAAACCACAACCAGAATGGTGGGACAAGGAATGTGAAATTCTGAAAAAAGAGAAGTATGATTGGCTTAATAGATTCAGAAAAAGTAACAGTGATACAGACCTGCAACTATATAAAAAACATAAACAAAAATTCAAACAAGTATGTGAATTGAAACAAGCTGAAGCAGGAGCACGTAAAGTGAATGAAATCTTGACTCTAGATAAAAAAGACACAAATCAAATGTGGAGGAAAATGAAACTCTTAAACAGAGTTGGCAGCCAGTTTGGAAACATCACTGGAGAGCAATGGTTTGATTATTTCAAAATACTTTTAAATTCTAATACATTTGAAGCAGATGAAGCTTACAAAACAGAGGCTAGAGACGCTGTTGAAAAGTTTATAGTAAATAGTGACACTTTGACATCTTCAGATATATTGGATAAACCTGTAACACATGAAGAAGTACTGGTGGCAATGGCACAGATGAAAAATGGTAAAGCTCCAGGACTGGATGGTATAACTATAGAAATGCTCAAACAATCCTTTTGGCTCCTGGCTGACTATGTATTAAATTTATTTAATAAAATTTTAGAGACGGGTAGATTTCCTTATGAATGGGGCAAAGCTATTATTTGCCCCATTCATAAGAAAGGTGAGCTTAACAGCCCTGAAAACTACAGAGGAATTTCACTTCTAAATGTTATGAGTAAATTATTCACCAAAGTCTTGAATAATAGGCTAACTAGCTGGGCAGACTTGAATAATAAATGGTATGAAGAACAAGCTGGTTACAGACAGGGGTATTCCACAGTAGACAATTGCTTCGTATTACAAGCAATAGTGCAGAAGTATTTGAGTAAAAAGAAAGGAAGAGTGTATTGCCTATTCATAGATTTCTCAAAGGCATTCGACTGTGTTAGACATAATCTGCTATTATACTCTTTAATTAAGAAAGGTGTTAGTACCAAAATAATAAAAGTCCTGAAATCAATGTACTCTCAACTGACAGCATGTGTCAGAGTGACTGGGGGATTATCAGAATTTTTTAATTGCAACGTTGGCACAAGACAAGGGTGTATGTTGAGCCCTTTCCTATTTGTAATGTTTTTAAATGATCTTATAAGTCAATTAAAATGTTGTACAGGTGTATATATAGACGAAGAAGTACCAAACCTACTTCAGCTGCTCTTTGCTGATGACATTGTTAACTTCGCAGACTCTGTAATTAATCTACAGCGTCAGCTCAATATTATTAGCTCATTTTGTAATAAGTATGGAATGAAGATAAATCTAGATAAAACCAAAATAGTTGTATTTCGAAGAGGGGGTAGAGTTAAACAAATTGAGAAATGGATGTATAAAGGTAGTCACATTGAGATAGTATCAGAATATAAATATCTAGGAATGTACTTTACTAGCAAGTTGAGCTGGGAAATGTGTAAAAAATCTTTATCTCAAGCAGCTGAAAAGGCTCTTTTTACTTTACAGAAATTTGTAACTATGTACAATGTAAACATGAATGATGCATTTTATCTGTTTGACTGTATGGTGCGTCCAATTATCTTATATGGAGCTGAAATCTGGGGTTATGAACCCTCGAATTGTATTGAATCTGTCCAAAACAAATTTTGTAAAAGACTGTTACATGTCAAATCAAGTACACCTATAGTAGCAGTACTTGGTGAGACTGGAAGATTTCCTTTATTTGTATACTACTATAAAAAATGTATTAAATACTGGTTTAAAATTTTGTTTATGGAAAACCATAGATATCCAAAAAGATGTTATGAAATGTTATTTGATCTGCATCAAGCAGGTAGAACAAGTTATAATTGGGCATCTAAAATAAGTAGTTTACTAAGTAGATATGGGTTTCATTATGTTTGGTTGTTTCAAGGGGTGGGAGATTTTGATCTTTTTATTAGTTTATTTATTCAAAGAGTAAAAGATAATTATATGCAAGAATGGAATTGTAATCTGCAAAGTTATAGAAAACTTGATTTTTATAGGGAAGTTAAAACCATATTTGAACCTGAAAAATACTTGAATATATTAGATTGTAATAAATATAAGACTGCTCTGGTTAGACTCAGACTGTCAAGTCATGAATTAGAGATAGAAAAGGGCAGAGAGAGATTTTTAGAAAGAGAAGACAGGTTATGTAAATTTTGTTTAGAAATGGGTTACAAAAAAGTTGAAACGGAGAAACATTTTTTGATTGAATGTGAATTGTATTCACACATTAGAAATATATGTTTACTGGACCAATATACAAAGCGATATAGCTTACAAAGTATATTCTCTACAGATAATGAAACAATCTTGCACAATTTAGGCAAATTTTGCTATTTGTCATTTAAAAAAAGAAACAAATATGTAAATAATTAAGGATGTTTCTTTTCTTAATTTATTAATTGTTAATTATTAAGGATTATTTATATATATATATATATATGTATAAAACACATATATTAACATTATAGACATTAATAACATCGATACAAATCAGTAGAGTCTGGGTTATCCAAGCTCTAAATCAGGACATGAAATGATACCATAAATTTGTCTACCTCTGCCTGTTATTGAGAAATTAAATGTATGCAAATATTTTGAATTGTACTTTTGGGCTTGAGGCCCTGTATACTTTTGTAATAAAGAATATATATATTTAGGGTTCTTACTTTTTACAGTTAAGCTTACCCAAGGTACAGATACTAGTATTAATTCATATACATGTAAATAGTATTTACCGGTACATGATCTTTTAAATGACATAATGCTATTAACATTTAGGATTATATAAATATGCTTAGACATGTTGAACAAAATAGCCTGATTTTTAAAGTTGAAATTCCCAATTTGCATGGACTTAAGTGTGCTCAATTCTGAAAGTCATGGCCCTGACTGTTTTTTAAAAATCAGAAAAAGCCCTGCATTTATATTTTGACCAATAAACTGTTAGTAAATAATCCCATTGATGGCAAAATACAAAGCGACACAAAATATTCAATCTGTATCATGTGAAAGAGAAACAAAAGCTAAGGCTCCAGTAAAAAATCTTGACTTGGGCCATAAAACTTGTCACTTTACTGCATAACTTTCTTGTTTAAAGGAATGTTGATAGCATTCAGGAACATCCACTAACCACCTGGTACTCTGTTTTCCTCAGACATCTCTGAACTGACTGCCTTGATATAAGTTAAAGAATCTTGACTGGGGTGTAAAACTCCATCACTCCACTCCATAATTCCTTTATAGGAATGTTGATAGCATTTAGGAACATCCACTAACCACCTGGTACTCTGGTTTCCTAAGACATACCTGAACTGACTGCCTCGATATAAGTTAAAGAATCTTGACTGGGGTGTAAAACACCATTACTCTACATTACTCCATAACTAACTTGTTTATAGGAATGTTGATAGCATTTAGGAACATCCACTAACCACCTGGTACTCTGGTTTCCTAAGACATACCTGAACTGACTGCCTCGATATAAGTTAAAGAATCTTGACTGGGGTGTAAAACACCATTACTCTACATTACTCCATAACTAACTTGTTTATAGGAATGTTGATAGCATTTAGGAACATCCACTAACCACCTGGTACTCTGGTTTCCTAAGACATACCTGAACCAACTGCCTCAATATAAGTTAAAGAATCTTGACTGGGGTGTAAAACTCCATCACTCCACTCCATAATTCCTTTATAGGAATGTTGATAGCATTTAGGAACATCCACTAACCACCTGGTACTCTGGTTTCCTAAGACATACCTGAACCGACTGCCTGAATCGATATAAGTTAAAGAATCTTGACTGGGTGTAAAACCTCATTACTTTACTTCATAACCTACTTGTTTATAGGAATGTTGATAGCATTCAGGAACATCCACTGTCCTATATAGTGGAGATACATCCGCAGGAAAAATACGATGATGAACATCAGCATCATTCCCCAGAATTCCCTGCTACGCCACTGTGATAGACCAAGTTCCGCTAAAAACTGTCTCCCAACATACTGCAACTTTTCATGGTTACTTCTGGCTAATCTCCCCTTACCAGCAAACTCAGGTCTGCAAAAAAAAAAAAATAATTATGCTTTATTGAAAAAATACCATGCGATCTGTAATTAGATTAGATCCTCGGATCATGTGATCAGGGTGGAGAAAATATCAAGTATCTTCTGAAAACATCATATCCATCCCAAAACACACCATAACATCACAATGATATGGCGTCATCAACAGAGAATCGGTTTTGACATTCTAACATTTGCCTCCAATGAGTTCCGATAGGAAAAAAAATGTTTCGAAGAGAGATTTATGGTCATTTTATTTAACGGCTACAAAACCAATTTTCTTATTCATTACAATGGTGATCTTTCATTTCGGTATAATAAACAATTTATTGCCTTTGAGTAAGGGAGATATAAACAATTGTTCACCCGCAACAAGTCATATTTCCCCGAGGGCGAATATTGCACCTCTTTATTTTAATTTTTTACTAGATAAATTGCCATCATAGTCCTGTATAAGAAGAAACATAAGCGGTAGGAAACTTTCTCTGTTTTGATCTTTTAAACTATTTCAGAGCAAGAAATGTACACGGTTCTGACTGCATGGAAAGTCTGCCAAGGAAAGTCAAAAATCTCTTAGAAAATATATTTGTGGTATGAGAGTCACCACAGATTTTTGTGGAAAAAAATTATAACATTCCCCGATAGTTCTCCAACGCTTCTTTATATAACTTCCTGACTTTGAAAAACAATTAAAAATTCCCTGACTGTTCCCTGATGACTGGGGACCATGATTTTGAAAAACAAATTTAACTTTTTTATTTAGGTCATAGATTGATTAATTGAATGAGTTTTAAGTCCCAGTGAAGACTATTTCACTTATATCGAGACATCATCAGCTATAGGTGAAGTGGCAGAAATTTTTACCTTTGTCATGCACACAGGGCAATGTGCAAGGAGGGTTCATTAACAGGTCAAGGCATGCAATATGCAGGGAGTATTCTTTGATGTGCCACACCCACCTTGACTCAGGACATCAGTTTTAAGGTCTCTTTTATTAGGTCATCGAGATGTTACTTACTGCACAGCAAACGAATGTTGTTCCAGCTGCTCAACTCGTGTCAGTTGTTTTTTGGTTTTTGCCGGAGTTAAGATGTGTGTCTTCGGTAACATAGTGTAGAGTTTGTTATGATAAATATCCACAGGATTATACCTGTAATTCTGTAGAGAGAAAATTTATACATGGTACATGTATATAAATGTAATTTACAACAAGGTGTTCAAAGAACACTATTACCTGCAAAGTGAACATCAGTGAATTTCATACAAGGTGAAATATGCTTTATGGAACACTGGTTGTTAAATGGCCATTTAATAGATTGAAAACCACAACAAAGAATTAGGCTATAAATACACCTTATTTGCAGAATTTCATAATATTGCGCAAACTAAAAATATTTCTGTAATGGTCATTTATCAGTTTTTCTATTTACAATACTAGTGGCCATCTTAGATACATTATATTTTGCAAACTAAAAATTTTACAGAAAAACCTGTTAAAAAAGTTTAATAAACTGAGTTATATTTTCTAATTTCAACAAAATCCGTACATAAATAAGGCTGTAATGGCCGTAGAAAATGAAAGAAACAATGTATTAGTTACTTATTAATAAGCAGTTCTGATAATCAATTCCTATCAACACTGTATTGTACTCACCTTATAAAACACACCAGGTGTTCCTTTGACGGGTTTGTAATCTTCCTCATTACGAAGGTTTATATTGTAAACATCTGCCGAGGATTCATCATCACTCTCGTCGCTGCTCTCACCAATCAAAAGGTCTAATTTTCTATCTTTATGAATCAGTCGAGAGCCAATTGTTGTTGGAATCAAGTCATTTTTCTATAAAAAAAACCAAATTATTAATTGACAGAATAAGAAAAGGTTTAGCTTAACAGAATTTGCCACAAATATTATTGATCAAAACCTTTTTCATCCGTTTTTCAATTCTAAATTTCATGAATCCTACTTTCCTGTCTTTTTGTATTAGACAAGAGCAAGAGAGAAATACAGGGAGAGTTAAAAAGAGAGAGAGAAGAGAGAGACAGGGGCAGGAGGGAGAGAGGGTTAGAGAGATAAAAAGGTGAGAGAGTTAAATAAAATGATTAGGGAAGTTTCTATGCTTACAACTATCAATGGAGTGTGTGTGTGTGTGTGTGTGTGTGTGTGTGTGTGTGTGTGTGTGTGTGTGTGTGTGTGTGTTGAGAGAGAGAGAGAGAGAAAGAGTTAATCCAAATGTTTAAGGAAGAGTTTCTGAATGGTGTGTGTGTGCATGTGTGTGTATGTGTAAGAGAGAGAGACCTTGAAAACAAACTTACATTTTTGCCGTCTGCCAGTTTGACTTTGGATGTTGTAGCAACTGATCGCTGTCCATCTGTGTAATATTCCGTGTCAGTTGGACTGGTGATGCTGGCCGCACTGTAAAGAAAAGAAAAAGATGATGTACTGTAGATCAATTTTATTTCGCGAGAGATTTATTTTCGCGTAAATTCACGACTCATCCCATTCGCGAATTCAAATACCACGCGAATATTTCCAGCACACAGATATTTCTATGTTGACATGCGTTTTTTTGTAATCAATAAGATTCCAAATGCAAATTCAAATATTCGCAAATAAGGCCAAAATGGTCTTGAGGCGAAATTTTATATCGCGAAAAATAAGTGATCTACAGTATTTAACAATTTTGTCACATGCCCATTCCAATATACATGCATATACAAAAAGTTGATAGTTTTCCAGATAATTAGCTATTTCAATAATGTTTATAAATGCCTCTGTGGCCTTGATCTTTGAACCTTGACCTTTATCTATATAGCAATAGGATATGTATACCAATATATACAACATTCAAATGAATATGCCTATACCATGTATACAAAAAGTTGATAGTTTTCCAGACATATTGACAATCATAGTAATTTTAAACAAAAATTCCCAATATTGTTAATTGTTTTCCTCCCATTTTAGACCCTACAGCTATGATATGTGCAAATCTGAAACTAGATGTCCTACTGGTAAGTGTGTTATGCATAAAATAATTAAACTTAATCATTTGTATCATCAGAGGAGAAAATTTTTAAAGATTTTTACTATTTTTTCCCTTATTGACCCTTAAGGGACATAACTCCTTCATTTTTGGAAATCGGAAAGCCCTTTACCTAAAGAAGATAACTGCTAAATTTATATCATTAAATTTTGCCCAGTAATTTTTTAAAATGTAAAGTTTTCTGGTGATGGAAGAACTTTGACAGACATAGAGATCACAAAAGCTCATCTAAGCCTTTGGATCAGGTAACTAAAACTTAAATTTTATGTCTAGATTCGCTACAGTAAGTTTAGTGGTGTATATAGTTACCTTAAGGAGTTGAACTGGTTGCTATAGTTACCTTAATAAATCAGATTGGTTGCTATAGTTACCTTAAGAAATCAGACTGGTTGCTATAGTTACCTTAAGGAGTCAGACTTGTTGCTATAGTTACCTTAAGGAGTCAGACTTGTTTCTACAGTAACCTTAAGGAGTCAGACGTGTTGCTTTAATTACCTTATGGAGTCAGACTTGTTGCTATAGTTACCTTAAGAAGTCAGACTAGTTGCTATAGTAACCTTATGAAGTCAGACTAGTTGCTATAGTTACCTTAAGGAGTCAGATTGGATGGAAGCTAACGAGCCTGGTATTGGTTTCTCTCCATCTTTGTACTCATCATTTCCGATATTAACTCTGTCAGGGTGTCCAATAAGACCAGAAGAAAACTGTAACTCAACTTCTATTTCATTTTGTCCAGCATGGTATCTGTATGATACATGAAAAACAAATCAAAGCACTGAAGGTGCTGAGCAAGAGAGAGAGAGAGAGAGAGAGAGAGAGAGAGAGAAGAGAGAGAGAGAGGGGGGGGAAAGAGAGATTGATTATAATAACAAGTGCTAAAATGTCGAAAATATATAATATTAATTTTAAAACAAGACCTAAACAGCAGGCTAACAGCGTTAGGATGAAGGTTAACTATTTTTAGTTAGCGGCTCACTTTAGACAATTTTGAATTGGGGGCCTAGCTAAGTACTTCAAACTTTTTCAGTTTGGGGTCTGGCTGGCTTTGGAGAAGAAATTGTAATAGTACTGTAATAAGTAGTTAAAATGCAAATGTACAATTTAGGGTCCTAGGCTTAGTTTTAGAAGCCATGGGCTATAGGGCCTCAGCTTATCTTGATCCTCAGTGTAGCTCACCTGTGCACTTCAAACCAATATTAAAAATTGAAACAAAAACAATCAACATCAGCAGCTATGTTAGCTGGCACACATTCCAATGGTATGACATACACCAAACACAAGATATTATGTGAATTAACTAATACTTGTATCATTTGTAATCTTCTATGATTAACATTAGTCCTATTGTAATATTACAGTTATCTGTAATATAACAGAGTAATAAGAGTTATCTCTCTTTACTTTGTCATGTTAATATTACAAAAATCTGTAATTCAACAATTTTCTGTAATGGTTATCTCCCTAAAAATACAAAAACCTATAATTTAATACATTTGTAACAGTTCTCTGTAGTGGTTATTTCATCTTGTAAAGAACTACTTATAATAAATAGTTACAAAGGTAAAAACAGATCAAAGGACTGAAGGTGCTGAGTGATCAGTTTGCAAGTCTTGCTACAAAACAAAATTTTGTATAATAAAAACTTTACACTAAATGAAGGAAATTATTGAGGAAAACATAAACAAACTCGTGTTTCAGAATTTTCAATCCAGTCATAAACCAACTCTCTTATTTGAAATTTTTCTTCCTGTAAAAATTCATGTTACCTTGGCAACTTGACAATCTCAAAATACATATTACATAGCCAATGATCCAAGTCTGAAGATATCAGTTCTTCTATTTTTTCATGTTTTGTCAAATTTGTGTCAATCTCTCCTCTCAAAAACGGACACTTATATCTGAAAAAACAAAACAAAATCTTTTGCTATAATTACGGTGTAGTCGAGTTGACACTCCCATATACTCAATACTTGAACCTAGAAATGTTTTTTCCTATGAAGTTTTTTTGCTCTTTTGTATTCTATAGGGTCCCTAGAGTTAAATTAGGTTAGTTGCCCTGAAGGCAACCTTGGGCAAATTGCATAATTTGCATATATCCAAGATGGCTGCCTGACGCCATATTGAAAATCTATCTTTTGTAAGAATTGTTCTACAATAGCTTGTAGTATACCGTTTTATATGTTTTCAAGGATGAGGAACTCATTTCTGTTGTTGTTTTTAACATTTGGGGCAATTTAAAAGTATATTTAACAATTTTGACTAACAAAGGTAGGAGTAACATGGTTTTTATTATAAGATGTAACTCAGCATATCACATTCAATGCTGCGTAACTTAATCATACATCTTGATACATTTTGATTTAAAGGTCATAAATGAGGCTCGACTAATTCCTTATAATAAGATATTAAAACATGATCTTAGTGATTTCAGCTTTACTAAGTCTAGCGTAAAGACTAGTTCACTTTGCTAAGGTGTCTTTTAAAGTGTGTATCCAACGAAGAATTTTTCAAAGCCACATATTGCTATCATAGTTAATCCAGTCACATATATATTACCATGATTGAAAACCAAATTATACTCGGACTTTTTATCAAACTAAATAATACGTTTGTCAACAATGAATCGATTTGATTTTTACATGAACACTGATACATTACGTCATATAATGAAGTACTATGGTTTCGGGAATCTACAGTAAAATCTGTCACTGATAATGCAACAGCCTTCCACAAATTGATTGGTTGGAGTTAAACTTTATAACTCATATTTTTGGTTTTATGATAGTTTTAATCTACTATTTCCACTCCAAATGACTACTATGATACACACGCTATGACTACAGACTTCCATGTTTATCAATGTGGTGTAAGTGAAAAGGTAGTGCACAGTCTAGATTTGGTTTACTTTTAAGTCGCCATTAAGCAACATCTCAACGTCTAGATCTTGACAATGCTGTTTCAAATTATACTGGGCCGCAGAAAATAATACCCCTACACAATCTTCCAACAAAACTGATTGTATCCTGATTAACACGCCCAACGAATAATTTTTTTTGATGCTGAACATGTACAATACGCTGGTAAACTTTCTCAGTGTCTGCTATAAACACATGCGTGTCCTGTCTTGCATGTCGGCACCATGATGGTTATTAGGATGATGTCTTAGCTAACCAGTTTGGAGAACAAACTGCTATCAAATTTAAAAAATGAGTCTTCAAAGGCATGGCTCTTTAGCCTGATAATTTTAGTGGGTAGATTGGCGCTTCTCTGATCGATTGGAATGAATATTTTCTGAGTGTGATACGGACCATTACTCAGAGAGTTCGATACTTTGTGTTCCTTGGATATATCTGACCAAAATTTATTGCTTCTTCAAACTCCCTATAAATGAAAACAGGTCATAAGGAAATTGCTCGTAAAATTGCTTCTTATGTGTCAATGTGGTGGATTCAGTTGTAATGTATGATTAGATGGAATACGAGTACAATCAAGACAACCTGATGAGTTTTATAATGCCATTATTAGCTTATAAAGATGATAAAGGCAATATGTTTCAAAGCGACGCCGTCAAGATGCAAAAACAAAGCAAGTTGTTGATCTTGGAAACATGTTTCATTTGTAACCTTTGTTTGGACAGCAGGGCAGTTTGAGCTTAGCTTCTGCTTGTATTTGATATCGGTTCTGTTCCTTTTTGATAGTGGTTGAATACGGTTTTCATTGGAAAGGCATGAAGTCAGCTCTAGTCAAATCGCTTTGTGGAGTTCGTTTACTCAAAACTCACAAACAATCACAATGATTCACACTTTTTCTGTCGCATCCCTTGGTTACATGGCGATAACACATCAGATTTCATTGCATCAACCCAAAATAGGTCATATTGGTACCCAGCCACTTCAAAGAAAATATTGTATTTGACAAATACTATCTCGTATCTTCTAAGGACCAGGACAGAGGAAACAACACAGCAATATGTATACGATTGTGGATTCGGCCATGATGAATCCGGCATAACTATGTATCGTATGTTCTCCAGGCTATACAAACATGTCGTGATAGCATTTGTGTGCTGATTGACGACACAGATGTTTTTGTTTCCCTAGTGTATTGTGTGTATAAGCATGAAAACAGTGTGATATACAGATGGAGTTATAGGATAGTAGAATGGAATTTTGAACATCTATGCATCAAACAATGGTCATGATTTGAGATGTCTTGAACTGCCAGGCATGCATGCTCTCATTGTTATGGTCATGATTTGAGATGTCTTGCATGCTGTAAGTGCCATGGTCTTGGTTCGAGAAGTCTTGAACTGACAGGCATGCACACTGTAGGTGTCATGGTCTTGGTTCGAGATGTCTTGAACTGCCAGACATGCATGCTCTCAGTGTCATGGTCTTGGATCGACATGTCTTGAACTGCCAGACATGCATGCTGTAAGTGTCATGGCCTTGGGTCGAGATGTCTTGAACTGACAGGCATGCATGCCCTCAGTGCCATGGTCTTCGTTCGAGATGTCTTAAACTCTTCTTTTTCTCATTTAGTTGATGTTCTTAGTAAACAAAGATCACAAATAACTTAATAAGATCTGAACCATTCTTTGTTGTTTTGCATGGCCAACCAGCAGGAAAAATGTTTCTTTAGGCTCTTCACAAAGAACATCAAAGCCTAATAGTTACGACTTTGTTTCAAACACTATTTTCTGTTGTCTTACCTTTAGTTAATGTTGTGAAAGGGTACCTACAGTCAAGATCCTCCTGAAGAGGATGAAATGATAACCGATTTCGGATTGAAATTCAAAGATCAATTCTCATTACATGTTATTGCGAAAGGACATCCAGTGCCACAAGAACGTCTTTATGTCATGTTATGTCAATATAAGGCACAAAATCATACGTGCAACACAAGGACATGATTGCCTTAAAAAATCCATCCTGTAAACAATTTTGTATCTCTTCTGGAGAAAAGGAATGTTTAAATTTTTACACAAAATGAGAGTACCCATGGCTATCCTAGCTTGAATAGTTATTTGACACATATGGTCGGTCATTATAGACATGATGGTATTTATTGTAAAACTAATGCCAGAATTGAGTTGTCCATGCCTTAATACCCCTGGAAAGATATATTACAACCAATCTTAAATTTGCTTTGTATAAAAACAATATTTCAAGATGGCGTCCGCAGGTCATCTTGGATTTATAGCTTATTGTGCAAGTTAAGTGTTCCGTATGTTAAAATTAACACCAGAAATGGGTTTCTCATACCTGAAAACATCTAAAAGGATATATTACAAGCTATTGGAAGATATTTTATATCGCAGTATGTACTTCAATTTGACGTTTGGCGGCCATTTTGGATTTATGTATATTGTGCAAGTTGCCCAAATTTGCCCGAAGGGCAACTAAGCTAGTTTTGTTTAAGGACCCATGAGGAAAACAAATCAACAAAAAAACTTCATAGGAATGAACATTTCTAGGTTCGTAAAATGCCTACTCGACTAGTGTAACAATATCTTTTTTTCCTTTTGGAAAACCATACATGTAAGATTATTGATATACTTGTTGTTTGGAATATTGAAAAGTTGTTTGTTTGGAATTAGGTAAGGCTGGGTAGTTGTTTGGAATATGGTAAGGTTGGTTGTTTGGCAATGGTAAGGCAGCTGTTTGGAATGGTATTATACACCCATAATAAAGATTAATTTATCAGTATAAAGACACTTTGTTCAGTAATGGTGTAGAAAAACTGGACTGGTGTATCTGGAGAAAAACACAGACATGCAACGTGTGAACTGACAAATGGTCTCACACCAGAGTCTGTCTCAGGTGCCGAAAATCAGGATTTTTTGCTGTGGTTTTATATTTGGTGATTTTGTGGATGAAAAAATTCGCAAAAATTAAACCTGTAAAATATTTATATGGCAAAAAATTGTGCTTAAAAATTCCCAGAATTGAATCTCAAGTTCCCGGGAAAGTGGTTTCCATCCGATTTTATTTCAGTACGATGTATTTTACATGTATTAATTAACTATGATTAGATTCTATTTATTTTTTATCAATTAAAAATTATGAAAAAAAAATTGTCCGATTTGGTAGAGATCATATCCATGATATTAAAAGATATTAATCTACAAATCGTTTCTGTGTTGTTTATTTACACTGTTTGCCTACATAAGAGCTTATTTGTTTATATGTAATTATATACATATGAAGATACAGTTGTTTTTCTTCTCAAGTCACAAGTAGATTTATCAATAAAAACAACCTGAAAACTACTCACATGCCTTGCAAATTAAGTTTAATTATCAATTAACATCAGCTTGGATAACACTCTACTATCAGCCGACTATGCTTATGCTTATAAACTGAATTCTGATTGGCTGAGATTGTCTTCTTTACCCAGATTGATGTGTGTTGGATGTTATTAGCAGTAATTAACTATTTTAATGGTTTCAGTAAGTTTGGCTTAAAAATCTTAATCCGCAAAAATTAAACACACAAAAAATAACATACACATTTTTTTAAAAATCCGCTAAATTTGCACCATACAAAAATAACCCAATTTCTGGTAAGACTAAAACTTAGTCATGGAACTGTTAACTGGCAGTTCAAAACATTTATCCACTGAGCCCATTTGGTGAGATGATTATGAGAAAATACTAACGTTTTTGCACACAGGATTAACAAATTGAATATTGTTTAATGATTATTCACTTTACTTTCCATAATAACTGTTCTTAGTCAATTTTGTGGAAACGTCACACAAACATTAACGTGAATACGGGGTATTGATCTTGAAGTGGACCCCAAATTAAGGGTTTTGTATCATATGGTACACTGATGGACCCAATTGTTTGGAGTATTAATCATGTGGTATTCCAGTGGACTCTTAACATTTTGTGGTACACTGGCAGTCCCTACTGTTAACTAAATTTTAAAAATTTAGAAAAATTGAGAAATATACTTTATAATACTCACTTGCCCTCAATAACATCAAACTGTCCATCACAAATGGGAAAACATCCCCAGCCAACAACTCTGTCTGTTGCTACGACTGAACCTCTTAGTAAGAAGAGTTCATACATCAGAACCATTCCGGGTCTCAGAGAGGCTTGAGATGGTAAAACAGTAAACATACTCTGATCCAACTGAAATTTTAAACAATTTTATAAATAAACAAAATATAAGCTAAAGGGCGACAGTAAACATACAACTCCAACTAAAATTTAAAAGAGAACTAGTTTTATAAATAAACAAAATATCAGCTATATGACTGTTAGTGAAAGATACTGGAAGTTATATTGACAAACAACTAATCCATGTCCAAATCACAATCCAGAAGCAAAGTAAAAACTTTGAAAATGACAAGTTATGTTAAACATGCAAACTTTCACCAAGGAAGTGAGGCCGGGTAATTCGGAAGGGTAAGCACCTCCTGTTTAGGTAGCTTAACCTGCCATGTGTGTAATCAAAATATTGCATCAATAAAAATAATAACTAATTGTTGATTAAATCTATATCAATTAAAATTGACATACTGCTCATGGTATTATAACCTTCATTTTGAATTTGACATGTGAAAACTATCTTGTATTACGGTACTTCTTAAAGTACCACGAGTAGAATCATCATTTTTTAATATATTTATAATTTTTTTCTTTACATAGAAATTTTGTACCAATATTTCTTTCAACTCTTGAAAACACTTTTTTCCCATTGAAATCAATGTCTGTATCAAAAGTTGGTTTAAAGTTTGACAAGGCTTTCAATTTGTGACATTCAAAGAAAAATATAATTTGAAATATTGAACTTTAATAGATTAACTACAGCAATAGAATATTTCATTTTCATGTTAAAATTTTCTAATAATCCAAGTGTTTTGGCATGTGATTTGAGGAACTATTTTATATGTCTTTTTATTCATATGCATCAAAGATTATGACCTTAATTGCATTTTCAACGAAAATTGTAATCCAATCCCTTAAGTATGTTTCATCGAAGAGAGATACAGTTATATTGTAAATTTAATTAAATAAGCAAATTCAGGAAATTGGGATCTTGTAGTTGTTTTATCTAATCTATCTGTTTGAAAAAGCAAAAGTCAGATTTGGATGGCAGAAATTTTGGTAACCAAATTGGCCTCTTATATGAAAAAAAAAAAAAAACAGTCGAAGAATCAGAATTTTAGGTCCTATGGCACCTATGTTACTGTATTCGCATTTTGACTCCTGCCAAGTTAATATGGCTCAACAATTAAATTTGGTCTAAAACAGAGTTTTTAGAGCAACAAGAACCCTATGAGCTACTGTTCACTTAGAGTACACATACTTTAACTTCAACTTTTGACCATAAATGTCAAAAAATAAACGGTCACTTTACAGGAAGCAGATATCCGGCAGACTTGAAAACAGTACTTGCAGCACGGTACCTCATACTGAACTCTCATACAAAATTTTAAGTGGCTGTATTAAGCAGTTTCTGAGGAAACTGTTACCAAAATTTTTGTTTTAAACAGACGGAAGGACAGAGGTAAACCAGTATAGCCCCTTCTTCTTTGAAGTGGGGGTATAAAAATAGCACGGATAGGATGTAATTATATTTACCTTTATTTCAACATTGTAGAATTTACCATCATGAGTTAGAGGTAAGGTGGCTCCTCCCCACATTTGACCTTTAAGCTTTGACCACCTGAGAGGATGTCCACCTAAGCGGTCATACAATGATACCATCAAAACGTATCGTCCAGCTGAAACACAAGTGTATACATTCATTTTAGATTCAATAGATCAACAAAAGGGTAAAGTGTCAATATGACACATATGTCTCTGATTTATTTATGATGGGTTGGTTAAATAGGATTTACTCTCAGACTCTAGATTATTTCACATATATCAAGATGTCATCAGCTAGAGGTGAACCCTATACACAATGGCTTCATAAAAACTTTATCTCCTGCTAGGGGCAAAAAATAACTGTAACAAGCTGCAACTGAAATGGGATGCCTTTTTTATATGTGTCCCCCAAACGGACCCCAACTTGGAAATCCCGAACCATGTTAATCCACCTTACCTAAAGACTGTTCATGTGAAATTTCATAAAGATCTGTTAGTTTTCAGGAAAAGTACAATTTGTCTTTAAGTTAATACAGTAAAAATAGAGCCTCTATATAAAGACCACCTGTCTATAAAGTTGATATTTCTTAGGAAACATGAGTGGTCTTTATATACAGGTTTTACTGTAAAAAGATCTGCCTTCAATATCCATACTTAGGTCCTGTGATTGATTCTTATTCTAAAGATTCAAAGTTTGCCAGTTGGCTTGCCAGTTTTTTTTCTTTTCTGTGTACTCCCAAATCCGAACTGACAATCTCAATGTAAGTGAAATAATCTTGACTGATCCATTGCATGAAATGAAATAGTGCTTTACATATTTGCAGTAATTTTTAACTAGAACTGTCTCTTGAGAGCCAAATACCACCCCCCCCCCCCCACATTTAATGTTTTCCGCTACCTTGGCTTTTGACTTATGCACATAAATAATACAATATATGGTATGCGACACATTGTCTCATGTTGTGTTTACATTTGTGCCAAGTTTGATCAAAATCCATCCATAGACATGGAAGATATGTAGAAGACACAATACTGGGTTGGACAACCAAATAAACAGATGGAGGGACGGACAGACAGACAGGGTGATTCCTATATACCCCCCTAAACCTCGTTTGCAGGGGGGTATAAAAATACCTGGTAATTTATCCCGTACACCTCTCAAACATTTCAATTTAATTTGTATTGGTTGTGGAGTTTTATCCCATTCCACTTTCCAGCGTCTTCCACGACTTCCACCAAACTGACCGTCCGCCAGCATTAAATCGCCAAAGAAAGTCTAAAAATAAACATGATAATGCATATGACAATCCACATGCAAAAATTACTGTTCTGTTATGTAAAAACTTTTAGAGTTGCACTTTTTGTTATATTTTTTAATCACCGACATTGGGATCTACAAAAATAGTAAAAAAGGTGAAAACAAGCCTGCCAGTAGTTGTGGAAATCAATTGTTAAAAACAACCATGAAGCCATGTTTTCATACAGATGTATTTATGTTTTATGTTGCTCAGTCTGTTTTGATGTGTTTTAGTTAATTGTAAGCTTCTTCTGTAATGGCCACAGGTGGCCTACTCTTTTTCAAACTCTACAGAGGTGTCTTTAGTGTGTGCCAAGACACAGGATCTCTTATCTGAAAGACTACCTGGAAACGATTGTTTTACAGCTCAAGTATGGGCAGGATATGAAAATCATCTCAGAAAATTTCCGGGTTCTGGGTGAGGTTTCGAAACCACAACCCTTGACTTTGAAAGCCAGTGACAGCACCACTCGACCATGTCTGCCCATGTATATGACATATGCATATTTTCCAGTATTTCAAATTGCAATTCTGATTTCTGTATTACGATTGTGCCCTTTTAGCTTACAGAATGTCCTATATAATTCTATGGCCTTAATCCTCATTATTCATGTTGTTATGACAACAGAAATTACATATAAGCTTCCAGTGATTTTGTTTGCCTAAAATTACAATTGAATAAAGGTAGTTTCATCTGGCATGTCTGGGGAAAAATGACTTAATTTTCCCAATTTGATCCCTAAAATTCTCAAAACATCAGTGATCTGGTAGATATTGTCACAATGTAACATCTTTACAATGAGGATCCTAATCTATTACAAGCATGTCAATGATGTCATCCAAAAGAACCATGACTTTCATTTCGTAATTCCGAGAGCTTGGAGAGAACAGTCACTTCCCACTTTCAAGTCTTGGGTCGGACCCGGTCAGGGTCATTCAGCATTCAGCATTTTACCAAATCTACTTAAGGGAATATACAGGTGTAAATAACAAAAATACAGAGCAATTGGGACCAAATTTAACTGGCCTTTCAATAAAAGCAGGTGGTCTTTACATACAGGGATCTCTTACCATTTTGTGAATGGGCAAGGGCCCTTAATTGTGAAATTAAGCATCAAAATGGCCAAAACTGAAAATGAACAAGTTATTGTGAAAACATGATATGATTTTGAATTGTGAATGGGGCAGAATATTGGCCATAAAAACCACCCAGCGAGAGCCCTGAATTATAAAAGTGGCGTTTTGGGCAGGTTTGACTGTATTACAATCAGTAATAGACGTATCATCAGCCATGCCTTTTATGTACGGGCACTTGCCGCCATCTTGGTACCAAAATAGTGTCTATGCAACAAATGATATACATGTACTAGTGTCAGTGTCATTAAATGGCACAAATCAGGCTGTGGTTTCATTCATTTTGTGCACAATTAAAACATGCCTGGCCTTTGTCAGAACATTGTGGGAGTGGCAGATAATCAATCAATTATATATCTACTTACCTTAACTTCTCCTTTCCTATTTTCAAGCGTACTTATCAGGTGACTTTCAGCGCGTCGGAACGCTCTGTGTAATCTGTCCATTAGTAACTTTTCTTTCTGCTTTAGTATAGCCTAAAATAATTTAAAATAGAAAATACAGTGAATAAAGATCATCTGCCAGTAGGTACTGTTTGTGATTTGTACTTATGTTCAAAGGGCCATAACTCCCAGGAAAATCAGCAAACCAACCCGGGTTAATGATATTGGCATCTCTTTTCAATGTTAATAGTTTGCATCAATTTTTGTAAAATACTGCCTCATAGTTTGGAGAATTATTCCAGACAGGAAATGTCTTAACAGATGGAAGGATAAATTGGAGAATTATTCCGGACAAGAAATGTCTGGACTGACGGAGGGATAAATAGAAGCTGGAATTTAATATCGCCCTCTTTCTTTAAAAGATGTAAGATAAAAAGAATCCAATCATTTAAGTAGTGAGGTATCACAATGGCTCTTTATCTCCTTGTACATGCGAGATTGTAATATTTCCAGGTTGAATTTTTTACACTTTTACTCTAGATTTTTGTAAAGAAAATTTGTATTTTTAATATTTTAATCTTTTTAGAATCTTTTTCTTCTGTTTACTATTACTTGTTGTTGTTGTTGTTAATGATTTTTTTCTGACATTATATCTTACAAATATCTTCTATCCGTCATTATTTTTCTGACGTTATATCTTACAAATATCTTCTATCCATCATTATATTTCTGACATTATATCTTACAAATATCTTCTATCCATCATTATATTTCTGACATTATATCTTACAAATTCTATCCGTCATTTTTTTTCAAGTGTTACTATAAATACCCTTTCTCGTGTGAAAAATTATAACTAAACATTTTATCTACATATCTCTCTCTCTCTCTTCCTCCCTCCCCCACTATCTCTCTCTCCCTCTCTCTGCTATTTCAGTTGTATAACTACATCTCTCTCTCTCTCTCTCTCTCTCTCTCTCTCTCTGGTATTTCAGTTGTTTTTCCTCAATTATATAACTACATCTCTCTCTCTCTCTCTCATCTGCTATTTCAGTTGTTTTCCCTAAATTATATAACTACATTTATCTCTCTCTCTCTCTCTCTCTCTCTCTCTCTCTCTCTCCTATTTCAGTTTTTTTTTTTGGAAATTTTTAATTTTTAATTTTTTTTTAACTTTTTACCTCTCTTTTTGCTATTTCTGTCCTTCTTTCTTTCGTATAAGCAGCCATTCTACATTTTGCTTCTTCCTCTCGTTCTTGTAATTCTTCTTTCTGTTCCAGTTTTCTCTGAGCTTCCTGATCCAAGTATCTAAAAATAGACATTAATAAAAGTACTGAAAGCATTGACAGATATTTGGAGAAATTTTTGCAGTAAAAGTTGAGAGTTGATTAATGGTGTTTAATGTTCCAGTCAAGAATATTTCACTTAAATTGAGACATCCACAGTGCAGAATTTTACCTGTGTTGCAATAACAGCATTATACAGTAGGGTTCTTTATTATGCCACACCTACTGTGACAGGGAGCCACCTTTATTTTTAGTTCCTATGCAAAAGAACTGCAACTTTGATTTCGTAATGCTGGATGCTTGGCAAAAGAACAGTCACTACCCACTTTAAAGTCTTGGGTCAGACCGGGTCAGGGTTTGAACCCACGCCCTCCCACGCAGCGAGCACTCTACCCGTTACATAAATCTATGAATACATCAACACATGAAAAGGTTGGTAAATACAAACCTTCAGAAGTTTTACCCTGTGAAATGAAGTATATTTACTTATGCAACATTCAAATTTTGATTAATCAGTTGATTAAACTGATAATGCTTTACACTTCCTGAACCGAAATATAGAAATGCATGTTATTAATCAATGAAGTGGTTATGACTATCAACTAATCTTTCAAGAGTCAAGTGCTCAATCCCTAATTTAAAGCTCCATGCTAAGTTTGTCAACAAAACAATCAATATTCCATAATGCTTGATTCCAGCATGAAGATATATATATATGAATGGGAGGTCACTAAAATGGTGACGGGGGTACCTGCTGAGACTGCGCCATTTAATGGGGAAGTCATGTTCTCATAAAATATACAACTTGGAGATCTCCTTTTAACTCCATATGACTCCTTATCTCTATTCTTCATCTTGGACTACTCTTGAAGATATTAATCCAAACAACATCTCTTTCTCTCCTTATATCTGGTTTATATCTGATATGGTTTTTTTCACTCTCTCACTCTTCCTCTCTCATTATATACCTGATATGTTCATCTCTCTCTCTCTCTCATGATTTATACCCGATATGATCATATCTATCTCTCTCTCTCTCTCCTGATTTATACCTGATATGTTCATCTCTCTCTCGTGATTTATACCTCATATCTCTCTCTCTCCTCTCTCTCTCTCTCTCATGATTTATACCCGATATGTTTATCTCTCTCATGATTTATACCTGATATGTTCATCTCTCTCTCGTGATTTATACCTCATATCTCTCTCTCTCCTCTCTCTCTCTCTCTCATGATTTATACCCGATATGTTTATCTCTCTCATGATTTATACCTGATATGTTCATCTCTCTCATGATTTATACCTGATATGTTTATCTCTCTCATGATTTATACCTGATATGTTTATCTCTCTCATGA